>VDFB02000007.1:43407410-43508588 GCA_007258455.2 Sequoia sempervirens | reverse complement strand
CCAATAGATGATGCTGCAGCCATACCTGATAATAAACCTTTCCATTCCGCTTCATTGTTGGTCCTAACTCCCCAAAAAAGAGATTCTCCATGAATAAAGCTCCCATCTTCTTTGCTAATAATGAAGCCAGCACCTGCATTGCTTCGATTTCCATGGAAAACACCATCAATATTCAATTTTACAAAATTTTCAGGGGGAGGTTTCCATTCTCCTGCTCTCCTTGAGAAGAGAAAAAGGTAGATTTTTTTCTTGCAAACTTTTCACCTCTTAACCCTTAAACAGAACATTCCTTGAAGGCTTTTAAAAACATATTATTATTATTTATTTAATGCAGTAATTATGGACTGTAACCAGAGAAGAAAGATAATTTTTTCAATTGCAATAAAAGGCTATAGCAATATTATAACCATTTTATTCTTTGTTGAAACCTTTGAATGTGCAGGCCTTAGGGACCTGGTTGATTTTCTTCCTGCTTCCCTTGCAACTATTGTCAGCTATTTTACTGCAGAAGTTACTCGCGGAATTTGGAAACCTGCATCAATGAATGGAACTGACTGGCCAAGTCCTGCAGCAAATCTTCACAATATTGAGGCTGAGATAAAAGAGGTGCTAGCTGCTACTGGTGTGCATGTCCCAAGCCTAACGGGTATGCCAGTCCCCATTTGCAATTCAGTCAGTTTACTGTTTGACATTGCATGTAATCTGTACTCCAGAGAAAATTATTATTAACCTCTATATGATGTCTTGATTATTCGTCTCCTGGTGGTGATTTTCAGTAGGTGGAAATGCACAAGCAACCCTTCCGTTGCCTTTAGCAGCATTAGTGAGCCTTACAATAACATTCAAGCTGGATAAATCAGCAGAGTTTCTTCATGGTGTTGCTGGACCAGCACTGGAAAGTACTGCAGCAGGGATTCCATGGCCTAGTACACCAATTGTTGCAGCACTGTGGGCTCAAAAAGTACGGAGGTGGCATGATTATATTGTTTTTTTTAGTTCACGCACCGTTTTCAAACAAGATAAGCATGCTGTTGTTCAGCTTCTCAGAAGTTGTTTTGCAGCATGTCTGGGTTCTTCTCATACTTTGATGTCAAAACTGACGGTTCATGGTGGTGTGGGTGCACTCCTAGGCCATGGTTTCTGTTCACACCTAGCTCCTGGTGGTATGTCACCTGTGGCTCCAGGCATCCTATTTCTGCGTACCTACAGAGCAATCTATGACATAATGTTTATAACTGAAGAAATTCTGTTACTTGTCATTGGTTCAGCAAGAGACCTGGTAAATGCTGTACCGAATGCAGAATATTCTGGTCAAGTAATCAACCCTCGACATCGCCTGAAATCTCATCAACTCTCACTGGCAAGTGCTATGGAAAAAGTTAAGCAGGCATCTACCTTAGGAGCTTCCCTATTATGTATAACAGGTGGATCGGGATTGGTTCAAATGCTCTATCAAGAAACATTGCCAACTTGGTTTTTATCTGGAAATGGAACTAAAACTGGGGCAAGCTTTCCTCTTTTAGAAGGCTATGCAATAGCACATTTTTCTATTCTTTGTGGAGCATGTGCATGGGGAACAAGCACCTCATTTCTTTCTAAGAGAAGACCGCAGATTATTAATTATCATTTGTCATTTATGGTGAGTGCATTACATGGAAAAATTTCTCTTGGATGTGAACATGCAACATGGAAAGCATATGTATTAGGCTTCCTGTCAATGTTGGTTGCTTGTGTTCCCAACTGGGTTTCTGAGGTAAATATAGATACTCTTAAAAGACTTGCTACAGGCTTGAGATGGTGGAATGAACCTGAACTCGCTCTCGCTCTTTTACAGAGAGGAGGACGTACAGCTATGAGTGCAGCTGCAGAACTTGTTATGAGTTATTAAGCCTTTTTGTCTCATTGAGCACTCATGAATTGCAGGTTATTTTCTATTCATGCTGTACTTGTGTGTTATCTGGCTTTCTTTAGTTTTTGAGGTATCTCTCTTGATGAATTAATAGGGTATTTGCCCTTTTAGGAATGAAGGTAACCAAGATAGTGTTAGGTTAACATTTTTTATTCAAATAATCTCTTATGCACTGCAACCAAGAATATTGGTCAGCAGCTGGTGCAGCTAATGAGATTTTTTCTAATTTTTACACAATATGTATATTGCAAATTTACATCTTGGCTTTTGCATAGGTTCCTACTTGGTCCATAGCAAATTAGGGATAATTTTAAGAGAGCACGTAAGTTTTGGAATCTAGGCATCTTGGAGATTTTTTTTTTTTGTTGGAGGGGTTTATATCAAACCCACAGAATTGTTTATCTACCCAAGACAGGAGAATGAGCCTTAGGCTGAGGCCTTTTTGGCTGAGAACAAAGGAATTGAGGGTATCCATTCTGCCAAAGTTGTCCAAGGCACAATTCTGGCCTCATCCTTTATGGTGTTGGGGCCTTGCTCTCAGCAAGACTTGATCCCCGGCAAGTTCATTCAGAATCATTCAACTTCACCAGTAGACCAAGAGCCATCGATAGGGGATTATTTTTCAATGTTGAATCCTCAATTTTTTAATTTTTGGTCATAATATGTAAAAATATTTTTTGATTTCCTTTGGGTTGTATATATTATACAAAAAATTGATGAATATTCAAATTTCTTGTTTTATAGAAACTTTGATGAATCATCATTTTCAAATGAAAATTATTTTTGGACTGGAAAAATACAGCTGATTGATGAATCTACATATTGAATTTGAGTAGGATTCTTGTATAGAATGGCTCAATATGTAATTGATTCCCAACATGATACCCCTTAAGCATTTTATATTTTGTAGGTTTCGTGTTGCTTGTGCTAGTTGCCATTGTATATTTTTGATGAGATGGATCTATATGTATATATACATGAAAAAAATAACTACAGCCTAGCCACAAAAAATGCAGACAGAAGAATAGTTGCCATTGTATATAATTTGCTCTACTTTCCATTTATACCATATATTACGACTTGTTTAGCATATGTTTTTCATTTGGTGTGTGATAATGGTGAAATGGGTGAGGCATGCCCCGTGTTAGGATAAGGTTGGTTGTGTTCATCATATATTAGTATTGCATTTAATTATGTTAATATGTGAGATTATGTTTCACTAATGAGTCAAGATTGAAGAAATATTTTATGTAAGAGCAGGCAAGTTCAAGATTTGCTTGGTTATTGAGTCGATATTCATAGGCTAGTGAGACAAATGAAGGGCTATTGGATCTTTAGGGTCACAATGGGAATTGCATGTATTGTATCTAAGAGGGAGCTTTGAGGAATACAGATCCTTTTTATGTATTGTCGTTCCAGGACGAGTAAAAACTACAATTTCAGTCATGGAAAATACTAAGAATAAGTAAGTCTGTTCTCAGGTTGCAAGCACTTGACAAAATTGGATGCATATATCAATGACTATCTGACTTTCAATTACGGTAAATGCTAAGAATGAGTGAACTTATTTCTCAGGCAGCAAGCACCTGTGGATGTTGGAAACATACATCAATAATTGTGACTTTCTGTCCATTTTTCATATTACCTACCCTTTTATGGATGGAAGATGAATGATGTCAAATTTAGGGGTTAAAACCTCATAATATTGGCTTTTGGATCTGGTCCAATATTGGACTGTTTCCTCAACAAGAAATTTGTTATATAAGAACACTGACCAAAACTACAAACAAAATGCCATTTTCATGTGCTTGTCTTGGTTAACCTAGTTAGTGGAAGAAATCAATTTGATGTTGCTCCATTTTTTAATCGTCATTGCCTTTTACTTTGATACAAAGGGTGTTCATAGCATAGAGAGTGCAACCTTTTTTGTGTCTAAACCAGAGCAACAAAAAATTCAAGAGTTCCTGGAGAAGCTATTGCGAATCACAATTTTCATCATTTGTTTTATTAGGATAAATTTGTCTACCAAAAGTTTCTAATATTTCAGTAAGTGAACTGTAGATGACCATAATTTTATTTTAGTTTTCTTGCCATTTTGAAGTGAAATGCATATGCATATACTTTTCTTGTAATTAGGATTGTAACTGTTTGCCAATGGATTTTTCAGACTGCAGAACTCATACTAGTGTTCATGCCAATGTCAAGCCAATTAATGGTTTGGCCTTGGCCAAATAAATAAAGCCAAGCAAATGCTTTTGCTTGTGACAGACACGTTTAATAAATATTATCTAGATGAGAGGCCACTTATCAAAGTGATTTCAAGTTAGAGGCCATTAATTCTTAGTTGACCTGGAGGCCTAATCGTTAAGGAGAAAACTAGTCTTACAGAAGAAGCACGATCAAATTCTAAGTTCAGCATATAGATCAATATCGTCTAAATATTCTTGAGTGATTCTTTGAGAACATTTGTTAAACATGTACCTATATATGTGTTTTAAGTTTGTGTATTTGTATAACCTTGCCATTTCACAACATTGTAGGAGTGAGAAGTAACTCTACTATTTGGAAAACCGCTAAGTAAAATGAAAGTAGTAATAATATTCTATATTATAATTAAAATATCACATTAAAAAATTTACAACTAAATTATCGTAGTAGTAAACTTAGTTTATTTTCTTTGAAGTTTGAGTGGTTTTTTATTTATTTAAAAGGCATAGTTATAATAGACAAGGAAGTAGTTTTATATTATATATTGTAACAAATTTGTTTTTTAGAACATAGGTGGTGGCTATTGTTGTACCCTAGTAGGTTAAACTTTGACAAATTATTGTCTTTTGTTGATGAAGTAGAAAAGGATCTATTGGGGTCTTGAAAATATTTTCATTATATATTAAAAGTTATATATGAGTATGTCATATATTGCATATCATTATATATGATATATCTATATATTCATTGCTTCTTTACATTTAAATTAATAGAAAGTATGACTAGATTTTAAACATACTCAAGTTCTATATTTATTATAGACAAAATGATTGAATATCAAATAGATAGTGGCCCATAAAAAAATTGGACAATGCACTGTTTAAATTATTATTATTGTAAACCCTTTAATTGTAAACACCACTAGAGATTGACTTACCCTAACCATTCAAACCATTCAAGTTCACATTCAATATCCCTTGTTACCCCCATTCGTCTAGAAGGCCAACCCAATTGCCACCAAGTGTGAGAAACATTACACATTTGAACATTTCCTATTGTTTCTTGTTGGACATTGTTTTTCCTTAGATAAGCTTGAGCATGCTTACCAAACTTGATATCTCCAAAAGCCTATTCTTTTGTGTGACCAACAACTTTGCAATGACATTGTGAAGGTCCTTGCAACATGTCCTTACCTCTTGCAACTCATTGTAAATTATGACTCCTTTTGAGCTAATGTACACTATTGTTGTACCCATAGTTTCACTTGCTGACTTTTTTACATATGGAGTCAGCCAGAGCATTCAAATTCCCTTGTGTAAATTTCAAGTAGGCACAAATGAAGGAGCCAAGTCCTCAGGGCCTCATTTGGAACTGCCACCAAAAGTTTGGCAATGAAAGTTTCCCTAATGTAAGCCTTTGAGCGAGTTTGGGTGTTATCACCAATCCCATCATCACCCAACAAAATTTTGATGAA
The DNA here is from genome assembly GCA_007258455.2 of Sequoia sempervirens. Classification (NCBI taxonomy): domain Eukaryota; kingdom Viridiplantae; phylum Streptophyta; class Pinopsida; order Cupressales; family Cupressaceae; genus Sequoia; species Sequoia sempervirens. Next base: position 43,502,997 of record VDFB02000007.1, on the reverse strand, counting down.
TCCCATAGTAGTCTATTCATCATAACCAAAAGTGGTTTGCAAACATTTATCTATGACACAATCTTTGTGACATGAGTCTTTTGGCCTTTGTGCATTAGCACACCATTTTATGAGATGTATGAAAGCACACCAACAAACCACCAAATTAAAGAGCAACATGCCACATAGTATCTACAACAAAGCACAAGAAAATAAGCCACACAATATGCCAATTGCTTGCCATGGCTATAATGCATTCATGTCCAAGTGGTGATTATCTTTGCAAGGGAGATATAATTTGGGTTCCATTTCATCCTAAGAGGAAATTGATCACCAAGGAATACAACATTGAGATTTTAATGGGTTGAGTGTAATTCACGAGTGGTGGTAATGAAGAAACAAAGTTGTGTGTTTTGGGAGGAGTAAACATCCCATAGCTTGAGGGGGTTTAAATCATAGAATTTTTCCAATCCCATTGGTGAATTAGGGTTTGTTATCTTCTCTATAGTAATGCAAGAAGGTGATCTGTGCAAAAGAACTCTAAAAATTAAAATATCTAAATAATAAAATAGCATTTCACATAACAGCTTTTCTTTTTTTTTTGTGCAAAATTGTTCACAAATTACACAGCTTACAATTTCTACATTACAGGTTAACTTCATTTCTAGTGTTCATCCTCGTAGCATGGTTTTAGAACTATTTAGCTCTATCTTGGCCTTTATCCCATCCTTTGGTGCCAACATAGGCTTGGTGTATTTGTGTTTGTGTTTTCTATATAATTATATATATTTTTTGTGTTGTTTCATCATCATATATCCATTTTGTATCACTTTTTATCTTGTTGTATTAGGACTATAGTCCAAGCACACAAACATCTATGCGATCACACTTTTGCCATTTGACAACAATGTCGTATGATAACTATTTACTACAAAACTTGTCTCCTTTTCACTTTTGAACATGTAAACAAAATGATTGTTCAATCCATTAGACGAACCTCAACAGTTAGTTCACCCTTGCATGTTTCTTCATCTTCTCCAACAATTTTTTTTTAATCTCTCTTCCATTCAATAAAAATATTTGTAAGTGCTTACATGCATTCTATGCCATTTTTTACAATTTTCTTGAGTAGATACATCATCCAAACAACACTTTTACAAGCTTTATTGGAACACAAATATCTACTAAGAGGGGGGGGGGTTGTGAATCAATAGATTAATTAAAACTTATCCTTTAAAACTTTTAATACAAATTAGGACATGTAGAGATCACATACACACAAATACACATAACACCAAATATACGTTGAAAACCTAGTATGGGAAAAACCACGGTGAGAATAGCTGCTAGGATCTACTGTCCTAATCCAGCTTCACAATAAGGACCTCATTGGTTGCAATGTTTAATGGCACCAACCCCAAGGAGACACCGATCCCTTGATTTAAGAGCATCAACTCTAAGGAAGCACCTACTCCCTAACTAAGCACCAACTCAGCTTTCTAATGGCGCCAACCAATCAGATTTACAATGAAAATTATGGAGCTACAACTTTCGATTACAAATGATTCAAATGATTCCAATTCTATGTTACAAACTTGTTCTACAATTTCTCATTCTTTTCTTCTTCCCTGCTCTGCTCTCGACACTTTAGAAAATCCTTTGTTCTCTCCCTACTACTAATTCTTCATCAACATACCTCACTTCTCTTTCCTTCTGCTATATTCTTCTCATCACACTTCACTACTCACAGAATGTGTATCCTAGATGATATCTTTTTCATTCAGTCTAGGTCACTATACATTATCTCTGTTCACACCATAAACACATTTTTGCTATACTCATTTTCTTCTTCACTAGCAAGTCTTCTTTTTCTCGAGCCATACACCATCGCCATAATTATTTATATTTTGCTATTTTAGCATGTATCAAACCCTAGATTTGATACATATTCAATTCCATTACATGCATGATTGAACTGGTATCAGATTGTGTAGTCTATTGTGCTTTGATGGCGTTGTCCATACATAACAATCACCAATAAAAAAATAATTTGGAGTAGTTACAACAATTAATTTCATTCCCTGTGTCAACTTCCACCTCTTGACTGGGAGTTCCACTACCTAATCGTTAAGAGAATCAGATATTTGAATGTTGGTTGTAGATCTGCAACTTCGTGCCATGATCTGATCATCATTCAATCGCCTCAACTTTAAAATGTAATCGTTAAATCAAATATCCTTTGAATATACACCATTGATATCTATCGGATATTGTTAGCTTGGCGCATTTTAGCTTTGCATGTATAAAATGAAATATGCGATGTATAGAACCTATGTGATGCAATGAATGATTGCCACTTGTCATCGTTTTGCATATCACAGTTTTATCCCTATCGGAGTGGATCAAAACAACGATGCATATGAATAGTGTGATGCAATAGCTGACTGCCACACGTCATCATGCTATTCATTAGCGCAATTTGCATTTTCTCTTTGCGCTCGAAAACTAGGAGATGTGATGCATAGAGTCTTTACGTTGCAATCGCCTTCAGATGCCTTCCACTATTTCACATTATCACAAATATTGTTGTGTTGGAACACTTGGAAATGTGATGCTTCGTCAATCGTCGATATCTCATACCCTTTGCGCTGACTGTCAATCTACCAAAGCAAAGAGCCTTGGTCTTGGTCCCATCAGACACGTGGTGAGATTATGTGATTTCGCAACCAAAATATTAGGGCCTACCATAGGTCTTGCAGACACATGGAAGTTGTTTGATTTACTCGACAAGATCTTGATTGTTCAATATACTTAGGCAAATATTAAAGTCTTTAAGCACTTTGCAGAACCGTTAAGCACTAGGATGAGGGGTCGGTTATATGATGACTTTGAATGCTTAAGTCATAACTTAAGCAACCTAAAACCACCTACCAGCAGTCAACTAAAGAATAGAAAATATGAGGCGTTGCGACTGATAACCCTTGGGCTTTTTTTTCTAAACTCTAATCAAATCAGAGAATAGAAATACTTCATTTCTGAGCTCAATCTTGATCATCTAGACTTGGATCATACCTCTGCAATGTACTTAAAAAACCCATATCAGATCTGTCATTTGTTTTCTCTGCAAATCTCCAAAAATAGTCTCTACTAAAGCATGAAAAAATTTCATGACAACATTGCAACTTTTAATGCAATATTGTAACATTACAAAACATGTGAAAAACATGTGTTTCTCTCTATCAATCTTCACCATTCTACCTGTGACTAATCCTCTGACATTAATGACATCCTCAGACATCAATAATCACTATATTACCAAAAATCTCCCTTTTGACATCAAAGACAATCATATTGCCAACAATCTCCCCCTTTGTCATTGATGGAAAAATAAATGCTCTGCTCTTAAAAATGCATGCTCTACTCATTCTCCAACATTGATTGTACTTTCATTGGCTTCTGATGAATGTGAATTGAAGCTTTTCATAACAACCTTTCTCCCCCTTAGGTAGTGGAGTATTTTCCAAAACACAACTTGAACACATAAAGCATTATCATATCTCCCCCTTTGACAAACATAGAGCATTTGCACTTTTTCTCCCCCTTTGACATCAATAGCAAAAGGACTCCAACTTTCTTCCTTTTTGTCCAAAATTTTCTCCTCCTTTATTATATAAAGAAGTTTTTCCAAGAATTTGCAACCATCAAGCCATTAGAAATTTGTATTTAGACCTATTTATATATGACTTGACTTTCTCTCTACCTCCAGGGATGAATGAAAACTTATATGATTCTCCCTCTAGAATTATGTCCTATCACTAGTATCTAGTGATGTGATGTGGCAGCAACTACTCCCAATTTCTGTCTCAAATACTCAAATCACTTTTTGGGAAGAGGTTTGGTGAATATGTTTGCAACTTGATCCTAAGGAGGCACATATTCCATTGTGACCTCTTGATTTGTAAGCTTTTCTCTTAAAAAATGATACTTGATTGATATGTGCTTAGTTCTGGAATGCATCATTGGAGTTCTTGATATGTTAATAGCACTTGAATTGTCACAAAGAATAGAGATAGGTGTTTTGTACACTCTACCTTAATATCTTGAAGTGTTTACTTCATCTACAATACTTGAGTGCAACATGCCACTGTTGCAACATAATTTTCTTTAACTGTTGAAAGAGTAACTGACTCTTTCTTTTTGCTTAGCCATGAAACAAGTTTTTTTCCAAGGAAAAATGCACCACCACTAGTGCTTCTTCTATCATCCACATTTCCTACCCAATTAGCATGTGTATATGTTGTCAAAGTGAAATTCTCATTTTTAGGATATCATAGGCCATAGTCCATTGTACTCTTGATATATCTAAATATTCTTTTCACTGCATTGACATGTGACTCTTTAGGAGTAGCTTGGAATCTTGCAACCATGCATACTACTTACATGATATCAGGTTTTGATGTAGTTAGGTATAGCAAACTACTTATCATTGATCTATACATAGTTTGATTTGCATCAAAGGATTCATTTCTTTTTCTCAACTTACTTCTAGTTATCATGGGGGTACTTACTGGTTTGTTGTCTTCCATTCCAATTTTATTAAGCATCTCCTTAGCATACTTGGTTTGAGATATGAATATCCTTTCATCAGTTTGTGTTATCTGCAGACCAAGGAAGAATGAAAGTCTCCAAGCATGGACATCTCAAATTCATTTTGCATTTTATTAGCAAACTCCTTGCACATATTGTTGTTGCTACCACCAAAGATGATATCATCTACATATATAACAATAATTAATATATGCTCACCTTTTTATTTGAAGTACAAATTGATGTTTGCAAATCCTGTATTAAAACCTCCTTGTTGTAGGTATTGGTCTAGTCTTGAATACCAAGCTCTAGATGTCTATTTTAGACCATACAGTGCCTTTTTTAGTCTGCAAACATAATCTTCTTCTTCTAACACCTAAAAACCTTCAGAGTGTCTTGTGTAGACTTCCTCTTCTAGGTTTCCATTAAGAAAGCAAAATTGACATCCATTTGATATACTTTGAATTTCTTATAAACAGAGAATGCTAGAAACATTCTTATGATTTCCAATCTAGCAATTGGAGCAAATGTTTCTTCAAAATCTATACCTTCAATTTGTGCATATCCTTTGCACACCAACCTGACCTTATTCCTTACAACAGTCTCATCCTCATTGAGCTTGTTTCTAAAGACCCACTTTGTATCTATTGCATTCTTATTTGAAGCTCTTGGAACTAATTCCCAAGTTTTGTTCTTTTCAATTTGGTTTAGTTCTTCTTCCATGGCTTTTAGCAATTCTCATCCTTGCTAGATTCAACATAGCTCTTAGGCTGTATTTGTTTAGAGCCCGATGGACTATTGTATTTATGTAATTATTTATTGAGGATTAATATAATCTTGTCTCTTTATGTGTGTATTTTCTGCAAAAGGGATTCTCCATGTAATTGACTTTATTATGGATTTCACTCTCTTTCACAGTTGATTATATTATCTTTATGTTTTATCATTGTTAAAAAATTTGTAGCATTGATGTTCGTCATATATCATAGTATGGTTACACTCTATTTCAACATTTGGTATCAAATCCATTAGTTTTTATTAGTAAAGAACACCTTACTCAAAGTTTTGTGAGTTTTTCTTTGTAGGGGAGTTTGTTGTGTTTTCTTACAATTTTAAGTTCTCGGTGATAAATATCATGGATAGATCATTTCAATTGGAGATAAATAAGTTCAAAGGAATATGTTTTGATATTTGGAAGGTAAATATTGAGGAAATATTAGAAGAAATGGTAAAATTTATTATTTTTGGAATAAGTAAAATTTGATAAAAAAATCCCATGAAACTATATAGTTGTGTTTGTGTAATTTCATTTTATTGAATGTTTATTATGAGAATACCAAATATAAGTAGTGTAATAGAATATAAAAGCTTTATCAAACAAAGAGTCTCATTAATAATTAGTTTTTGAAAATAAAACTATATTCTCTTAAAATGAAGGATATATGGAATTAATCTAATCTTGAGGCAATTATAGTAAGGAAATATGAAGAAAAAAGAAGATGATACATGTATTTTTCTTTTATGTTTGTTTCTTGAATCTTGGGATAATATAATCCTTGAAATTAGTAGTTCTCTTACATATGATCTAAAGTTGGATGCACACTTGTTGTAAACTTTCTTATAGAAATGAGATTAAATTTTTTTTATGGTTTTAAGGATACATTGCATGTGTAGGGAAGATATAAAGAAAGAGGTAATTCTTGTGAAAAAATTGAAATAAATTGAATAACCAAGATCTTCTATGAGAGAGATAAGCTATAAAACTATAAATTGAATAACACAATTATAGACCCGAGATTCTAAGAGATGTGAAAATTTCAATATGACAAGATTACATTAGGAGCTCAAAGCAAATCTACAGAATAATTTTTGCATACATCAAGGTGCATGTATTTCAAAGCATGCAATAGATGCAAGAATATGCAAGAGTATATGCAAGAGATACAAATACAAGCTAGGTAGTGAGTTTATTTAGAACTAAGGAGATGATGGAGGTGGAAAATCCAACCAATAGGAATTAACCACCAAAAGTGGAGATGGCCACCAAAAGTGCAAAGTGTTCCACCCTTTAAGGAAGGGGACACCGCATCACTTATCTCGTAGTTATTAAATAATAAACTCATTTTATTATCCTAATCTAAAGCTTAATAAAAGTGTAGAAAAAACCTAGGAGTAAGGGGAAATACATTAACCCACTAGGAAAATAAAAACCTACACCAACACCCCCCCTTAAGCACTACTTAGGAGGATGCAAAAGATGATGGCTCCCAGTAAATGAAGCCATGTTAGGTACCCATGTATATATAGAATCTCCCCCAATGAAGAAGAATCCTCATCCCACAAAAAGGGAGTATGCTCCCCATAATAGAGAGATAAATGAAGTGGAATGGAAAAGAAACCCCCAAAGAGATCCAATGGTAGATGCCCAAAACTGGATGTAGAAGATGGTCCATGATATTTAAATAATGTTCCTCCCTTTAGGAAGAAACAAAACCAAAGGTGTATGCAAGTTATCTCCCCACTCTTGAAAGGGATATGTAGGAAGAAAAATCAAGATGTATGGAGTCTTTGAACTTGGCTCAAGTGTCCCCATGTTGATGTTGAAGGTTGTCACAATCAAATCAGGCATTCTAGGCCACACTATTGAAAATGAAAACTCAGAATCTCCTAGAGACTGATGTAGAACAACATCTAAAGACTCAAGTATCTCCTCTGAAGATGTCTCCTCCAAATGATGATTCAAAGTATCCACACTCATGTCAAACTGTGATGAATGATCATGTAGAGAATAAACCAGAGCGTCAAAGTGTTCCCTCACAACAACCGAAGAAGAATCAAATTCATCAAAGAGAAGATGAATACACTCAATAGTGTCTCTCAAATCTGTAATATGTGTCTCCATAAACAAGTCTAAAATACTTGTCAAGAGATCATACCACAAGACTAAATTTGAAAGACAATGTATGTTCTGCTACAAAGAATCACTGGAAAATTTCAAAGATGCAACACTGAACTCTATAGTAGCAATGGATAAAGGAAAAAAAGTGGTCCTCAAAGAGATGTATGTCCTCAACAGTGTCATCTAGATCCAAAATGAGGAACTCTACAAATGAACAAGAAATTTCTGGTAGAAATTGGTCCCAATGGATTGAATCCAGAACACATAATGATCCTGCTGCAAAGAATCACTAGAGGCTCTCGAAGAAGCATCTCTGGAATATGAAGTTGCACTAGATGTGTGTGATGGGGTGTCAATGAACTAGTCATCCACACAAGATGTTTCCACACAAGATGGGGCAATATAAGTCTTAGTATCATCCATAATACCCTAGTTCTCCAAGGAAACATCACTTTCAGACGAAGATCCAATGTCTCCATACAACTATTAGATGATGGTCCAAGTAGTGAAAGGGCACTCAATGTGCTCTACATGATGTAGAATATCCTCAAAAATTGTAATACATATTGATGTCAGGAATGAGTCCAAGGAGATAGGGCAGTAGATCTTGCTCAAGGAAATGATTCTTTATCCCTTGTTTCTAGGAAAAATAGCTTTTTGAAGTTAGCTTGAAAACAAAAGGATGGAAATAATGTTTAAGAGACATACTTAATCCCCTATAAATGTAACTTTATCTTAGTTTAAGATTACAAATTATTAGTACAATCCCCCCAAGATTGATAAAAAAACCACTTTAAATGAATACAAAAAGAGACATCAAGAGACACCCCCCTTTTCCACTAATCTTAGAAATCACTCCTCAAGATATTACAATGTTGGAACTTAGTATTTAGTGTGTTTACAAAGTCTTTTCCAAGATACAATGCTCAATAGGCCCACAATGACCAAAATTAAATCTTGATACAAAATGAACCTGATACAAAATTTGGAAAAAATATTCTTGTAACTATGTAGTGCTCTTCAATACCTTTCCAACACCTATTTGTTTTTGAAAAATGGAGCTTTGGGGCAAAAGTTATGGCTTATTGAAGAAAAAATGCAATAACAACTTCAACCTACAATCTCTAGTAGAAAATGAAAAAAATTATTTTCAATACATCTATGGATGGAAAGTGCTCATCTCTAGCTTTCCAAAAATATCTTGTTTGCTAAAAACGAACACCATGGAAAAAAGTTATGAATTTTTTAAAAGACGGCTGAATTTAGCTTGTAGTGACAACCCCCCCAACAAAACAAAAAAAAAATTCAAAAATCAAATTCATCTAAAAAGATAAATTTTATATGAGAATAGGGGTTTTTGGGCCATTTGAGCGCAATGACAAGGTCCATTTAGGCGGAAAATGCTCTTGCAAAAAGTTGTTCATAAGATTTGAGCTTTAAACCCTTATTTGCTACTATGTCATATGGTGGCCAAATTGAACAAAACAAAAGCTAAATCCAACTTTCTTGAGCCTCTCAGACAATAAAAAATGCTGCCACTAAAGACAAAATTGTTGCAATCACTAGATCTCACCAAAAACACACATGCAAATATAGGATTAACAGATCTTCATAATTCCTTTCTAATTCTCCAGATCGTATTGAAACACAAGAGAAGAGCATACAAGAATTTACAAAATCATACAAAAACTCCAATCTCTTAAGCATGAATCTAAGTACTCAAATCTTTCAAAATATAAGCTATGATACCATGTTAGAAATCTGAAATAGATTGCATAACCAAGATCTTCTATGAGAGAGATAAGCTATAAAACTGTAAATGAAATAACACAATTACAAACTCGAGATTCCAAGAGATGTGCAAATATCAAGATGACAACATTGTATTAGGAGCTCAAAGAAAATCTATAGAATAATGATTGCATGCATCAAGGTGCATGTATGTCAAAGTATGCAATAGATGCAAGAATATGCAAGAGTATATGCAAGAGATACAAATACAAGCTAGATAGTGAGTTTATATAGAACTAAGGAGATGATGGAGGTGGAAAATCCAACTTATAGGAATTAACCACCAAAAGTGGAGATGGCCACCAAAAGTGAAAAGTGTTCCACCCTTTAAGGAAGGGGATATGACATCACTTATATCCTAGTTAATAAATGATAAACTCACTTTATTATCCTAAGCAAGCTTAATAAAAGTGTAGGAAAAACCTAGGACCAAGGGGAAATAAATTAACCCACTAGGAAATTATAGCCTACATCAACAATTCCAAGTAAATAGGTAGTAAATTATCAAAATAGATCTATGTCCAAGAAAAGATCCAAGACACTTGGTAAGTGTAGATTAAGGTGTTGGAACTATAGAAAATAGGGGCATCTAAAAATGGAATGTTAGAATAAAAAAAGAAGATGAAGATTCCTCTATGGATAAATCTTTTGATGATGGAGTTACAAATGTTTTTATTATTTCTAATGACATGACTATTGATAACTCTTGGTTGATAGATTCAAGTGCATTCTACCAACATGACTCCTCACAAGAATTGGTTCTTAGTAAATACAACTTATGATGGTGGGGAAGTTTTTCTTGGGGACCAAAATAAATGGAAGATTGTAGGTTGAGGGGAGGTAAAATTGGTTTCCAATTATTGGAGGGTAAAACCACCACATTTTTATTTCATATCCATGGTTTATCTAGAAATTTGATTTCAATACATAAAATAATTGATTTATGGGTGAATATTACTTTTGATAAAAGTGGTTACACATTGAGTAGAATGAATTTTATGTTTGGTACAGGAACTTAGTTACCTTGCTTAGGATACAGGTATCTATTTTTTGTAAATTTTTAAATATAATTTATAACTTAATATATTCTAAACTATGACACCCCAATATGGGTCACACTAGCGAAAAGGGTCTAAAAATACTCATTAATAAAATTATGGTCGATGGCTTGTCTAGTTATTCTACCAACTTTAATTTGTGTTAAGCTATTTTAGATCCAGTAGTACTATAGCTAAATTTTCTTTCGTGTATTTTTCATGACCTGCTCCTTGGCACATTAAAAACTTATTCATTAAGCTAGGAGAATGATTACATTATAAAAATTAAGCTAAGATTAAATGTATTATTTAATTAATTTAATAAAGGTAATTAGAAATAAAATAAATAAATAAATAATAACAAATACATTATTTTAATTACAAATGAAATTTAAAATAAATTATGAAAAAAATAAAAATAAATTAAATAGTTAGTTAAATGATGTAGTGTTAGAAAATGTACTTTACATTTTCACACTATGTTTGGGTCCCTTGATAAATTGGACTTAATTAAGCCTCTGATTGGCCTAATTATGCATTTAAAAGCCTAATTAATCCCATTTTCCAAAATGGAAACTTGTATTAAACAATTGCAAACATAATTACATTGCCTTGGAATTAGAGTGTCCTAGATTTACGTCCTAGGACCCATTCCCCCAAGGGCGGATAGGTCCCCCTTAAGTTTAGGACCCCAATTTTTAATATTTTTTTGGCGACATTTTTATGATGTTTAATTTTTAGGAAATTAGGGAATTACCTATAAATGCAAGGTCTTTTTATGAATTCAAATTTAACAAACTAGAGGTGAATTTCACAAGAGCAAATATTATTGTCAATGGTGTTCAAGAGCAAATTTCTTAGTCTTTTGTTGCAACAGTCAAGATCTCAAGCGTCATGTCGAAATTCATGCATGGTTTTGGAGCTAACATTGTGATGTATGTTTCAAGCATTCAAGTCAAGATTCAAGCTATCAAATCAAGCATCCAATCAAGCCATTTCATGCAAGATCAAGACCTTGGAGAGATGTGTTAGATTTCAATCCTCTAAGGATCTCCATTCAAGGGTTTGGTGAGTTGCAACATAGCATTGTTCATTCATGTTTCATTTTTTTTCAAGGTTTAATTACCAAAATGGGGTTTGACCAAGGCCAACTCCCATTCAAAAAAAAAAAAAACAAACAAATTTTCCCTCTTTGTGTTTGCAAATTTGCAAGTGAAGAAGGATTGAAGATTGATCAAAAGTGCAATTTTGCAAAGTTGTCATCAAAGTTGTTAAGCCACAAAAAATCACTTGCAGAATTTGGAGTGTAGATCCAAGATCAGGGGACTGTCAAAACAGATTTTGGATCCTTGTAGCAAGATCCATTCGCCCTAGGGAAAATGTGTCCTAGGAGGACAACATAATCTTGTGATGACAAGTGCATAAAATCCTAACCTTCTTAGATCTGCCAAAATTTTGTTGATTCTGATAGTTTTAGGCTTTAAATTGATGATTCAAGTTTTACATTGCACAATTGGGTTTATTTACTATTTTTAGTTTTTCTCCCCAAAGTGCATTTTAGGCTAATTTACCCAGTCCTCAATCATAAGGAAATTTGCAAGATCTCCAATTAGGTTGACTCACCTGGGGTTGAAAGTCAATCCTACTATTGAGGGATCTCATTTCCTAATGAAATAGAAGAAAGGTTCATTACACCCCATTTTGCCCATTCTATTTTCAGTAAATTATTGGTGAACCCCATTTTATAATATTCAGTTGAACAATAGTTGATTTGTTATTCAAGTAATTGTTATTTTAAAGTTAACTATAGTTAACTAAAAATTGTATGATAAAAATAATAGTTAAAATTTCATGATTTATTTGATTGATTTGTTGATGATTGGATAAAGGTTTGGTGAACCTATTTTAAGAGTGACCTTTGAGCATTGTAACTTCCATTCATAGTTTCATCATTTTCCCCTATCCAAGGAATACCCACAATTACTTACTGAAACCCAAATGCATAATTACAATGATAATTCATTAAAAAAAAAATTCCTTAGAAAACCTTATATGCATAATTGCTTCAAAACTTAAAACCTACAATCATTTATCAAAACCTAAATCATAATTACCTCAAAATTATGCAAGGATTAACCAACTATTATGATAAGGCTTAATGTACATTTACCTTGTTGTAAGGACTTGGAAGAACAAATAATAACCAAATGATGATGTCGATGGTTCTAAGTGTTGTGAGGATGCCACTATTATTCTAAAGAAGGTGCGGGTAAATCCCCACTATCAAATTAGTGAGAGCATAAGTAAAATATAAACAAAATAGAATTCTCAAAATCAATTAATAACCAACTATGAAATAATAGAAAGCTTGGAAGAGATCAAATTGAAAAACTTTAGTGAAGTACTTACATTATTGAGAGAATGAAAAACTTTAGAAATGAGATTATATTTTTTACTACTTGTTTTGCCATTCAATAATTTTTTTTATTTAAACTAATAAATATTTTTTTTCTCTCCCCATAATATTGATGTAAACCAATTAGAAATGAAATTGAAATATTTTTTATTAAAAAACATGAATAAAACCAACACACCATACATTTTTTTCATTAAGAAGCTGAATGAATTCAACAAAGAAAATACAATATAGTATCCACATCCATCAATCCAGCAATAGCCATAACCTTCCCCACAACATCCAATGTGGCAACACTGGTCAAGAGGTGTGGGATATCTACCACAATCTGCATCTATTCAAGATTTAATTTATTACTATGTGATGGCTTTAGGGTTTATTCACTTGTTAAATTATTGGTAATTCTTTTAAGTAGAACAACAAGAACCTTATTTTCCCCTCTTTCCATGTATGTAGGTTAGATCTAAAGGTTTCTTCAATAGGTAGTAATAGGAAATATAGAGAAAACTAGAACCTTCCTTTTGAAGTTTATAGATACCAGAAAGGTAGAAATGTAGGTCTTGTTGTAAACCGTGTCTCAACTTACTGGCTTGACATTGGCAACTTTGTGTTCTTTTCTCTCTTTGTCAACAAAACAACATACCGTCGAAGGGACTTTGTTCATAGTTTCTTCGATGGCCCAATAAGCTTTCATGTCTCACCGAGCTCTTTATCGGTGAGACACTGCCTGGTCAGTGATACTTCACCCATTGTCTCCTCAGCAAACTGTTATCCCTTATTGTGGCATCGTGTTTATATTGTCGGCGAGAGTAGCTCACTTCGGCAGGAGTTTCTAAGATGTCTCTTCGACATTTCAAAACTTCGATGGAGTATCTTGTTGGCAAGAGGTTGTATCGTCGCTGAGACATTGGACAATGTCTCCTCGACATTCTGATGAGGCTTCGTGTCAGAGAGACCTGAATGCTTCGTTGAGACATTGTGAAATGTCTCTTTGGCATGCCGATAGAAGTCTTGAATGCTCTTGTCAATGTGACCTCAACTATTTGTTGTGACTTTGGGAAATGTCTCTTCGACAAGTTGTCGAACCTCTTGAGCAGTAAAGTGGGCATCAATGAGACATGTGTGTATCAGTGGGAGAAGTTGAAATCTCTCATCAACATGGTAATGGACTTGGTCATTAGTGAATTGTGAGAAGCACGTAATGATGTGACTCGAATAGATCGACAAGAGATTGGAGTGTGTCTCTTTGACATGGCCCGATATGGTAACTGTTGTGTGACGATTGGTCTACTGCTACAAATGGGAACTGAATTGGTATGTTTCCAGTATGGGTCTGCTAATGTAGGTTGATTGTAATCCTCTCAGGAAAGAAAATGCTATAATGTGTAATGCATTGGAATAGTGATTAGACGTTGAGTTGTAAGTCTGATGAGAGAGAATGAGATTGATCAAAATTGTTATGCCACTTGAATTGTATGTGATGAATTTCCGTCTAAGAGCAACAAAGTCTAACTCTGTATGTGGACTTTGTTCACTGTAATACAAAGTGTTTTTGCTTGGTGTGGTGGGATTTTCTCTCGAAATGGTTTTCCCACATTAAATATGGTGTCCATTTTGTGGTTGTGTTAAATTCATTTTGTTCTATTTTTCTGCTAAATGTGCATCTTTAATGAACTGTAATTCAAAATTGAACCATATGTCTACATTCTCTTCTTAGGATTAGCATTAGGAAAGTGTTTATGCACCTCTACTTTCCTTACAAGTGGTATCAGAGCCTGGCTAGTTGTGTTATCCTTGTGGGTGGACGATTTTTTTGTGCCAATTCTGAAGTAGGAGTCTTGTAAAGGAATTTGGTAATCTTGATTGTAGATTAATATGGAAAGCACATCAGGGAAGATAGAAATTGAAAAGTTCAATGGTGGAAATTTTGAGTTGTGGAAACTCAAAATGGAAGATTTGTTGGTAGATAGAGATCTCTAGATTGCTATGTGTGGGACTAAACCTACGGGCATGAAGCAAGAAGATTGGGACCTCATAGATAGAAAAGCCAAAGGGTTGATAAGACTATATCTTGTAGACTTTGTTCTCCTAAACGTCCATGAAGAGAAGTCTGCATATTCTTTGTGGAAGAAACTCAGTGACATTTATCAGGGAAAGTCCTTGGTGAATAAGTTATTCTTGAGGAATAAATTGTACTCTTTGAAAATGGAGGAAGGGGCATTTGTGGCTAATCATCTGAATATGTTCAATATGCTCATTGCTCAGTTAACATTTGTAGGTCTGAAGATAGATGATGAGGATCGTTGTATGCTTTTGTTATGTTCTTTTCATGACTCGTGGGATCATTTAGTGATGGCTATTGGGAGTACGACAACCACTTTCAAGAAGGATGATGTGGTTGCTTTATTGTTGTCAAAAGAGATGTGAAGGAAATCTTCTAAGATGGAAAAGGAGACTCTTACTATTTGAGGTAGATCGAAGGAGAAAGGCAAGAAGGACAAGAAGTCAATCAAATTTTGAAGGGAGATCAAAGTCTCTTGGCAAGAAGTCCAAGGTGAAATGTTGGAATTGTGGGCAGCCTAGTCATGTCCAGAAGGATTCCAAAGAGGAGAACAAGAAGAAGAAGAAAAATAATTCTTCAAATAATGATTCTTCTCATAGCAATGCATATGCCTTCATTGTAGCCTTGGTGAATCATACATCAGATGATGTCTAGCCGATTGACTCAAGCGCATCTTTTCACATGACATCTCATAGAGATTGGTTTACAGAGTATGAAAAGTATGTTGGTGGAAAGGTGTATCTAGAAAGTGACTCATCTCTTGAAATAGTTGGTCGTGGAAGAGTCAAAATTCAATTTCCTAATTGAAGAATCAAAGGAATTGATGGTGTAATGCATATACCAGGTTTGGCTCAAAATTTACTTTTTGTTAGCAAGTTGAATGATGTTGGTGTGCAAGTTTCATTATTGAATGGTGGTTGTATGATGACTAGAAGCTTGATGGTGTTGGCTAGGGGTGCTCTAATTGGTACTCTGTACAAGCTGGATGCACATGTTGTTCAATGTAACAGTGTCTCTGTAAAGTCAAAAAAGGTTGCTCGTGCAAAGAAGGAGAATGAAGCTCCTTTGGGTGCAAACTCTTTGGAGGTGAAACTCCCTGCAGAAAACACCATGCTCTGGCATTAAAGGCTTGGCCATATTGGTGAGAAAGGCTTAAAATCTTTGAAAAATAAAAACCTGTTTGAAGGGCTTGATGATTGTATCCTTCAGTTTGATTTTTGTGAACATTGTATATATGGAAAACAACATCATGTTTTGTTTTATTCTAGTCCTCATAAATCTTCTCGTGTTTTCAATTATATTCACTTTGATGTTTTTTTTCCAGTAAATGTTGCCTTGTTATCAAAATCAAGATATTATGTTTCTTTTATTGATGACTATTCGAGAAGGGCATTTGTGTATTTTCTAAAAAGTAAATCAGAAGTGTTCAGTCAGATTAAAGAGTTTAAAAACTTGGTTGAAAATCAGACTGGAAGGAAAATTAAATGCTTGAGGAAAGATAATGGCAGTGAGTTTTGTTCTACAAATTTTGAAAGGTATTGCAAAGACCATGGAATAAAAAGGCATAAAACAATACCTTACACTCCACAACAAAATGAAGTTGCTGAAAGGTTGAACAAGATGTTGATGGAAAGGGCGAGAAGTATGTTGAGAAATGCTAGTCTGGAGCAAAATTTTTGGGTTGAGGTTTTGGCTACAACGTGTTATTTAATAAATTGATCTCCCTCTTTGGTACTTGTTGATAAACACCTATGGAAGATTGGTCTGGTAAGACACCCTCGTTAAGACATGTAAGAGTCTTTGGCTGCAAAGCATATGTTTATGTGTCAAATGAGAAAAGATCTAAGTTGGAGAACAAGGCTGACAAATGTATCTTCATTGGCTATTGTCACTTGTAGCAACATATGACTTAGAGATTGAACAGATGGATGTGAAGACAACTTTTCTTCATGGATACCTTGAAGAAGAAATATATATGTCCCATCCTGAGCACTTTGTGGAAAAGGGTAAAGAAAATCTGGTTTGCAAGTTAAAGAAATCTTTGTATGGTTTAAAACAATTACCTAGAATGTGGTACCAAAAATTTGACACGTTTGTGTTGTCAGTAGGATTTGTAAGATCAAAATTTGATCATTGTGTGTACTTCAAACTGAAAATGATCGAGTTCTTATTATTGCCCTGTATGTGGATGACATGTTCAACTATGATTTATGATCTAAAATCTCAATTGTCAACAAAGTTTGAACTGAAAGATCTAGGTGCAACAAGGTATATTCGAGGGATGGAAATCAAAAGGGATAGAGGAAGTAGAAAGCTTTCACTTAGCTAGAGTAAGTATATCAATACTATCCTGGAGAGATTTGGTATGACTGATTGCAATTAGCTAGTTGTTCTGATGTTGTAGGGAACGAAGCTATTTGTTGAAGATTTTCCAAAATCTCCTACCAAGATGGAGGACATGACCAAAGTGCCTTATGCAAGTGCAGTTGGCAGTTTAATGTATGCAATGGTTTGTACAAGGCCAGACATTTCCCAAGTAGTGGGATTTCTTAATTGTTTTATGGAAAATACAAGTAGACAACACTGGGATGTTGTGAAAAGAGTTTTTAGATATTTAAAAGGTACCTCTTAGTACACTTTGTGCTATCATAGTAACTCGGTTGGGTCACAGAGATCCATCAGCATTCAAGATTATGTGGATTCTGATTAGGCAGGGGACATTGATAGCAGGAGATCCACCAATGGATACATCTTCACGTTGAATGGTGGTGTAGTTAATTGGATGATCAAGCAGCAGGTTGTAGTCACTTTATCTACTAGGGAAGCAAAATATATAGAAGCAATACATGCATGTAAAGAAGCCATTTAGCTTAGACGTTTATGTTTTTATATTGGGTTCAATTTAGGGAAAATTACCATTTGCTATGACAGTCAAAGTACTATTTTTTGGTCAAAAATCCAACTTTCCATGCTAGGATAAAATATATTGATGTGCAGTATCATTTTGTACGGGATATGGTGGAGGATGAAAAGATCAATCTTGAAAAAGTGAATACTCTGGAAAATGTTGCAGATGCGTTAACAAAACTAGTGAGCATAGACAAGTTTAGGTGGTGTGTCAGTTCGATGGGCCTTGGAGCCTATGACTTTCAATAATCTCGAGTATTAGAGAAGCTAGTAAGTCTTCATCAAGTGGGAGCATGTTGGAAACTGTGTCTCAACTTACTAGCTTGGAATTGGCATCATTATGTTCTTTTCTCTCTTTTTCGACAAGATAGCATACCATCGAAGGGACTTTGTTCATAGTCTCTTTGATGGCCCAATAAGCTTTCATGTCTCACCTAGCTCTTTATCGGCGAGACATTGCATGGTTGGCGAGACTTCACCCATTGTCTCCATGATAGATCATTATCCCTTGTTTTGGTGTCATGTTTATATTTTCAACAAGAGTAGCTCACTTTAGGAAGAGTTTTTGAGATGTCTCTTCGATATTCTGAAACTTTGATGGAGTATCTTGTCGGTAAGAGGTTGCACCGTTGCCGAGACATTGGACAATGTCCCCTCGACATTTCAATGAGGCTTCATATTGGAGAGACTTGAATGCTTCATTGAGACAATGTGAAATGTCTCTTCAACATTCCGATAGAAGTATTGAATGCTCTTGTCGATGTGACCTCAATTGTTCGTTGTGACTTTGGGAAATGTCTCTTCGATAAGTTGGTGAATCTCTTGAGTAGTAAAGTGGACATCAATGAGACGTGAGTATCGGTGGGAGAAGCTGAAATCTCTCATTGACATGGTAATGGACTTGGCCGTCAGTGAACTGTAAGAAGCACGAAACAGTGTGACTCAAACAGATCGGCAAGAGATTGGAGTGTGTCTCTTTGACATGGCTCGATATGGTAACTATTGTGTGACAGTTGGTTTGATGTTATGAATGGGAACCAAAATGGTATATTTCTAGTATGGGTCTGCTAATGCAGGTTGATTATAATCCTCTCAAGAAAGAAAATACTATAATGTGTGATGCATTGGAATAGCGATTAGAAGTTGAGTTGTGAGTTTGATGAGAGAGAACGAGATTGATCAAAATTGTTATGTTGCCTGAATTGTATGTGATGAATTGATATCTGAGATAAACAAAATGTAACTCTATATGTGGACTTTTTTCATTGTAATACAAAGTGTTTTTTCTTGGTGTGGTGGGTTTTTCTTTCAGAATGGTTTTCCCACATTAAATCTGGTGTCCATTCTATGGTTGTGTTAAATTTGTTTTGTTCTATTTTTCTGCTAAATGTGCATCTTTAATGAACTATAATTCCAAATTGAACCATATTTTTGAATTCTCTTCTTAGGATTAGCATTAGGAAAGTGTTTTTGCACCTCTTCTTTCCTTACAGGTCTAGGGAAGCCATGCACATATCCCTGTAATTTAGGCTCAAATTTTAGTCTTAGGTTCTTCTTTGTCACCATTTTCCAGATCTTGGTTTTTTAGAGTTAGTTTATATTTTTGTGTATGGAATAAATTATATTTTTATATCTAGGTTATATTTCAAATAGGTGAATTAAATCACATATTAAAATTATCCTCTTTGTAACTCAAAAGGACTAAACCCTAGGAGATTGGTTCTCCATTGTGGTAGCAAGCCAATCGTCAACCTGATTCTAGGCAAGAGCTTTATGTCTTATCAGACCAAGAGATAAAGTAGTCAAAACCTCATTCAACAATAATTCAAAAGCAACAATTTAAACACACAAACTTTTGGCTAATATGCCCCACTTTATTTGATAGTTCCAGTTTAGATTTTTACAATCACATGGGAAAATACAAATATATGCCAAATTTCTAATTTACTTCACCTGTTTTTGCTAAACCTCCAACTGCTCTTACTTCTCCAACGTACCTCTCAAATCATGCTTTCAAAAAAGAATTTTATCAACAAAATACTGCTAGCCTTATGGGGTCGATTTTTCTTCCTTCATACTCTTCAAAACTGCTATTTTTTTCTTCTTCTAACTTTGGTTGTATATTTAACTTAGATTTTTTGGTGCCTCCAATCTCTAAATAGTTGCACCTAACCTCCCTGAAATTTCCTCTTCCCATGCAACCCAAAGTCCTTTCACTTTTGTCTTTTTTTTGGCTGAAGATGAAGGCATTCAATTTGCCTTGGTTCCACACTTATTCTAAAATGAATCACCCCAATTTGGGCACTGGAATTTTAATGAATCTACATTAAATTCAAAGTTGGACCTTAAATAATATTTAACATCAAATTTCCTTGTCCTTCGACATTGGTAAAATATCAATGAATTTCAAACGGAGATGCCAATGAGGCAAAAACAAAATCACTAAGTTTTAATAGGTTCAGTCATGATGACAACTCCATCCAAAATTTTCTTGCCAACCATCAATCCCCTCGTTCCTTAGAGACAAGCCTATTGATCAACCACTTCAATCTTTCCACAATCAACTTGGATAAAATCTTATAGACCACATTACAAAGGATTATAGGTAAAAACAAACTCAACATATCAGCCCCATCATATTTAGGGATTAGGGCCAAAAAAGTAGAGTTAAAAGTCTTCAACATTTGTTTGCTCCTTTGAGACTCACACACCACTTATAATACATCCAAATTTTTTATTTCTTAGAATTCATGAAAGAATTATATGGGAAACCCATCCAACCTAGGATCCTTCCCTTTATTCATTTGAAAACAATGGCATCTAATTCTTCTAGAGAGATTAAGATCACAAGGTGTTCATTCATTTTCATAGAAGCTAGAGAAGGAATACAAGCAATGATATTATTTTATTCCTCCCTCACATCAGGGAAATCCTCCTTGAACATAGAGGAAGAATACAACAAAGCATCACTAGAAATCTCCCCATGAGAGGTCAAATGATCACCCCTAGAATTCACAAGATAAGGAATCAAATTACCATGTCTCTTGGACTTCATAGAGTTGAAGAAAAATGTAGTTTTCCTTCCTGCAACCACTTAGCCCTCACCTTTTGTTTCCAATAAATCTCCTCCTACAACTCACACTCCTCTATAGATTTCAAATCCGTTGACTCCTTGAGAGATTCTTCAGAAAGGCCTTGTTCCCTAATTCCCCGAGTAATAGCATCCAAATTAGTGTAAGAAATAGCCTTATCTTGAATATATTGTGAAAACATTGTCTATTCCACCTCTTGAGTTGTTATTTCACAAATTATAGTTGCTTGACAAAATAATACATCACCATGCCAAAAGAAAGTCTACCATGATGCCACAACTCAGTAATATGGTCCTATAGAGAGAGGTCCCACAGCCACATAAGTTGAAACTTGAAAGACAGATTACAAGCAACACAAGCTAGAGAAGCTAAAAGCTTAATTGGCTAATGGTCAGATCCCTTCTAGTCGAAAATCTACAAACTGGTAGTCCATGATCCATTAATCCAGGAACCTATGAAGCCTCTTAGTAATATATTATTTGCCACATCTCCTATTATTCCGAGTTAAAAGGCCATTACTAGGATTTATATCCACCATATTTAAGAAAAAAATATTATCCTTGAAAAGAAAAGTAGACAGTTCCAAATTCAACAATCCACCCCTCTTTTCCTCCAACTCAATTATAGCATTAAAATCTCCAGCAATAATCCAAGGATATAGTGGAGCATAGCTCTAAATATGTTTAATATGAGAGCAAAGAGACTCCTTACCAACCAAGTCAGTTGGGGCATACATATTAGATAGAAGAACAATCCCCCTAGACTCTAGACTCAAAGCAACCACATAGATAGAAAAATTACTAGAAATCCACAAAAGAGGGCATAACTTTAGAGGATCCCATAAGAAAGCTACAACCCAACATTAACTTGTGCACCAATACACTGACATTGACCGCACCATCAAAGTTTTGGCACCAAACTACCCATACTCTCCATAAAAATTTTAGTTTCCCGAATAAATAACATATCTAGTAAATGACTTCTCACTAAATCTCAAACATTTTTTTGTTTAGGGTTGTTGTTCAAGCCCCTCACATTCCATGAGAGAATAATCATCTCCAAGATTTGGAGAAAAGGGAGTCAAGATTTTTGACAGACCTCGACTCCACCAGCATCTCACCCATCATCTTAATTTTATCCAAGTCCTTCTCATGCCCAGCCTTGGACGGATTCTTAGTAGCCCCTTCCTTTGGATTTTTTTTTAAGAATCCCTAAGGGAAGAGAAGACTTGTTACCTTTTTTGAATCAGACACCATCTTCTCTAAAGATGATGTATTCACAACCTTGAGCCCTTCCACATCAATCAAGTCCACAAGAACAACTAAAACCATGAGGCTTGATCTGTATCCATTTGAGCTAATGACATAGCACTCTCCTTAATGTTTTGAAAATCATCAATCTTAGTACCCTCCTAAACAACCTCCAAAACACCCTAATCTAGAGCCATCATATTGGGGTTCACCTCATGTTGGCTAAGATCATCCAACACTTTGAACTGATTAAAAATTTCCTCCTCCTGTCTCTCCTTGAAAGTTATTTTCTGACCTTGATTACTATTATGGGGCTTGATAGGAATAAAACATTCCTTGTTGGCCACATCACCCAAAATAAGAGTCTTTCCTTTCTTCTCCTTAGAAGGGTTACAAGAGGGATTATTAGGATGGGGCTCTGAAGAGCAGATCCTAGGACATTGTTTCTAGAGGTGGCTATACTCATGAACCAATCGGCAATGAAAGGGAAGAGCCTCATAATCAAGTTATTGCACCAATGAAGAAGAACCAACAAAAATTTATAGAGAATCTAGAAGAGGGTTACTGAAATCTATTTTAAAACAAATGCATGCAAAAGTAAGTACCTTTTTATCTTGGTTTTGTTGAGAGGTACCCACTGACTTTCCCAACAACAAAGCAACCATATGTAGAATGTTGTTCTGCCAAAATTTGAACAGGAACTAAAGTGCACCTAGACAGGGATACGATTTGGAAGATCCTCAGAAGGGTTAAAACTAGTATTTCATGGCTTGATGAAAAAACCAATTTGGTTATGGAAATAAGTCCCACCCTCAAAAGCTTTATTGCAATCAACCATGCAATTCAAGAGACCTATAAAAAAGTTGTTGGCCATCATCATCACCTCAATTTCACCCTAGTGGTTCCATGTTTCTCTTGCCCAAGCCTCTAAAAACTGAAGATAAACACACATCCCCATTAATTTGCATATTAAAGCATACTTCAAAAAATACCTAACCTCATCTGCAATTGAATCAAGTTGAATCACCAAGAAAGGCCTATCTTGTCTCCTTTCTAAATAGCCATTAGTTTTTAGGATACAAGGACCTCTAAATGGAGCCATCCCCAAAACCCCTAAAGCCTTGCTCATGAAATTACTCTCATCATCAAGCCTTGATCAAGACAAATAATTTGCACGTAGCGATGCTTAAAAAACATTCTTGGGTTTAAAACTAGTTGCTTCACCTGAAGTCGTAATTGGTATAAATGGATGTAAGAAATCCTCCTTATGCCTCCCCAAAACCCTTGAACCTTGCAAACATCAAACAACAAAAAAACAATACAACAAATTTCAACACAAAAACCCCTCAATGTAATAAAAATCCACCCCAAGCTTGAACTCACCCCCACACACCAAATATTCTCGCCTCCACTTACTTGCAAGGAAGGATTGCAACATGCAGGTCATGACCTGCTATAGGCTGCAAACTTGCATATCCACAACCCATGCTTTCTTCATTCCATCATTTTAAAATTCTTAATTACTAATTATTATATTTTAAAAAAATTCTTTACAATATTTATTAAAAAAATTAAAAATAAATTTAATGATATTTTACATATTAAAATTTAGAAAATAATTAAATAATTAAAAAAATTAAACAAAAGTAATAATCTACTTCTTAATTATTATATTTTAATGTTTAAACTAAACATATGAATTATTTAAGCAATATTTTTTTTTAAAACAATTTAATTAAAAAAAAACTTATTATAAATATAAGTGAAAAATTAAGACAATCTTATCTTTCATCACAAAATTAATTTAATATATTAGATGTTAATTTAATATAATATATATTCGAATATAATTTATATTAAGAATAATCTAATAACATAATATGTTAATATTATATATTAAATTAAATATTAGATGTATATATTATAGATTATATAGTACATATATTATAATATTATGTTAAAGTTAATATATTAATGTTAATTTAATATATTAATATAAGATATAATCTAGTATAATATAGTAAAGATAATTTAGTATTATAATATACTAAAAATTTATCAAATTGTATATTAATTAAAAATATCTTTAATTGTATATTAGATGTTATATATATACATATATATATAATTTTTTATTAGATTATTTTTGATATATTAGATGATAACTACTTAATTATATTTTAAGATATAACAAGCAAATAAGTGTTTAGAATGAAGAATATTTTTGTTTGGTTTGTGGAAATGAAAGATAGAATAACAAGTAATTAGCTGTGGAGATGAGGAAAACAACATTTCAGAATTTGTGTAAATATTTGTGGTAATAATCCATTAAAATGGATAAGATTCAACTTTTTTTTTATTATGGTCATTGTGGAAAAATTCCTTGAAAAATTGGATAAAATATTTTATGCTTAGAATTTTGGTCCACCTTTTATAGCTTAAATTTTTTTAATCAATAAGATTGAGAAAAAATAATTTTGAATTTTTTTTAAAAAGGGGTAAAAACTTTATTGAAAATCAAAAGAGAGAATTACACCAGAACCAGGGGGCTAGCCCCAGAAGACCAAAGGAACACCAAAGCAGGAACAAAAAACAAAATCAACTATCTTCCAATATCTTTTTATCCTCTTCAAGGACTCTATCTAAGTCCTGATGTAGCTCAGGGGAGACCTGCCTCTAATCCTCAATCCTCCAGCCAGTATCATGCTCAGAAGCCCATTTAGCCAAGCAGTCAGCAACCCGATTCCACTCCCTCGGGATATGAACAAAAGAAACCGCCTCCATCCTGGAGCAAACCTGAAGAATACTTTGAACAACTGAAGCCAACTGCCAATTAATATCAGACATCTTTCTCTCATTCAACAAATTAATCAAGATTTGAGAATCTGCCTCACAAATAACCTTACGCCATCCCAAAGCAAGGGCCCGTTCCACAGCATAAAGAATCGCCAAGCCCTCCATGAGATTGACCGTCTTCTCTCCCTCATGAATAGAGAAAATAAAAATCACTGAACCCCCTGAATCTCTGCCAACCCCACCAATCCTAGCAGGCCCAGGGTTACCTCTAGAAGATCCATCCGAATTGATCTTCAAGACTCCAGCTGGAGGAGGAAGCCATCTACCCAGCCGTTGCACTCTCTTGGCCCCAAGTCTGCATCTCTTGGAACCCCCAGAAGAAGAATGTCTCCCCTGAAGTCCCAATCTATCAACCAGCTCAGCATCCTCTTTCCCCAGGGGAAAAGACACTTCACACTTGGCCACAACCGACTCCTGTATCATACCTAATATACAAATCCACACCTGCTGAACCACCAAATTAACACCATGGAAAACTCTACGATTCCGCTCCAACCAGGCCTGCCAAAGAAGAAAAGTAGGGCCCGCATACCAGACATCCTGCAAAAAGGAGGTCGACGAGGGGGGTCTTCCCATACTATCCCAGAACTCCACCAAAGAAGAAGCATGAACACACGGTTTCTTCCAAACCTCCCACCACCAATGCCAAAGTTGAACAACAAAGGGACATCGGAAGAACAAGTGTGAGGATTCCTCTTCCGCCTTTCCACAGAGAACACAAACTGAAGGCCCCTGGAAACCCTGCTTACGAATGTTATCCCAGGTCAAGCATCTATTCCACGCTAAAATCCAAATAAAACAATTACATTTAGGCCATGATAGCTTACTCCACACCCTCTTCCACCACTGAACCTCAACCCTAGCCAACTTTTGATCCAGCAACACCTGATAGCCCCAAGCAACAGAATAACTCCCCTTGGGATTATGAGCCCAAGCAATAATATCCTCTTCCCGAAGAGAACTACAACGCTTACTACAAAGAATCGCGTTAAGATCGGCCTTGCCTTCCTCCTCACCCACATCCGGCCACAGGGTGGGATCCTTCCAACAAGCCTTCTCTAGCTGCCCATAAGAAGAAAAAGACTTGAAGTCACTCACCCGAGACCAACCAACCGCCAGAAAAATTTGGCTTAATGGAATCAGGTGAGGAAACTGAGAGATAAGCGGAGGGAAACCATCCCAAGAGTCAGACCAAAAGAGAGCTTTCGAACCTTGACGACAGATCCAAAATAAACCCTCCTTAATGAGCTTCGCACCCTTCTGAAGAGTACTCCAAATCACCGACCCTTTCCCCTCAAGAGGATACCTAAGGAGATCATGCCTAGGAATGCCAGGGAAATACTTATGAGATATTATCCTGGCCCACACCTGATCCTGCTCCACACACCAATGCCAAAAAAGCTTAGCAGCCACAGCCACTCCAAACAAAGAAGATTGACGAAGTCCCAAACCACCATATTGCTTAGGACTACACACCTCCTCCCACTTGACCAGGATCCACTTGGAGGATGACAGACATCCAGCCCATAAAAATTGTCTCTCAAGAGAGTCCAACTCCTTAAGAAACCCAACCAGAGCCACTTGAAGCATACACCTGTAAATAGGGAGAGCTTGAACAACAGATTTAAGAAGTTGAACCCTTTCAGCAAAAGACAACCATCTATGAGTCCAATGATTTACTTTCACCCGGAACTTATCAATGATATTCTGCCAAGAACCCTTGGGAAGACGACCAACAGAAATGGGAATGCCTAAATACATAAAAGGGAGAACCCCTATCTGAAACCTCAAAATGTTAGCAATTCTTCTCTGAATGGGGGCAGGCGTATTGAAGAAGAAGATGGAAGACTTATCCTCATTAATCATTTGCCCCGAAGCCACCAAGTAAACATCCAACAACTGTCTCAAAAAGGTAGCTTCCCTGACAGTAGCCATCCCCATCAAGGCAGTGTCATCCACAAACTGTAAATGAGACTGCGGAGGCAAGTCTCCACCCCAATGCCAACCCTGAATGCTGCCTAACCCAACATTTCTTCTCAGCAAATGCCCAAGACCTTCAGCAAAAAGAAGAAATAGGTACGGGGATAAAGGGTCCCCTTGGCAAAGACCCCGAGAAGCTCCAAAAAGTTCAGAGTGATCTCCATTTATCAGAATTGAGAAGGATACTGACGTAACACAACTCATAACCCATTGGATCCATTCAGCACAAAATCCAAAAGCACGAAGGATCTTCCAAAGGAAGGACCATCTAACCCTATCATAGGCCTTAGCCATATCCAATTTAATAAACATAGTCTTCTCATTGGAGCAGGCCATGGAGTGGATGGTCTCAGTAGCAATAACAACTCCATCCAAAATTTGTCGACCAGCAACAAACCCACTTTGTTCCTTTGAGATCAACACTTTAAGCCACTTCTTCAATCTCTCAGCCATTAACTTCGCAATAATCTTATAAGCCACATTGCAAAGGGAGATAGGCCTAAACTGAGTTAACCTATCCGCACCTTCACACTTGGGAATGAGGGCAATGAAAGTGGAATTAAGAGCACGCAACATCTGCTTGTTCCTCTGGGATTCCTGAACAACCGCTAGAAGGTCCAACTTTATGATTTCCCAGAACTCTTGGAAGAACTCTATTGGGAAACCATCCGGGCCAGGAGCTTTACCCCTCTTAATCTGAAACACAATCTCCTCCAGCTCCTCTAGAGAAATCTCCCTCATCAGATCCTCATTCGCCTCCCTGGAGACCAATTGAGGGACACACGGAAGAACCTGTTCCTCCTCGATCGAACCTCCTTGAGAGTCCTCTTTGAAAAGAGCAGCAAAATACTGTGAGGCTTCAGTCATGATTTCCTGAAATGAGACAATACGATCCCCTCTGTCATTAACTAACACAGAGATAGAGTTACCATGCCTCCTAGCCTTCACATAATTAAAGAAAAAAGTAGTATTTTTGTCCCCTTCCTGCAACCAGTCAATTCGAGCCTTTTGCTTCCAATATATCTCCTCCCGTAACTCACATTCCTTGACCACCTTCAAAGTTCTAGCCTCTTCTTTCAAAAGATCCTTTGTAACTCCCATTTCCCGAATCAATCTTGTAACATTATTTAACTCTACTTGGGCAGCGGCCTTATGATGAAAAATATTGCCGAAACACTGATGATTCCACCTTTTAAGCTGATACTTGACAAATTGAAGAAGCTTAGCAAAGACATACATTGCAGTGCCAAAAGCAGGTCTACCAATCCTCCACCACACACCCACTTGGTCAAAAAGAGTAGAGTCCCGTAACCACATAAGCTGGAATTTGAAAGAAGGAGAACGAGGAGCATGAGCAGAGATGATGCTAAGCTTGATAGGCCAGTGGTCTGAACCCCTCCAATCCAAAATTTCAGAGGAGGTAGACCATAAGTCCCCAACCCAATTCAGGAGACCAAGAACCGATCAAGCCTCTCAGCAACAGAGTCTTTACCAGTTCGCCTATTATTCCAAGTGAAACGACCATTACTGGGCTGAACATCTATAAGATTTAAATCAGAAATGCTATCCCTGAGAAGCATCACAGAAGGCTCCAATCGAACAATTCCACCCCTTTTCTCAGACAACTCCACAATAGCGTTGAAATCCCCAGCCAGAATCCAAGGGTGGAAAGGAGCCAGGCTACGAACATATCAAAAATGAGACCAAAGAAGTTGCTTGCCCTGATACTCAACCGGTGCATACACATTGGAGAGGAGAATACATTCCCCAGTCACCGAGCAAGAGGCCACTAACGAAATAGCCGATCTTGAAGAAAACCACCAGAGAGGGCTAATCCTCTGTGGATTCCATAAGCAAGCCACCCCCCGGATGCACCGTGAGCTCCAACACACTGACACTCACTATACTTCCACAACTTAGGAACCATATTCACCATACTCTCCACGGAAAGCTTAGTTTCCTAAAGAAAAAGAACATCCAGAGATTAATTCCTAACCAAATCACGAACAACTTTTTGTCGGGGGCCACTGTTCAAGCCCCGCACATTCCAAGATATAATAATCATTTCTGGGTACACAAGAAGTGAGAATCTAGGGGCTTAACTGCCCCTGACTCCACCAGAGTCTCCCCAGTTGACTTAATCTTTTCTAAATCCTTTTTCCTACCCAGCTTGGGGTTCTTCTCACCAACCCCTTTCTTTAGGTCCTTTTGCAGAATACCCAAGCGAGAAGAGGAGTAGGAGCTCTTTCCAACTTCCACACCAGTCTTTATAGGCAAAGGAGAACCCTCTCCCCCATTCATCAAAGTCCCATGTACAAGATCCAGACTAGCCGAAACAATCAACTGCTGATCCAAGTCCATCTGCCTAGCACCCAAGTCCTGCACAACCTGATTAACCTCCAAAGGAGGCCCATTCTTTCCTAAACCCAAAGCTCCTTGATCCAAGTCCATCAAACCTGGATTCACTTCCTGTTGGTTGAGATCATCCAACACCTCAAACCTGTTAAAAAAAC
The DNA here is from genome assembly GCA_007258455.2 of Sequoia sempervirens. Classification (NCBI taxonomy): domain Eukaryota; kingdom Viridiplantae; phylum Streptophyta; class Pinopsida; order Cupressales; family Cupressaceae; genus Sequoia; species Sequoia sempervirens. The sequence goes on along the minus strand of VDFB02000007.1, from coordinate 43,473,628 downwards.
ATCATCTTGCCGCTCCCCCAGAGTCCTCTTCTGCCCCCGATTTCTGTTGCGAGCTTTGACATGAATAAATCCATCCTCTTCCATATCATCACCCAGAATAGATCCCTTCCCCTTATCCGCCCCAGGAGGGTTGCAAGGAGTTTGGCCAGAATGGGTCCCTACTGGCTTAGCCTTAGGGCACCTACGCTACAAGTGTCCATACTCATGACAAAATCGACACCGAAAAGGTAGAGTTTCATAGTCTATCTGTTGCACCCATGTATATGATCCTGTACACACCTCCACAGAATCTAGCAATGGCATGCTTAAATCAATTTCTACACAAACACGGGCAAAAGTCATTACCTTTTTAAACGGCGTCTGTTGTGAAGACCCAACTGGTTTACCAAGCAGTGAAGCCACCAAATGTAGGACATCCTCTCACCAACATTCGATAGGAAACCATGGCAGACGAACCCACACTGGAACCCTATTCGGGAGTTCCTCAGTCGGATTGAAACCCGCATGCCATGGCTTCAAAAACAAACCCACTTGGTTATAGAAATAGGGACCCCCTTCAAAGATCCTATTCCAATCAGCCATGCAATCAAATGAAACCATAAAGTAATTATTAGCTAGGAGTCTAATCTCCATTTCTCCTTTCGGCTGCCAAGTCCTCTGAGCCCAAGATTCCAAAAATTGCAACGAGATCCGTAAACCCATAAACTTACAATAAAAAGAGTGTTTCGAATAATATTCAATATCATCCGCCAGCAACTCCATCGGGATAACCAATTTCAGTCTCTCCTTACATCTTTCCAAACATCCATTAATTTTTGTAACTCTAAGTCCTCCAAACAGTCCAGAACTATTCGTCTCCTGATCTGATGCAAATAGATTATTCTCAAAAACCTTAGTCCCCTGCGTCGGTGGTTTAGATCCAAAGGCAAGCCGAAAATCCATCCCCGGTCTAACCCCAGATGAATCCCCATGTGACATAAATCCAAGACAAGAGCTCAAGTGGGCATGCAAGCCCCCGAGATGAGAAAGCACAGACAGCGACTTGCGTAAGGTAAAGCCAATTCCCTCGGGCACCAAACCACAGCCCATTAAAATTCAAGATATACGGATTAAAGGTAGCTCCACCCCAAACCGGGGCACCACTCAGCACGAAAAAACAAATGATGCCACACCAAACCCTACTCTCCTCACCCAACAAACTAAGGCCCACACGGATCTTGCCAGTAGATAGCACTTTCCTGAGAAATGACCCACCAAAACTCGCCACCACACCACTCGTTGTAGAGAGAACGACCGACCACACCCAATCGGCAAGCAAAGAGCTCCTCCACCGCGCAACAAAGGAACCTGACCCTGCAAGAAAGGCCAACCAGCCCCAACTTCACCCCAAACGCAGACAGTACCCCCCCTCCAGCGCACAGTCAATAGAGCTCAGAGAGTGAGCTAGGGCACGGACGCCCTAGCTCGGTCGGCGAAGCACAGATCCGCCCCCATTTTTCCCTAATGTTCTTTTTCGTAACATACTAAGCCTTCAATGAAGTAAAAAAAAAAATTAAAATTTTAAAAAGTTAGAAATTTTGTATTTTATTGAAAGAAAATTAAAATATAATATATTAAAAGATAATAATAAATTTTGATTGATTGAAAGTAAAATATTTAATCACTACTTAAAAATTGCCCCTCCCCTCCATTAAAAAATAATTGTTAAGTATTAAAAAAACTGCAATAATATAAATAATAAAATAAAGATTGTATTCTTAAACCAATTTAAGAAAATAAATATCTATTCTTTTACCTTCTTAATTCTAAACCAAACTAAATATTAATTCATACAATCCACATTATAACTAAAATAATATTATAAAAACTTTTGTAATAAAATATAATATTACAAATAATGGATAATAAAGCACAAATATTTTGACATATTATTATATAGATTTAGAAAAGCTTTTCAAATTTTATTGATGGTAACAATTTATAACGAGGGAAAAATATATGATACTAACTATGATGTTCTATTTATATTTTATTGCATACATTTTATAGTATATAAAAAATAATAAATATGTCTATATTCAATTTATTAGTTTTTGTTATGGAACTATATGGGAGGTGTTGATGTGTTTTTCGTGACCGCACCAATGTAGAATAAAGTCGCCAATGGCTACCCTATCCTCTCTTGATCAAAGTATTCCACATGCTAAGATTGCAAGAAAGTTCATGCGTTCAACTCCAAGGTTCTTTCAGTGCGAATAGGCTCAGTTGGCTCAATGTGATTTGCTGGTATTTCAAGGGGGACTTACAGAATTATTCAACATCAAAGGAAGGGGTTTTCTCCATTCAACAGATTTATCAATGAAGCACGGGTTTCCTATTCTAATCAGAAAGTACTGAATTGAAATGGTGTAAGGTGAAGAAGATTCTAATCTACTCTAAGGCGTGGGATATGGTGATCAATCTTCACAAGCTTCAACCAGGCTCTGCTTTGCCTCGCTTCGGACAGCTTCCACAGAACTGGTGCAATATTCAGAGGACTAGTTCAAGGTGTTTAGATCATAATTCAATGCGAAGACACTGTCACAACGACGCATACCAATGAGTGAATCACGAACGAAGTTAAGTCCGCAATGTTCCAGTTGACCACACAAGGCGAACTCACCATCAACGAGCCCACTAGTGGTATGGATAGACGAAGTTTGCGCAAATTGAAGACCACATTCCACAACTAACATCTACTTGCATGGAATGAAAATTATACTACTTTGAACTATTTTATGCTACCATTTGAATCGGAAGGATGAAGAAATCTTGCTAGCTACTCACAACAAAGACGAAATTCACCATCAATGAAAAACTCTTTTATTGAGAGAGTGTTCACAAAAATTTCTTACAAAGTTTTCAAAGGGAAAACTTTCCCTCTTCTTCAAACTACACTATCAATCTATACTAAGCTACTTCTAAGTTGTCCCTCTACTCTATGTCTATTCTAATCTTCTCTACTGTCTACTAAGTATAAATGAGGGGGACTCCCCCTTTATATAGCTGGCCAAGTCCAACAGATGGCTCAGATTACAATCGGCTGGATGGCCCAGATTGTGCCACCTCAGCCCTAAACAAGATTCGCCCTAAAAACCACCACCAAGAGGATTGGGGTAATAAATGAGCCATAATGTCCATCATCCTTCTAGAAGATTCCATCTTTAAAACGCATTCACACTATCCTCGATCCTCTCCTTGACGTTGTTCTTCAACTTCACTCGAGCTTCCATTCTTTTCTCCATCTTGAGTTTTGAAAACATTTCCTCTCTGTCACTAAGTCTCAATACTTAGCCATTTTCTTGCAACTTTCTTCCTTTGAGGTTGAGATGTCATCTTGGATTATTTTCTTCATCACTTAAGTCATCACCGCCTGGTCTCGACGTTCCTCCTGCAAAACAAGCAAGGAGAAGAGTATTAGAACACTTCATAATATAAATTCAACTTACTTACTAGGATTTTCACGCTCTAACTTCCAAGCACTCATCGCCTCCACTAGCCAACTTCTACCTTCTTCATGATTCTTCATGCCTTAGCCAAAATTTCAACCCATCTCCCTCAAGGGCATATCATCTTTGAGAAATTCATTTCATTAGCTAGGTTATTGACAATTTTATTCATCTCCGGATCAAGAAGATTGTCTTCGCGAAGAATTTGAGCAAATTCACCTAGGCAGTTCCTTTCAAATTCATCATATGGAGGATTTCACCTTGAAAACACATTTTCTTCACATTTTCCTTAGAAAATTTTAAAATTTCCCTTAGGAAAATTCAACAACTTGGTGCCCATTTGAAATATTTATCACAGAATCCTTGATAAGCTGTGGAAGACCTTAAAATCCATTCCTCATCGATAATCTTCAATACCCAGAAGAAATTTCCTTCAGAACGTGTCGAACTCATGGGTGCACGACGAACGGGTTCATTTAATTTTCTTGAATTTTGAACCTTTGAAAAATAACTTTCAACAATTTATTTCATTTCTTCATCCCCTCTGAGAATTTTGTTGCTCTGACTTGAAAATTTTCGTTGACCCTATGCAGTAGGCATCATCTGACTTCTTCACTGGAAAATTCATTCATGCCTATTAAATTTTTTATCATCCTCCAAGCCCAGGCGTATCTTCTTAATGAAGAAAATTTTGTGCCTTAGAAAATTTTTGAATCACTTTGCATTTTGAATATTTGCCTTAGAAAATTTTATTTGACTTCTTCCATTTTGCTCTGGCGAGAAAATCTTATCGACTCACTTAGAAGATTTTCTTGAAGGCACATGTCATGGAGGATATTTAATCCCAATGTCTGGCACATCCTTTATTTTATTCACCACCTTGTATTTTATCTTCACCCTTACCTTAGGCGCACCTCACTCTTGGAAGGAATAACTAGCCACGCCTAGCATACTTCACTTCATCTCCATTTCCAACGCCTAGTATATTTCATCTTTATTCATGTCCCTATGGGCGTATTTAGCACCTTGAGGAAGATATTTCACTTCCATGCCTAGCAACACTTTCATCTCCACCCTCACCTTACCTTGGCGCACTTTATACATGTAGTGGGATATTTTTTAAACTTCAATGCCTAGGCCATATTTTTCATTACTTAGCACTTTCAACGCCTTACTTATCACTCACCAACCTATACTCTTTAGGCACACATCACACTTGGAGGGGAGTATTAACCACACCTTAGCTTATTCATCCCTCACTTGGCATTTTCAATGCCCTCAACTCTTGTCTTCACATGGCCCCATTTGGGCACATTTTCCCATCTAAGAAGGATGAAGATTTGTTGACTTGTTGACCAGCTTGAGCACATTTAGCAAGGTGTGAAGGATAAAACTTTTACCACGCCTCCAACAAGTGACCCTTGGGCTTCCTCATTTTTGTCCTCACATGCCTCTATTTGGGCGCATTTTGCACCTCATGTAGGATGAAAACATTTGACTTCTTTGACTTGAGTGGGAAGTGGGCGCATTTTCACATAGTTGCAGGATGGGCGCATTTAGGGGGGTGAGGAGGACGAACTTTTAACTTAGAATATTTTTCAATCTTTATCAGCTTCCCTTGGGCGCATTTTGGCATAGCTACAGGATGAAGATTGTTGACTTTCTTTGACTTTCTAAGCATGGGCACATTTTGGCCTAGGAGGTGGATGAAGTCTCAGACTTAGAATTTTTTAATGCTTTCACCTGAGTTGGGCGCATTTTGCCATGGCTACAGGATGAAGTTCCAGACTTAGTTAAATTTTCCTCGTTTTCGCCAGTTTATCCGTGCCTTGCTATTTATAGTAAGCCCTCTGATTTTTGCATCTCTGAAGCTCAAAATGATTTGAAATTTCAAACGCTGCATCCTCACGACCTTGTTACCCTATTGACACTACTATTTTTAGTCGGTCCGTTATTTTTAGCCCCTTTCTGGAGGTGATTTGCTATAAATAGCAATTGCTTGCTTCAGATATCTCCACAACTCCGATTAACTTGAAATTTGAATGACGTGCTCCTCACCACGTGACCTGCCTGTCGACATCGACGCATGCAACTGATTTGCTATTTTTAGCCTGTTTTCGAACTTACTTACTATAAATAGTAAGTGCTCTGTTTGACTTCAAATTTTACCAGCAGATAGCTTGAAGGATGCTGATCGCAGTGGTTTACATCACTTTTCAATTTTTTTGACTTTTTACCCTTCTTTTCGGGTCCCGAAGTTGGAAACCCTAATTTGCTCTGCATGCGTATCAAATGATCTTTGTTTGTCTTCGTTTCTGCTGCATAGCGATCAACTCGTGATTTTAAAGTGCTGGGAAGTCGCTATCGGGATGCACCTGCTAAAAATAGTAAGTTCCTTACTGAGTGATTATCTTCATTTGCATGTCACACCATCGCGAAGCTCTCAAAAAACCCATAAAGAATCATCCGACATGCAAAGAAAACCCTGACATGCAAACCCTAAAAATAGCCTTGGAAGGCTAAACTCTGAAAGTTGTCATCTCATTTTACATGTTATACTGTTGTGAAGGTCTCGAAAAACCCAGAAGGAATATGTAGACATGCAGAGAAAAACCCTGCGTCTAACCCTTGAAATTTGCTCTGGAAGTTGAACTGCTAAAAATAGTAAGTTGTCTGTTTTCGCTCAAATTTTGCACACAAGCAATTTGATATGTTATGAATGCAGTGTAACAGTCAGAATTTCAAAAATGCTGATGGATTGCCTGTAATTGCACACTTACTAAAAATAGTAAGTACCTCAAAATCTGATGAAAATTTCAGTGGAAGCTTGCTGGAAGCACACTGACAACAATGTTAAGCTTTGTTTTCAATTTATTCACTTCATTCGACCTCGGGTTGACCAAGACAGATGAAACCCTAATTTTCAGACTTGGCCAAATTTCACTTGTTTAAGCTCAAAGACGAGAACATCCCCAGAAGGATAGACAGCAGAAAGAGAGACAACAACAAAACAAACCAAAATCAAGCCAAAAGACGGAAACGAAGCAAAAATTAGGGGGTCCTCATTTCCAATTGGGCGATGTGTGAAAAACGTCACAATAGGAGGGGCGGCTGGTGATTAAATTATCTATTTTAGATCAATCAAAAACATGTAATATTGTTCAAAAAATATTGTTCTAAAATTTTAAATATTTTAATCATTCAAATTGATCATTTTTTTAACATGTTTAAATTTTATTGATGGTGACAATTTAATTTAATTTTTTTAACCATGAAAAAATATATGATACTAACTACGATGTTCTATTTATATTTTATGCATAAATTTTATAGTATATAAAAAAATATAAATATGCCCATCAAGTGTTATATTCAATTTATTTTTATAACAGATTAAGGTTGAATATTTTATTCTTTTAAAATTTTATAGTATTGTTTTTTTCATAAAAGACTAAAGGCCTAAACATTTTGTATTAATCTTAAAACAAAAAACATGCTTCAAAACTAAATGTAGTCAGGGTCAAATCCAAAATACATAGTGCTCAACACTATCTTTAGAAATTCAAAACCCAAACCGAGACCAAAAATTGTATTTTTCTTTTTACGATTATAATTTTTTATATCAAAAATATTTAATAACACATTATTTTAAAAAATATTTTTAATTTTTAATTTAAAGTAAAAAATAATAAAATTAGAATTGTTATGGTGTTTATTAGAACGAAATGCATACAACATGCATTGCAAGAAGTTTAGAGGAAAAAATAAATTACTTGCTAAATTTGGGATATGGAATACATCCATGGGAGTTTTCACTCTCTTATCATTGAATACCAATTTTACATCTCCTTATCTCTCAATATTACAAGTGTTATTATTCTTGAGAAAAACTTGCCCTTCATTGTATTCTTTAAATATTGAGAACCATCCATGAGAGTGTTCATTCCCCTATCATTGAATACCAATTTTACCTATCCTTATCTTTCAATATTACAAGTGTTATTATTCTTGAGAAAAACTTGTCCACCATCATATGCTGCATACATTGAGAACCACTTCTTGTAGGGAGGCATATGGTAGGATGCACCCGAATATATCAATTAAGAGATATTAAAAGATATATTAGCACAAATCAAGAAAGCATTAGCAACTTCATCATCATAATTTGTTGGAAGAATCATTTTTAAAAAAAAAAATTTACATTTCTTCTTGAGATGACCCCATTTACCACATCTCTAGTATCTTAACCTACTCTTATAAAGGGTTTTGGATCTTCCTGTAGATTTAGATGTGTTTTTAGACTTATCCTTACCCCCTTTTTTTCTCAACCACCGCATCATCCTTAAAACTATAATCTTAGAACTTATCTACAACTTCTTGAAAAGTTGCAACAAGGGAATTCATCTTTCGATCTATCTTAGACCTATTAAGTCAACCATCAAAATTTTCCAAGATTTATGTAATAAATAATTTAGTAAAAAATCCTAATCACCTTCCATCTTAACACATTAAATATAACTGATCCAAAATTAGATCATCAAATAAAGTAGAGGTGTGGAATATGATTCCTCCACCAAAATATGAGAGGAGTATGTGAACAAAATAAAAATGTTATTTTTTACAACAAAATAAACAAAAAAATAATAAACTATATCATTATTGATTTACATGGAAACATTTCGGAAGAAAAATCTACACTCTAAAAAAATTCAAGGTATTATTTAATGATCAATGGTTACAATACACTTTTATATTCTAAACCTTTAGAAGAGTATCACCAATAAGAGATTTGGAGTACTTCATAATTGTATTTATAAAATCACTATCAAAACATTCGTATTAATCACTAAATAAATAGAAGAAGAATTATATTATAGTATCAAATAGTAATTAGGAAATCATGTGCTAAAATAATCAAAAATATGAAACTTGAACCCAAATTCATTAACATATTTAAATTTTATCGATGGTAACAATTGAATTATTATTTTTAATCACGGAAAAATATATGATACTAACTACGATGTTCTATTTATATTTTATTGCATAAATTTTATAATATATAAAAAATATAAATATGTTGATCAAGTATTATATTCAATCTATTTTCATAATGATTTAGGTTGAATATTTTGTTCTTTAAAATTTCACTGTATTTTCTTCTTTATAATTACACTTTTTTTATCTAAATTATTTAATAATAAGTTATTTTGGTTTTTTTTTAATTTAAAATAAAAAATAATAAAAATTAGAATAGTTGTGTTGTTTATCAAAATGAAATGCATATAGACATGTATTGTAAGAAGTTGCGAGAAAAAATTAAATTAGTTGTTAAATTTGGGATATGCAATACATCCACGAGTGTTTTCACTCCCCTGTCATTGAATAATAATTTTACCTCTCCTTATCTCTCAATATTACAAGAGTTAATTATTCTTGAAAAAAACTTGTCCACCATCATATGCATTAAATATTGAGAACCATCCATGAGAGTGTTCACTCCCCTATCATTGAATACCAATTTTACCTCTCCTTATCTCTCAATATTACAAGTGTTATTGTTCTTGAGGAAAACTTTCCCACCCTCATATGATTTATATATTGAGAACCACTTCTTATAGGGAGGCATATGGTAGGATGCACCCAAATCTATCAATTAAGAGATATTAAAATACATGTTAGCACAAATAAAGAAAGCATTAGCAACTTCATTATCAAAGAATTTGTTGAGAGGAATACACATTTTTTTCTTATTTCAACATTCCTACTTGAAATGACCCCATTTACCACATCTCCAATTTCTTAACCTACTCTTACCAAGGGTTTCAAATCTTCCCTTAGATTTAGATGTATGTTTAGACTTATCATTACCCCCTTTTTTCTCACCGCCGCATTTTTGTTTGGACATACCCCAATTATGCAAGGCATCCTTAAAACCATAATCTATAGATCTTCTCTACATCTTGTTACTTAAGGTCACAACAAGGGAAATCATATATCAAATTTTTTCAAGATTTACATAATAAACAGTAAAGTAAAAAATATTAATCACCTTCTTCTATCTTAACATCTATCAAATATAATTGATCCAAGATTAGATCATGAAATAAATTAGAGGTGTAGAATATGCTTCCTACACTAATTTATGAGAGGAAGTAAGTGAAAAAATTAAAACAATAATTTATTTAAAATAAAGTAAGAACAAAAATAATAAACTATATAACATAGTAATTATGTGTGTAAAAATCTTTTGAAATAAAAAAATTAAACTACAAAAAATACTTGAGGTATTATTTAGTAATTAATGATTACAATACACTTTTAGATTCTAAAAATTTACAAAAGTATTACCAATAAGAGATTTGGAGTAATTTTGGTAGCATAATAGTACTTAAAAAATCACTATCAAAACATTCATGTTAATCACCAAATAAATAGAAAAAAAAAATATGAAATATGAAAGTATAAAATAATAGTTAGGCAATCATGTCCTAAAATAACCTAAAATATGAAACCTAAATCCTCATTCACTAACATATTCTTTTCACTTGACGTATGTTTGTGATAATATACTAACCAAATTGGGTGCTCCATTATCCCCATTCAAATATTGTGTATGAAATGTCATAACATATGTCATAAATTGGTCAATAAGTGTAACTCTTTCTTAGAAATCATAGATGTTTTTCATTTCCAATGTGGGAGACCCTACTTTTGGATGCCATAATATTTGATCTAAATTATTGGTTGAGCCTACTTTTGAAAAATATAAATATAAAACAAGTCCACATCTTGATTATTAGGGAATTGATGTTTAATCATCCTAAAAAAATAGGAAAAAAATATCTATATCGTCATAAATTGTCACCCTCAAAATTTCACACTACATGGACACCCTACTTTCCTACAATATTAATTTATTCATTTTATGGTTAGATTATGAAAATCTATTAAATTCCTTAACATCTTGATAAACTTGGGCAAAAAGCACCTAGTCTAGGGTGTGGGAAACCTTGACCTTAGTTGTGTCCTATTTCAAATTTAAATTTTGATGTCGATCTTCAAAGAATTGAAAGGATCCTAGGTTAGCCTATAATAAAAAAATATTAATTGGGATGCATACATAAACAAGTTTTATTCTCATTTGAACATTAGAAAGAAGCAAGGATGAGTAGAGAGCTATTATGAGAAAATTGTGAAGATATACTGAGTTCTCCTATACCTGCTAGTTACATCAATCTACTATATATTTTATGGGCTAACCTATTATAGGTCTATGAAGCAATCCAAGAATCCACCAATCAACTTTTGTGGTGACTTATGGTGAGAGCATCACTTTGACAATCATTTCATGCCTAAGATAATATTATCATTTATCATTTTTATTTTTAATAAATTATTGTTTTGGCAATTGTTCAACCTAGAGAATTCCCTCTTGATCATCATCATTTTCTATACATGGAGGTGGAAACACACAAATAGGGTTTGAATTAAGCAAGCCCCTCTACAACACAATATTCCCCCTCTTTGCATGTATGTACGTTAGATCTGAAGGTTGCTTCAACATGTAGTAGTTGGAAATATTGAGCAAACTGGAACCTTCCTTTTTAAGTTCATAGATACTAGAAAGGTATAAATGTAGGTCTAGGGAACCCATGCACATATCCTTGTAATTTAGGCTCAAATTTTAGTCATAGGTTCTTCTTTGTCACCATTTTCTAGATCTTGGTTTGTTTAGAGTTAGTTTATATTTTTGTCTATGCAATAAATTATATTTATATATCTAGGTTATATATCAAACAGGTGAATTAAATCACATATTAAAATTATCCTCTTTGCAGTCTAAAAGGACCAAACCCTAGGATCCTGGTTCTCCATTGTGGTAGCAATCCAATCATCAACCATAGTTGGTTTTGTGTTTGAATGTGGAGGTCAAGTGAAAAGAGTTGATCTTAGTTAGGTCTCAGATCCCTTTTCCTACTCTACACCATCCTTTACTATGTTGCAAAAAATGATACTAGACATGAATATTCTTGGCTATTGCATGAAGTTTAGTTTCTTTGCTAGACATATTTCACTTTGAATATAACATAAAACTATAGTAACTCCTTGACTTATCCCCATATCTAAATTAAATATTTTAAGCTAGATGGATCATTTATAAGAATGAGTAGCTACCATTTAGCTAACTTCTTTAGTGGAAAATGTGGCCATAGCCTTCCATGTTCTCATCCAATTGACAGCACTATTGAATAAAGTTAAGATATAACCATAGGTGGATCTCTTGTTTCCAATATCATCTATACAATATGAATCCATAAATCCATATATATTTAGTAAGTGTGAGTCCCCTATAAAATTGCCATGATAACAATATAATACTTATATGTTGTATAAACATAAAAAATAGAATTTAAAAATGCAACTACTCTATCTAAGAAAATATTTGATTGAGTGATCAAAGGAAATTTACCAAAAAAGTCTCTATTGAACTCAAGACAAATGATATTTCTTCAGATTATGTATGTGGATGTTCCCAATTTCCATAGCATAACATTAGCATTAGTCAATTAAATCCACTCATTTATCTCAAACTATTATCGATTAGTAAATTAAATAAATATCAAACTCTATCGAAGATGCACCAATTATATATTCATAAATAATTAAATGCTAAAAATGTATTTCAATCAATTAAATAATTAATTAAAACTAGTTGACTCATCAATGTATTTAGTCCACTTTTTCATGTAAATCACTTAACTTCCTCATGTAATTAGTCTCCCTCATCCAATTAGTCATTTTTTCCATACACTTCAAACTTCCATGCAATTAACCATTTCATGAAAATTATTAACTTATTTTAACTCACTTATCAAATTTAGCTAAGTAGTAACCATTATTTTAATCAAAAATTAAAATAATTATCAATTCCTCCATAATTACTACCTCTCTATATTGAATAAAAAATCTATGCAATCTAAGATGAAATCTAATTCATCTAGCCTTCTTTTCAAAAAAATATAAAAATTTATGCATTCACCCATCATTTTTATAGAACACAATCCTTGCAAATATATGTTATTAAATATATCATCCAAATAATACTAATTTGGTGTTATAGACATTGAGATCATTTAAATACATACTTTGAATCAGTATCATTTTCTTTGAGTTAAATAAAGTTTATCTGGGTGCATTTCCTTTCATTACTCAATTGGAGGTTTACTTGGATAGAGTAATTATATTTGAAATGCTTATATTTATTTCATTTATTTATTTTCTTTATTTTCCTTGCTTGTATGTCAGTGAACTAAATATAAAAATAACCACCATAGTGCTAATATAATAATTATTTTATACATTTTTTGCTTGACTTTAGATGTTTTTCTTAGAGGGTTTGGTATAAAGTGTCATACCCACAATTTTTCACATTAGGCAAAGACAAAACTAGTTTTTTTAACCACAACATGAAAATCACCAATGATTGACAACCATGCATGAGCATGGTATGTAAACTATGTTGCAAGTATGAAGGTATTGTCATTGATGTCAAGGAAGTTGGTTATTGGATTGTAATAGAGAAGGTTTATAGGTTGTGCATGTATAGCTAAGATGTTGAAGAAGTGTTGTGAGTACATGGAGTTATCCTTATATTGCTATGTCTGGAAGGGTGATAGAATAAAGTAATGTGTTGAAATGATGTCTTTGGTACTTGGTCTCCAAGTGCTTTGAGAAAATTTGACAAATAGAGAGAACAATGTTATGTAGGTATTCAATGTATCTTCTGAGTTGTGCTCCGCATTTCATTCAGATTGATGTTATGCTTGTGTGGATCTAAGGTATTGTTCATGGATGTCGGTAGTTGCTATATCCAGAATTTGGGCTTTTGGATTGTCATACAGTGCAAGATATTTTCACCAGTGTGTGAATTGTGCATTTCAGTGTGTCTGGCTATGGTCTAGGAGAAATATATTTGCTTTGCATTTCTCCACATTTTGGTTTCAGGACTTGCACTTTCGAGAATAAGTTGATAAGGTTTCTCTCTTACTTGGTTCAACAAAATTTGATATTTGTTGTTGTTGTTGATGGGTTTTTGAGCTACAGTGTATTACAGTGGCTGACAAGGTTATTCATATGAACAAAATATTCATACTATTTAGGTGAAGATTGTTGTGAAGCTTTTGGATGAGTTCTCAAGTGCTTAATACTTACTTCAAATCATGTTTGAGTGAATTTTTTTATCCAAAATGATTGGACCGAGTTAAGGATGAGTGTGCTTAATTGTTTTATGTGTTTGCACTGGTATTGGCCGACCTTGTGCTAAATACTACTTGCAAATTTTATGAGTGTGTTGAGGAGTGTTGGGACTCATTTACGTCCTCATTAAGAATATCTATAGGTCGCCCTCATTCTCTTCCACTGTGGGAATGCTTTGGCGCTAACCTAATTAGAATTTTTAAATACAAATTGTGTATGGTCGACCTTGGAAAGGTTTCAAGGTTGAAGACGATATAAGTATGATTTAAGATTTTTGTGAAAGATAAGATAGATGAAAAAGAAAGATGTGAGATAGTGAGGTGTGATGAGAGTTTGAGCAGATCAATGCGAAATTCAAGTGTTGAGTTCCAAAAGGCAGTGAGCTAATGGTGTACCCTATCTTCCAAGCCCGTCTGCAAGTGTGTGAGAAAATTGTGGTTGATTTCTTGTTGCACTAAGATAGTTTTCTCTGTAACAATTCTCTTCTATCTTATTTGTAATTCTATTATAGTGAGTATGGGCAGTGAGCCCTCATTGGATAATGTGTCCTATTCTAGCAGTGAACCTCTCTGGTAGTGAGCCTTTGTAGTTTTGGAATTCTTTATATTGTGAGTTAATCCTCACCATGGTTTTTCCCTCATTGGTCTTTCCACGTAAATCTGGTGTTCTCATATGCATGGTCCTTCTACTTTAATTTTAGGTTTTTGCATTTAATGATTAATCACATTAGCAGAGTAAGGGTTTTGTGAATGCTTATTGATCTAACTTTTGGTGAAGAGTTTTAAAGTTTAAAATTTGCTACAACTAATTCACCCCCTGTCAGTTGTCTTGTTCAACAATTGGTATCAGAGCAAGGTTCCTTGGAGAATATATTAACTGCTTAAGGAAGGTCTGGTATGGAAAATAAGATAATAACTATTCAGCGTCCTAGGTTCAATGGCATTGATTATGCATTCTGGAAGACAAAGATGGAAGGATATCTGGCATACTGTGAATATGATATTGAAAAGTCTATTCAGAACCAATATGTTCCTCTGATTAATGGTCCAAGTATTGCTGATCAGATCAAAGTGCATGAAATAAACAATAAGGAAAAGTTCATTATTATAAATAGCCTTTCATAGTTTGAATTAGTTAAAGTTATGAATTTGAAGACTGCTAAAGATGTTTGGGATAAGTTGGAGAAGATGTATGAAGGAGATGATGAGGTCAAACAAGAAAAGTTGCAAAATTTGGAGGCACAATTTGAGATCCTACAAATGGTCGAAGATGAGAACATTAAATCCTACATGCAGAGAGTGTATGAACTGGTAGGTGGAATGAGAGGACTTGGTGCACAAATAAATGAATCCAAGATAGTGAAGAAGGTTCATAGAACTCTCTTTGATATATATAGTGAAAAGGTATTTGTTATAGAAGAAATTGTAGATTATAATACTTATACTAAAGAACAGTTGATTAGTACTCTAACCACATTCAAAATGAGAAAGCTTGGCTTGAAAAATGGAACAAAGAAAGAAACTGCATTCAAGGATGCAAAAGTGGAAGATTCGATTGAAGATAGTTTTGATGAAGTGGAATAAAGTTTTGTGAGAAGGATGAAAAATGATTCCTATTGGTGTAAATAAAGTCTTGTACCTAGTTAATTCATTACTAGGGTACTTATTTACATGTTAATTTTACCTAGGTCCTAAGAAGGAATCTTTCTAGAAGGTGTTAGTTGTCACTAGTTGTTATCTTATCTTTTGACTTGTAATAGATGTGACCTAGGTTAGTGTGATTAGTTGTCTCATGTCATATGATTAAGACACTTGTCATAATCTTATGACATCTTGTATCTCACCTTGTCTATATTTAACCAAGGGGTCTCTACTACATTATACAATCAATTGAATCATAATTGATAAGAATATAGTTTATTCTTGTCATATTCAGATATTCTCTCTTGTGCTTTCCATTTGGCCTTAAGATCTTGGCAGGCCATCTTCATAGCCAATTCTAACATGGTATCAGAGTGGGTTGGGTGCCATTGGATAGCCTTTTTCTGAAGAGATATGGTGAATCTTGATAAGTTGAGTATGCTCTTCTCTTGCATCATATGATGATCTGGAGAATTAGAAAAGCTTGAAAGAAATACTAGATTTGGGGGGTTCCTCTTTGTGGTTCTTTACTACAAATTCAAATAAAAAATTTATGGTGTAAATCTAAGCTCACCATTGCATCTGGAAGGTTCGAGAAAGTCGAATTTTCCTTTTGTTTCATCCAAATCAGATATATGAGGCCAAATCTATGAGGCTTTGAAGCTGAAGAGTGGTTGCTAGATCCAGAAGGAAATTGCATTTTTGGAGCTTTTTGGATCAAATCTAACCCTGCCATCATGTCTAGAAGGGCCAAAAATCCTAAGATTGACTATCAATTCGTCAAATTCGAAGCAGTTGTTAGCCGAGATAAAAAACATTTCCCAAGGAGTCATACAGCCCCCCAGGTCGCCATTATTACAAGGGTACGATTTTAAAAAAATTGAAATTTTTTACCAATTAAAAGTTTGCGGAAATTTTTTATTTAAAAATCTTGAAGAAATAATTTTTTTGTGTGGACGGTTTTTAATCTACATATTTTGATTTAAATAAAATCAAAAAAATTATATTTACAGTACCTACGGGTACTACAATAACTGCAAAGTACTTTCTTGCACAAAGGTTGCCATTGGTGGTGGGTACCACCACGTGGCAGAGCCTCAACCACCAATACAATAAGAATAAAATGAATGGCATGTGGAAGCAAAATTTTTAGAATATTAACGTGGTGAGCAAATTAACGTGAACAATGTTTTTTGAGGATTTTTTTTTTGCCATGAACAGATTAACTACCTTCAACTACGCACAATTTTTTTTGGTGTAAAAATCCCAATGGAAAAGTTTAAGGGGACAAAAAGGGAAATAAATAGAAAAAAAATTACTAGATGAGAAAGCAGATAAATTTGCAAACTGATAAGATAAGACTCCACTCAATAAGTAACTAATTGTCATTACTTGACAAGATTCTCTCCACATGCATACACATACAAAAATTCGAGTTGCTATGAAAAAACCTCACAAAATTACAAAACTGATGCCATTGCATTTTCAAAGACACCAACATGAGAGGCGACCGTATTTGTAATAATTTTATTGTTTGATTTTTGTGGTACATTTGCAGTACAAATTTGTTTTGTCTTTTGTAATCAAAACTATTTCTTTATATTTCTTTTTTGATTGCTTCTTATTTAAGTTTTTACAAGTAGGTTTCCCATGGAGATTGTTTTGTTGACAAATTTTGACAAAAGATTCACTTTTAGCTTCAAATTTATGTATCTAAAAGCCCTTATACTGAAACTCATTATATGGTATTGCAACTTTGTTGTGATTATTTAGGGCCACATACCCATAAAACTGTAAGCTATACATGACATTTGTAGGTTCATTTTATGAAATCGATCATCCACAGACAAAAAGTAATTATTAGCTTGTTGTGTCACAGGAAATCCAACTAGAAAATCCCATGGTTGGCTTGCTAGTGGTTTTTGTAGAACATTGTATTTTTAGCAAGATTCTTTTAGAAAACCATAAAGAAAAGAAACTTTAATGTTTAGAATCTATTGGAAAAAATCCTTCCAAACTTTAAAACAAAATGTAGCTGGCAAGTGTAATGTCACATTTTACAACCTTCCCAACATCCTACCATGAGTCAAATGCATGCAAATTGTGGAAGCATACACAAGGCACATGGCATTGTGGATTAACAACTATCTTTCTAACTTGAAACTAACCAAATATATTTGTTGTGGTAGTTCTATCCGTTGTGCTCAACTTTGGAAAGATATGCATTTTCGTATATGAAACATGCAGACTCATTTGGGAAGTTTTCATACAAGGAGATCATATGCTTTGAGTATCTGAACAAATATTCTAACTTCAAAAAAATGTAATTTGTATATGAGAAATTGTCTAACCGCTCAAAAATTGCATACAAGAACTTGATTATGTTGAAAATTGAGGTGTTTATGTAGCTTAATACTTTGTAAAACTATTATACTTGTTGATCTAAATATGTATTCCTTGTTACAAATTCTTTGTGGGTAATTATCTCATTAATTCATTTTATCATTTTAGAATGAAGACAGAAGGTTGTAGAAGAATTAGACAAAATAATAGAAGATACACAACATTTACCATGGAGAAACCCTTTCGGAAAAAAACTCCACCAAGAATCAATGTATTATTTAATCTCTGAAGTAGATTACAATAACTCCAATCCTAACTTGAGATGCTTCTTTTTCCTTCAACAAATCTTCTTCACAACTTGCAATAAAAACTGATACTAACTCTCTTCAACTTGCTTGAGATAAATAGGCATTAATTAACTTTGTAAACTCCAAAAGAGTTACAATTACAATGCTCAATCCCTATCCCTAAAAGGTATGCCTATCTCTTGCAAGTAAAGTTATGTCGTGAAGAACAATGTCAAATCTTCATCTTCATTCATTTGGGTGTCCCAAACTAAAGTACAAACTCAACCTTTATTCTGTAAATATCTTCAAGGATTTATCCTCAAAGTAGGTGCCCAAGAGTGGGCCCACTTAACTTAGCCTTCTGAAATATCTTAGCATGCAAAGGAGTTAATTCCAAGAATCCAACTTGGCCACCCAAGTTGGGTCCAAGTCATTTCTTATTAACTGAAACATTTCTCTCCACAATTCATGCAAGAATGGTCATCCCTTGTTAACTGAAGGTAGTCCTTGTTATCTGTCATGCAACTCAAAGCATTAGTCATGCATTCCAAGTTAACTAAAGTCAACTAGCATTCAACTAAAACTAACTAAAGATAACTGAACCATAACTAAAATGAACTAAACTAAACTAAACTAAACTGATTCTGAACTAAACTAAAATGAACTGTACTAAACTAAACTTTATGCATGTAAACATCAAACCCTAACTCCTAGGATCTTTACTTGCATTCAGAAGTGTTATCTCTTACTCCAAATAGTTAATTGAACTCAAAGTGAGTTCTACCTTCCATGTGGGTGCCCCATGTGCTCCTATTATATAGGAACTCATCTTGGATGCCCTCATATGCTCCTATTATTTATAATTAATTACAAATGTCAATTAACATGATTATTTCATCCAAAATTAATCTCTCTCTAATCTTAGTGTTTGAGAACACTTTCCAAGGACTTAGGAGACACATGAAATAAATAATGTTTAGGATTGCAATTAAATGGCATCTTATTTCCAACATTTAATGGTCGTAATGTTGTTTATCAAATTAAAGTAGTATTAGTTTCAGTTGTGTTCATCTTCAAATTACATTTTAAAATCCTTTTTGATCAATGAAATTGGAAAATTCATTTGAAAGGAAAGTAGACTGTAATTGTCAAAAATATTAAGTATCAAAGCCTCATAAAAATTCTAATAATCCATTTAGGTTTAAAGGTTTACCCAAATATAGATGCAAACATTGGCGTATGAAATGTCAAGGAACTCAATTTGGTCAAGCTATTTGCACAGTTATAGAGCTTTTCAAAGATTCAATTGTATCAAATATGTTTCTATTTTTTCCCTCTTCTCTTGAGAAAGAAAAATATTACTTTAAATTAAGAAAGTCTCTACAAAATTAGAAGATGGATCCACTAAGACTTAAAAATCCATGCAAACCATCTTCTGAGAGCATCACAAAATCGTAATATTGTGAAGAACAATGCTCCAGGAAGCATAAAGTGATGGAAAGATAATTCCAGATAGGAAAATAGACATGACAAAAGCACTAGGAAAACTAAAATGTATCTAGGACCTAAGATGAAACTACATTGTCAGATATTTTGTACTTCCAAAGCCCTGAGAACCAGATATCTCAAAGCCAAAATAAGAAAAGACTCCAAACATGTAATCCAATATTAACAGAGGATTCCCAACAAAATAGTGGAGCATGAGTAAGAAAATAGTAGACACAATTATCCACTTTTCTAGCAAATTTTTTTATTTGAAAAATATGTATCTGTAAAAATTTCATGTGCTTGAAATTACATGTCATTTACATATTCAATAGAGGCATCATTGAAAAAATTTATGGAGGAAAAGACTTGAGGGAATTTTGTGTTTTTGATAAACGAAGTCAAGCTATGAATTAAAATTCAGTAACTACTGCCACATTGACAGTCAAATTGTGCATACAAGACTTTAATTTCTAAAATTCACAGCATTCAATGGGCATATGCAGACTCTTCCTCATTTTTGGGACAATTTAGCAAGTACTGTTTAGAAACAATTGAGCTACATTCTCTCACACAACATGCTCCAAAGATAAAATGTAATCACCTTAACCTATAAGAGGCATAACATATTCCTAATGGCACATGATTGATTGAATTTGCATCGCAAGAGTCATCCAACAATACTTCATATCATAGTAGTCATGCTTCCTATACGTTATCCAAATTGGTTCTCTTACTGCAATTCATATTTTGTAAGTTCATTATAGACACAATAGATTGAATATTGTAAATAACAATATTAGTCATTATTATACGAATCTCTACTTTTATTTATTTTTACCTCTTGGCCTTTTATTAATATGAACATTTCAAGCATTTGTCAAATTTTGAACTTTTCATCATTGTGTTTATGATTGACCTTTCGGCATGTAATAGGGTAACTAATGGAACTAAAGTTAAATTTTTACCGTGTTTGAATGCCAAAGCAACAAGAGCCTCTTTGCTATTGCATTTTATTCCAAGTGTTTTCAGTACTTTTAAATCCTTCTCCCCTTTTTTTTCACAATTTAAGAAGCATCTATAGACAAGTCCCAGTCCACATCTACATTTGGACTCAATAAATCTTCTTCAAGAGGCATCATTAAATGCCTATTTAAAAGAAAAGAATTAGCTCCCTTTTTCCCTTTTTTGCTTGAAGGTATTGTTTCTAAATTCCTTTCACTCAGTAGAACCTCCTCTAAATCATCTAGATTATTAGCCAAGCAATATTTGGTTTCAATATTGTCTTTAAGTTTATCTTCTTATTTTCTATGTCTAAAATTTGGAGATTTGGGTATTCATCTGTATTTTATGTCACTATTTTTGTATGACCAAAAATAACCTCCTGCAAAACAAAAAAAGATCCATCATAGTCATAAATATGAGAAGAGATATTAATAAATAATTTAAAATGTTAAATTGAATGAATTGATCAAAACCTCTTTTTAAAAATTAAAATAATTATTTAAATCTAATTTTAAATTATCTATATTATTCAACACAATAGAAGTTAAAATTTACTCATATCTTAACATGAGAAGATATATTTTTGACATTACATGTAATTAAATGTACAGGGCAAAATGCTAACATAAAATGCATAATCAAAAAGTTATTTCATCTTGAGCGTTAAGTTCAATGAAAAAAATATTACAACAATGCCAACTGTAGTATAAACCAAGGAGTTGTCTATTTGATCTGAATACACAAATTGCTAATTTTGAAGGGACCATACATGTTTCCTAAATACACAGATTGTTAATTTTGAAAGGACAATGCATGTTTCCTTATTAAGTACGAAACTTAGTTTAGCATGTGTGAGAAACATAGTGGTATTACCGTGTGGATATGTTGTGAACATAACAAACATAGTTGAGTAAAAGACAAAGAATGATATGGATAACTATAGAAAACCAATCTTGGTTTTAAAAGTGATTCCAAACTCTAACTTAGTAAGATGGAAAGTGTGGTGAACCAAGTATTGCTGAGTTCTAAGAAGATGGAATAATATATCTAAGCTACTGTTGCACATTATCTAGTGATTTCTTTTACTTATGCAAAGCGAGTGGATATCTCCAAAATTAAGAAGCAAAGTGAATATTGTTTAAAGAAAATATCTAGAATGTGATTAAGTGTATTATTTTGTTTTATAATATGGTGAATTTCATAAAATGTATTGTGTTATGACTTGTGAAATTGAAACAAGTAAATGTGTTGTGCCCCAAGTGTGAGATATAAGGTATCCAACTTGGGATAAGGGTGAGGGGACATATGTACGATCCCCTATGTGTACCCTTTGTGATGATCCTTTTGTGTAAGCTAGTTGATTGTGAAATAATGTAAACATGATACATATAGATGTGTGTCTACTAAATGAAATGTGAAGTAATTATTTAAGTCTTGTTTGTATGTTAAATGTGTACCCCTAGTGTATGGCTCCCCTACGGGATTGAGATGCCTGCTAGAGTAAATAGGGGTTGAGGGGTGAGAGAACCCCAAGTGGGAACTTCATGGTTTCCCTTGGATGTGTTCCTAACCTACTCCCCCACATATGAGGACCACACTTGTTGGTTCATAGTGCAAACCCACTCCTTGATGTTATAACCCATGGGTAAAGGATGGAGTTACTTGGGCCATATTGATCACAAATTTTGGATACTTCAGCAATGTAGGGCATTGATACTATGTGGAAGAGTCCACTATGATATTGCGTGCTATCATATTTATGTGGTTAGGGACCACTAGGTATTGCATGCTATTATACTTATGTGGTTAGAGAACCACCATTCCCCTCCTCCCCTTAGGCGGCTTTATCAAAGTCACATGGTGCTTGTAATGTGAAAGTTTTATTGTTGAGATATGAATTATTGGTAATTTCTTAATTGATGCTTTTATTTTATTATATGCCAGTAGTGTTAAATTGTACATTACTTTTATTAGGGGTTATTTAGCCATTTGAAATTTGTTATAGTCCATTGACTCAAGGACTTATTTAATTTCTATTTTTGAATCAAGATTGGAATGTTGAAATGCAACTGCAACTGATCTTTATTTGGTTTCCTCTTGAATTTATGATTTACTGTTTATTAAAACATTGGTTTATGATTTTATGTTATTCGATTTGAGGTTTCTTATGGTTTTCCAACTACTGGCAAGTGTGGTGTAACGTGACATTTGTAACATTATCACATCCTGGGGGGTTCCTTAGCAAGTCGTATAGGGGAGTAGATGCGCTGGAGAATTATGAATTATTTGAAAGGGGTTGCAAATGGGACTGGTATGAGAAGGTAATTAATCCATTCTTCCCCTAGTCTTGTGATTTTTTTTTTGTACCTTCCTCTTGGAGGCTAACCCCCTTACACAAACAAGAGAAGGTACCTAGGAGATGTATGGTAGGGTCCTTAGAGAAGGGCCTTGAGACCATCTCTCCTAATGGCTATGGTATCCAAGAATCTCCATCCTTGTAAACCCCATTGAGCCTTGTGATGTGAATTATGTGTAATTGGTGTGATGTATGGGTAAATTTGTAAATAAATTACATGTGGAAATACTTGATTGTTATATGAGAAAGAAAGTGACAGATAAAATTGAGACTATTATTCTTGAGACATTAATTGACATTGGAACGGAAATGTTTTCTAACATCATGAGTGATGTTTATGATGCAAAAAGGGACCTTGAAGGGTATCCAAGGATGTTAATTTGTTTGGATATAAGTTGGCATAAATTTGTTTAGGATGTTGATCGCAGGGATGGCTACTAGCATATGTCATATTGTGATTATATTGCATAAATGTTTTATGATGGGAAATTTTGTTTTGAATAATTAGATGTTGATTCATGGAAGAGATGTCCTTAACGGGTGTTGATAGTGGAATGTTTCAATTGTTACATCAAGAAAGAAAAGTAATTAATATGTTAATGTGCATTGCTATATTGTTATTATATTTCCAGACCTTAACGACTTTCAGGAGGAAGTCTAAGCTAAGGGGAGGGGGGTGTAAGACCCCGCCTTGTATGTACTTAATACAACCATAATTTGTTCTATTTTTTTCTATTTTTTTCTTGAATTGATGATTAAGTATATTGTGGATAATAAATAAGGTGATCTCTTGGCAATATTATTGCATATCATTTTGATATTTTGTTCTATTTCACTACCATGAAGGTGGATTGCACTCATACACCGTGGAATACGAATTGAGATTCTAAAGGGATTATTATATAATTAAAGCTTAGAATGTTCAAATAACAGATTAATGTGATACACAATTGATACTTATGATCGTGTTGGTAATCTGCAGGAAGGAAATAGTGTTAGCATGAGAAGGGAGAACCATCAAGAGCGAATCAAAAGACTACTTCATGAGGATATAAATTTTACCCCATTCGGGGCCTAGAAACAAGTGGAGTTAATGTATTAAAAGACTAAGGTTGTGAGGGAATTTAGTTGGGATTCATGTGAGGTGTAAGTGGGGATTAGGTCTATACCATAGTGGTAGGGGTCAAGTGGGCATACAATAGTGCCCCTACAACATGATTTAACCTTTTTTCCTCTTTCAAGAGGCCACTTGTACCCTTTTTTTCTCACATACCCTCTCGAGAGGACATTATTTTTCTTTCTCTTTTTCTACACTAAGGAATCCATTTCCCTCAATAATTCTAAATGACTAACCTATATTTTATGTTTCTTTAAAATGGATTTATTTTAATGTAATTTAAACAAGTGGAAATGTAGACAACTAAAATTGATCTTTCACATTGATCAATTTACCTCATTTCCAACTTCCATTTTAATTAACTAATATGTTTACTATTTAATTAATATTCCAACTAATTCCCTTACCCATCCTTATCTAAAATTAATCCTTATTTAATTATTTAATTAGCCTATGTCTCCTTTTCCTCCAAATATTAATTAAATATTTATTTTCATTTACTTGGCCTTTTTAGGCAATTTCCATAAGCCCCTCTTGATCTTCCATTATTCCTTAACCATCTCTTAATCAATTTCACATTGGATAATCAATTATTATACATGGATTAACCAACCCAAACCCTTATGAGATCCACTTGTCATACCAAGTATTTGCTAATGGTACACCAAGGTATGGCCCAAGCTTCTACTACCCAATTCTTAATTTATCCATGGTACCTTGGGGAAAGAAGAAATCAACCTCTTTTTCATAAAACTCACTTTGAAATTCTCCATGTACTTGAATGTATGGGTCAATACAAGACTTACCTTTCTAAAAAATCCTTCTAAAATTCTTGATAGTAGATCACTAAATCCCACACTTCCTCTACTTCCCATGTCAAATATCATCTCTTGACTTTTCTATGATCTTAAAGCCACCATCCTCAATCAATCCCCTTTCTTCAACTTTTCATGTTCTCCATGCTTGAGAGCTCTCAAGCATTGTGAGTCTTTAATTTTCCAATCTCATCTCAACTCTCCATCCAATCCTTTCAATTTATATAAATTGGAGGTGATCTTATAGAATTGATATATATGCATGAATGCAATGTTATGTTTTGGAAATTGAGCACACATCCTTAATCAATTGGTCTAAACTACTCTTATAGTCAAAGTAGAGGATTCACATAGATTATCTCTCGATATTTTATGTTATAGTCTTCTAACTTAGCATAATCTAAGTGTTTGTTGGTTGTTGTGACATATCAATTTGGTTTAATCTATGTTCACCATTGTCACAATTTCCTACACAGACATTGCTTTAAGAGAATGTTTCAAATTCATAAAGATGGAAATAAAAAAGGGCATTAACATAGCAAAATGAGCTTCTTGAACATAGATTTTATTTAATTCAATAATATTTTAATGGTGGCATTTCTTAATGTTTATTATTATTACTTTACTTTTAATTAGGTAAATCATGTACTATATTTACAATATAGTGTAACAAGTTTTTTTTTCTTTTTACAAGAAAGTGCAACAAATATTATATATTAATATTATAAAATTATTTTTATTTTAATTTTCCAAAAAATTTAATCGAAGTGATTATATTATGACTTGTGATTTTTATTATGATTCTTGATCTTGATTATTTCTTATTTCTTCTTTCTATAATTCTTGATTTTAATTTTGTGCTCCCTCCCTTCTATAGTTATTTTCTATCATATTGTCTCTCTTCTACTCTCAATTTATTTATTTTTTTCTTATTTGAAAAATTATCATTCCATTTATGTTTTTGATTAAATAAGTAGCATTTACAGGGTGTTGTACCTTTTACACAAAAAGGCCATAGGGCCAAAAGAAACTAGGGTGTTGATCCCTACAAAAAGGACTAGGGACCGGCATAAAAAGCCAAACAACCACACACAAAGATAGCTAATAGATAGTTGTCAAACAATAGACAAGGACTAGACAACCCCAGAATCTGAGGGGACTAATCTAACTCCTTGAACCCTAGGTTGCAAAGAAGCGACAGATTTGGGGAGTCCCTTTTTCTTCCTCTAAACAACTAATCATTCCATTTATGTTATATATATTCCTACAACTAATTATACAAATAATATATAAAATTATTAAATTAAAAATTTAATAATTGAATAAATAATTTATAAATAAAGTGGAGATATTCTTACAATTAACTATACAAATAATATATCCCCATTCATGGGGTTCTTGAGGATAATCTTGACCTAGTCAAAAGGGCAAGGGTTGAAGCAAAATGGTTACCCCGAAATAATGTTGGATCAAATTGAAATTTAATAGTGCTTTGAAAGGAAATTCAAGAAGGTCTAGTGCATAATACATTTTTAGGTATCCTAATGACAAGATAATACATAGAATAATCATTCCCCTTCTACATGGTACCGACAATGAAGTTGAAGTTCAAAAAATTTTCCATATCCTTATGGAGGGCGTTAAACTTGGTCTCAAAAGGTTAGTGATTGAAGGAGACCCACTATTGATAATCGACACATTAAGAACTAGGGAATTTTAAAAATGGAAACTAAATAGAACACTAAAGATATGTTTAGACCACCTAAAAAGGTTTGAAGACTTCAAGATTGCCCATGTTTATCGAGAGAAAAATATGGAGGTCGTTACACTAGCAAACATGGCAATTGATGATATAGATCTATTAGTGAATATGCTTGAGGTCCACATGGATCTAACATGGACAAGTGGTACATGTGTTCTCACCATCATAACAAAACAAGGATTTTCACATGATCAAGTAGAAGGAATAAAATATAAAATAATAAGTACACCTACCAAGGCTCTATTATCGTAAGATACATGACTCAAAGCGATCCACATAAAAGTGTGAGTATTTAAATGGTTCTTGACCTTCCAAATAACTTTCCACCACCAAGCTTGATCACCTTGTTCAACGAATAGCATAGCCTTATATCCAAGTTTAGTAGTGAATATTCCCAATAAAGGTTTCTAAACCAGACCAATTCATTCACACCATCAACTTTGATCCTTACATGATATTTTGATCAAATGACCTGCATAATCACTTCACAACTCATAGCTAAGACCAAACACTCCAAATGGTGTGCCCTCGCCAATCCTTATTACCAAATAGAGGTAGAAGCATGGTTAACAATTTGAGACAACATGAAAAATCTGATATTATGTAGCTAAGTAAGATACAATCTGATATACTAAAGGAGTTCCTACTCTCAATTGATAGGCTGGCCCCAATTCTAAAATTGCCACAATTTCCAATTTTCTAAACTAGTAAATTATCAACTAGAAAAACCAAGACTATGTCCTTCCATGCAATGGAAATATTGATAATATATTTAGTAGGTATTCTAATACACTCCACAATAGACAAAGGTGCTATATATTTTTGAACAATAAACATCTTCCATAAAATCCCATGCAATGATTCTCCATATACTCCTAGGAACCAAAGTTCCAAAGAAATATATATTTTTAAGACCCTATCTCCCTTCTTCCTTAGGTTGAGCAATCAATTACCAACTAGCCAATACAATACCATATTTTATCCTTTTTACCAAACCACAAAAAAATTAAGCATCTCTTCCTCATATTCTCAAAAACCTCCACAAGAATATGTGCCAAACCATGCTAATATGCATGGATAGCTTATAAATCACCCCTAACTAGCATCCTTCTACCTCCTATAGATAACTACCAATTGCACAACAAATTCATACATTTGCTAATCTTCACCACTAGCCTTTCCTAGTCCTGTTTAACATAGACATTTGCCTTCAACCTATACCCTAAATACTTTAACTAGCATTTCCTAGTATTGTTTAACATAGACATTTGGCTTCAACCTATACCCTAAATACTTTAACCCATCCTAAAGTAAAGACTTGTTAAAAGGGAGAATATATATAATATGTCTCTCATCATCATATAATACATGACAAGACAATGCAGAATTTTGTATTTTAAACTCCATACCAATAGCAATATTGTAAGTCTCTAATCCTTCAAATTGGAGGCTTCCCTATAATAACCATCACCAAAAGTTAAATGTCATTCACAAATAAAAGAATAAAAGATAACTCAAAGATAAAAAAAATGAAGTACTATCCACTTTATTCTTTTGACAACCCCAATCCACGTAGCTTTCTTGATAGCTCTACTTAGATCCTTGCAACCAAAAGAAAGAGAAAGGGAGACAAAGGAAAACCATACCAAGTCTTCAAGAATTTGGAAGTCAAGCCATTGATAAGGACAACAAAAGTACACGATCCAATTCACTACCTAGAAATTAAAATTGGTACAAAGTGTAAGTCTAAGATACAACCAACCTTGTGATATACCATGGGTAGATTGAGTTGTACCAAAAAAACAAAGAAAATCTTATGTCTCATGTCAATTAGGTTTAAACTTGTCATCTTCATAAGCTACACCCATAACATCATGGATTTGTCTCACATTTAGAAAACCAACATGAGATATGGTTTAGAAAATTTTGTTTTCCTTTCTATAATAATCTTAACAATGACTTCATACAAACAATCATAGGAGATGGGCCTAAAATTATAAAATGATTTTAAGCTATCATTTTTAGGATTCAAAGAAATAAAGGAAGAATTTATGTTCTAGGGGATTCTTCTTGAGTCTTTGGTCTCCTCAAACACCCATATAAAGTCCTACTCGATAAAATAAAAAGTATCCAACCTTTTTTATCTCTTACTTGGTTACCTTGTATAAAAAACATCAAATTTATTCTAGTGAAAAAGGTAGTTGTTATATCACCCTCTCTAACTCCTTATAAAAGTTTTTGAAATGGGAAACCTCATATTAACAATCTCCTCAAAAGATCTATCAAATGATTCTCACTATAGACATCCCTCGGATTGTATTAATGCTCTTCATATGCTTAGCATTGCTATGAAATATATTGTATTTTCATCATTGATCTCCAAACAACTTCATGACCAAGAAGAATATTAATTCAATTTTCTTTTCCTCTTAAGACATTTTTTTTGTTCCAATTACCTCATTGAACTCTTCCTCAACCAAAATATCATAAAAATGGATCTCTTCCTCAAATTTTGTGAGCAAAAGATCTTGTCTATATTTTTTTTTTGTAAGCCTGCTTAGTGACAATAGACTTGATCTTCATAAGATTTTTACTAAATTGAAAACATGTATATTGTGCTAGTGTATGTGTCTCTGTACATGTAAATATTATTTGTACACACTACACAATCATGTACATACATGAATAATTGTGTGTTTCATATATATGAATGCAATGAATACGCATAGGCATGCATGTCTGTACACATATAGGTAGACACACAAAGACAACATGTTATATATATAAAAGAGAAAATTACATGCCTTGAATTTTATCTCTTCATTTTGAACTCACTTTTAACTAGTTTATCTTGTGTGCATTGCCTGTCATACAAGTCATTTACAATACCTTGATCATTACCCTTGAAACTCTCAAAGTTAGAAACCAAATTACTATTCACTAAACTTGTAAAGAAGTTACCAAATTTGAATGGAACGATATTGTCAGAAGACATTTGACATATATATTGTAAAAAACTACATGCCTTGATTTTTCTCTTCATTTGCTATTCAGTTTGACTAGGTTATCCCAAGTGTCCTGACTAACATGCAGTTGATATGTTCATGTGTTCAATAATCTAAAAAATTACCTCACAATTCCCAATAGTTCAAAATCAAATTATCATTCAATAAACTTTTAAAGAAGTGCACCGAATTTGAAAAGAACTCATTGTCAAAAGAAGACAAAGCATCTACAGATAAGTCTGTTCATGAACAGCAACACTTACAAAGCTAAACCAGCCATGAATGACTGAACAGCAACATATCTTACAACATTTTTGTGCCCCAATTTGCTGCCAGTCACAGCCACAAGCCAATTTACAAAAAGGACTCGAACGAACACTATAGAAAGCTCTAATTTGCTGCCACAGCTACAATTTGCAAGAGTATGTCCCAAAAACTATGAGGCTAAACTGCCACAGAGACGAAAACTGAAAGTAACCAAGTTATTAAGCTCCACCCAAAGCTGCAATTGGCACACTCAAATATTTAATAAAATTGAATGGAGAAACAAACCTCAATTTGAACTTCAAAAGATTAAAAAATGTCTCCTAGAACAAAAGACTATAGTGGAAAACCAAAATTGAAAATACATCATTAACCTGATACGCATCATTGGGTATCCGCTAGAACTTTCTTCAAAGCCATTCATAAAGGTCGTGCTTTAGAATTACATGCAGTAAATACAGAATTAATACTCATGACATCTTGCAAAAGCAAGAAAAAGAAAAAAATGCCATGCCATGAGATGCTTCTAAAACTAAAAGGTTCTTTGAAATTTGTTCTTATTAGAATCTTATCAAGTTTACTAGACTGTAAAACCCGTCAACTTAGATAGCATATCAATCGATCCAATCCTCTCCTTAGAAAAAGAGGCTACAGACATACCTCAAACTGGTCATAGAGAAGGTTAAATCTAAAAAAGGTAATACCTAGGACAGACCCTTGCATTTCCCTTCACACGTGTTAAAACTGACTTCATAATTATAGTAACAGCAATGCTGGAACTAAAGATGGGGAATGCAGCTGCAAGCATCGTTGAAAGCAGGGCCATTCACTCCAATGGTTCAGCATACACAAGCATACATACTCTAAAATAAAGCAACTAATTTGACAACAAACCAAGATGTATGCAATCCAATGCAATAGCTAGTCCAATTTTCTTCAAAAGATAAAGGTACCTCCAAAATACAACGGTGCAAGGCTCAACTCACCATGCGGGCAATCCAATACAGAAGATGGACCAATTCTCTTTATAGGTAAGGTACTGAGGCCAATTCACTTTACAAGGTAAAGTAACCTGCAAAATATGATAGCATGATGAGGGTGTTAGGCTCGCTTTGACAGTTTCCAAACAAAACCCTCCTTTCACAAAACCATTCAAAGCACAATTCAAATTTAGTATTCAAATTCTTGAAGAGAAACAACTTTTCAGAAGGAATAGTACATAGAACCAGACATTCATTTGTTTGGGTATTTCAACAAATTTTTATCAATGATCAATGAACATGAATCTGAATAGATCTCAGTAAGTTTGTGAATAGAACTGGATAGGTATATGTATATAGCCACAAACTCTCTCTTTATTTATACATATGTGTATATGTATAAATATATATGCACCAAGGAAACACGGGAACGTGTCCCCTACCCTTTTGCCCCCTGTACCCGTACCGGGGACGTCTCGGGGATGGGGGATGCCTAGGGGACATCTGACAGCCGTCCCCAAAAAGTCCCTTTTTTTCAAAACGTCCCTGATTGGCAGGGACGTCTCAGGGACAGCCAGCCGTCCCCTTTTTTCCAGCAAGTTTTTACAAAGAAAAAAAACTTTGAAATTAAAAATGCTTATTTTTTTATTGTTTATAAGTGGACCCCACACCCTCCCAGGCCTAAAATGAAACATAAAACTTGCTTTCAAAGCCATTTGAGTTAATTTTTAAATTCCAAAAAAAATTGCAGCTAAGAGGCAAGTGAGCAAGAGAAAAATTAGCAGTGACTCAAACTCTGAATCTGATTTTGATGCAATGTTGACAAATATCAAGTAGAGGCAGCCAGCATACTTTCTATTACTGTGGTTTGGACATTTGTGACTTTGTCATTTTGACATTTGTAGTGCAAACTTGTAGCCTTTGGGAATTTTATTTTTAAAATTTTATATCATATGCACATTAATTGTTTGACATGAATTATGGAAGCAATTAAGTAGTTGTAGTATTAATTTGTTCGACTCTAAAATGTATATGTCAATATGATTGGTGATTACATTTGCTCCTTTATCAATGTTCATTGTTAAGATTATCATTACTCATGAATATCTGAAATTTCCCTATATTTTTAATATATATATATATATATAGCCGTCCCCCGTCCCCAAAAATCCCAAAAAAAAATGCCGTCACCGAAACACATTCCGCCGTCCCCCCTACCGGAAACTTGGCGGAACATAGATATGCACACATGTACACCTGTGTTACACCAATTACCAGGCAATATAAGATGTCAATTCATTGTAGACAACTTGGGGTATATGTATAGATATATTATACACATATGTGTATGTACATGTATGTGTATGTATATATACATATATATACATGTATATATATATATATATATATATATATATATATATACCAACACTTGCACCTTCTTGTGTAATGGGTACACCGAAGAGGTGTGGAGGGTCAATTAGGGAAAATTTTGGCCTATTTTTTGCATACATTGGTGCAGTACATGCGGTCAATTAGTGGAAAAGAGAGATAAAGAGAGAGAACAGAGAGGGATACATAGAAATGGAAGAGATAAATGTATAGAGGGAGAGAGGAGAGATAAAAAGGTAAAGATAGGAGATAGGAAGTGATATATAGACAGAGGTAGAGAGAGGAAGTGATATGCATATATGTATGTATACATGTATATGTACATATAATACATAGATATGCACGTATATGTACATATGATACATAGATATGCATGTATATGTACATATAATGATAGTGTTTTGTAGTGGCGGGAGATATTTTCTCTTAAATATAATTAACTCAAGGCAGGTGGGCCTTTGTTTTATAAACAAATTTTTTATTTTTCTAGGTCGGCCCTAGAAAGGTCGCCTAGCTTGCTATATAAAGGAGATAAGAGTCTTCTCATTTCATAATCAAATCAATTCCATTCCAATTCGAATTCTTCAGCAGCAGGTTCGCCTTCTAAGCAGCAGATTCGCTTCAAGGAGAAGTGGCATTATTTGTGTCTTCAAGATTCACTTCAAGGAGAAGTGCCATTATTCATTGTATTAGACTCAGCCTTTTTCTAACGCCTGATTTTGTGTGCAATTTCTGCACTTATTCTTCTGATTTATAAGAGAATATTTTGCTAGGTTTTCCTCCCTCGAGTAGGAGGGTTTTTCCAGGGTAAAATACTGTGCTCATTGTTCTATCAGTGTATGTATGTGTGTATATATATATATATATATATACACATGTGTACACATGTATATATTAATATATACATACATATATACATACATATATACATGTATACACATGTATATATACATACACATACATGTATATATATATGTGTATACACATGTATATATACATACACATACATGTATATATATATACATGTACATGCACAGGCAGGGCGGATGCTGGTAAAGGCTGGCAAGTCTGGTTATACACTTTCTAGATGCATTTGCTTAAAAGTTTCTAAGGCCTTTTCAACAAATCCATTTTGAACATATCCTGCAATGATGGCATTCCGTGAGACTACATTTCTTTGAGGCATTTTGCCAAATGGTTCATGTGCCTTGTCTATGCTTCCACATTTTGCATGCATGTCAATCAGGGCACTTGCATCCTTTATGCTTTTGATGGATGCCCATACCCTGTTCCAAAGCTCCCATTTTGGCACAGGCAGGGAGGATGCTGGGAAAGGTTGTGGAATTTGGCTTTACACCTGCCAATTGCATTTGCTTGAAAGTTTCTAAAGCCTTATCAACGAATGCATTCCGTGAATATTGTGCAATCATCACATTTCATGAGATGACATCTCTTTTGAGGCATTCTTTCAAACAGTTCACGTGCTTTGTCTATGCTTACCCATTCTGCATACATGTCGACCAAGGTAGTTGCAACTACAACATCTGAGAAAAGCTGTCTAGAAGGTGTTGATGCACTCCAAGCTATCTAGAATGAATTTACATCTTATATTGGCTGGTAATTGGTGCAACACAGGTGTAAATGTGTGCATATATATCTATACATATACCCCAAGTTGTCTACAATGAATTGACATCTTATATTGCCTGGTAATTGATGCAACACAGGTGTACATGTGTGCATATATATCCATACATATACGCATATGCATAAATAAAGAGAGAGTTTGCGGGTATATACATATACATATTCAGTTCTATTCACAAACTTACTGAGATCTATTCAAATTCATGTTCATTGATCATTGATAAAAATTTGTTGAAATACCCATACAAATAAATTTCTATGTGCTATTCGTTCTGAAAAGTTTGTTTCTCTTAAAGAATTTGAATACTTCATTTGAATTGTGCTTTGAATGGTTTTGTGAAGGAGGGTTTTGTTTGGACACTGTCAAAGTGAGCCTAACACCCTCATCATTCTACCATATTTTGCAGGTTACTTGTAAAGTGAATTGGCCTCGGTACCTTACCTATGAAGAGAATTGGTCCATCTTCTGTATTGGATTGCCCGCATGGTGGGTTGAGCCTTGCACCATCGTATTGGATCATTCATATCGATAAAAATCGTACCAGCACTAGCCTGTGCACTGTATTAATTTTACCTCGACTTTTGGGGTTTTGCATGCGAGTTAAAATAGCTTGTGTTTGTATATTCATTATTTACCTGTTTCCATTGCTTTTTCAAGTGACCTTTTGAATGAAATGGCAATGGCGGTTATGACAGGAGGAGAGCAAGGAAACATCAGAAAGGTGAAGGTAATTTCTACTCGTGCACTATTTTAATTGAAACCCTTTCATTATTACTCAATGGCCGTGAACCCTTTATTGCTTTTACCAGTGGCGTTGGGTTATTTCTTTTATCTAAGAAGGGGCGGACCTTCAAGCAATTAGTTCTACCAGTTTCAAGCTGCTTCACCGCGCGGTACCTATTGCAATGCAAACCCTTTCATTTTAAGGCAATGGCTGTTAACCCTCCATTCCTTTTACCACTGGTGTTGAAGAAATTTTGCAGTTGAAATGAATGTCACTTTCCAAGGTATTTTCTTACAGGCCCACTATTTGTAATTTTATTTTTGAAGTAAAATGTATATTGTAGTGACGTTAAATTGTTTTGTCTCGTCATTGTTTCTTCTCTTTTGATTTTGTGAAATTTTCTCCTTAAAATGAAAACTAAATTAGTGTATAATTTTAATTTTTTTAATTTTTTTAATTTTAACAGAACCCATCATAGAAAAGGCCACAATTGCAACATTTTTTTGATGTTGTTAAAGCTACAGTGATACTGTAAAGGCAGAAACTCTGATAAAGCATGACTGGCATGACTGGCACAGCGTACATGAGTGACAGGTAAGGATTTTTATGAATCCTTGCTTAGGCTATGAAGCTTGTCAGTGTCTAATCAAATTCATCTACTATTCCATTCATCATTCATGCTGTGCGTGTATCATTATATATATTCTCAATACATCTCATCGCTGAAATGAGGATTGTATTCTATGTATGCATTTGATTTCAGGAGAAGTTAAAGCACATTAATGCCTGAGAAAATAATATTTCCCTAAACCCTAAACCCTAAACAACTAAGCCTAGAATTGATTGGGGATGCACTTAAGGTGGATAAAAACTCATCAAATGCTTTATGTATGCTTGGCAACATGGAACGGAAAACAGATGACTGGCTTAAAGCAAAAGAAACAATTAAAGCTGCACAAAGTCAATCAGATGTGAAGAATTCTTATGTTGACATTTCACTTGGAAATTGGAATTATTTTGCAGCTTTTCACAATGAGAGGAGGGATCCAAAGAATGAGGCAACACATCTTGAGAAGGCTAGAGAACTGTATTGTAAAGTGTTGGCACAGAGACCAGGAAATGATTATGCTGCAAATGGGGCAGCCATTGTGCTAGCTGAAAGGGGTCAATTTGATATTGCAAAGGAAACTTTTACACAGGTACAAGAAGCTGCTGCTGCAGGAAGCATCTTTGTTCAGATGCCTGATGTGTGGGTAAATCATGGCAAGTGATTTACCTCAAGATTTTGCACAAATTGTGTTGTGCTGTCAATGATGCCGATGAGAAAAATGGGCAGAATTTGCAGGAAAAATATTATGAAACCCTACCAAAGCAGAATTTAAGAAAAATGAGATGAACCAAAATTTGTCTCCATACAGCTGCTGCTGCAATCTATTCACAATAAACGAAACGTAGATCTAAAAATATCGGGGTTTAGAGCTACTAGATTCTTGAGCTCGAGACAAGATTTTTGCAGCCATGTATATGTATGTATGAATATATGCATATATACATTATATGTATATGTACATACACATATACATGTATATATATGTATTATATGTACATATACATGTATATATACATATATACATATCACTTCCTCTCTCTACCTCTGTCTATATATCACTTCCTGTCTCCTATCTTTATCTTTTTATCTCTCCTCTCTCCTATACATTTATCTATTCCATTTCTATCTATCCCTCTTTCTTCTCTCTCTTTATCTCTCTTGTCTACTAATTGACCTCATGTATTGCACAAATGTATGCAAAAAAATAGGCCAAAATTTTCCCTAATTGACTCTCCACACCTCTTCAGTGTACTCATTACACAAGAAGGTGTGATTGCTAGTATACATTTATTTATACATGTACATGTGTACATGTATGTATATATATGTATATATGTATTGTACATGTACATACATGTATGTGTACACTGTATGTATATATCCATGTATATATCTATGTACATGTACATACATGTATGTGTACGTACATATATATATATATATACATATACATATATGTACTTATATAACATATATACATGTACATGCACAGGCAGGGCGGATGTTGGTAAAGGTTGGCGAGTCTGGTTATACACTTCCTAGTTGCATTTGCTTAAAAGTTGCTAAGGCCTTTTCAACAAATCCATTTTGACCATATCCTGCAATGATGGCATTCCATGAGACTACATTTCTTTGAGGCATTTTTCGAAATGGTTCATGCGCCTTGTCTATGCTTCCACATTTTGAATGCATGTTTATCAGGGCATATACATATGTGTGTGTGTGTACATGGACAGGCAGGGCGGACACTGGTAAAGGTTGGCGAGTCTGGTTTTACACTTCCTAGTTACATTTGCTTAAAAGTTTCTAAGGCCTTTTCAACAAATCCATTTTGAACATATCCTGCAATGATGGCATTCCATGAGACTACATTTCTTTGAGGCATTTTGCCAAATGGTTCATGTGCCTTGTCTATGCTTCCACATTTTGCATGCATGTCTATCAGGGCACTTGCATCCTTTATGCTTTTTTGATGGATGCCCGTGCCCTGTTCCAAAGCTCCCATTTTGGCACAGGCAGGGAGGATGCTGGGAAAGGTTGTGGAATTTGGCTTTACACCTGCCAATTGCATTTGCTTGAAAGTTTCTAAAGTCTAATCAACGAATGTATTCCATGCATATTGTGCAATCATCACAATTCATGAGATGACATCTCTTTTGAGGCATTATGTCAAACAGTTCACGTGCCTTGTTTATGCTTACCCATTCTGCATTCATGCCTACCAAGATAGTTGCAACTACAACATCTGAGAAAAGCTGTCTAGAAGGTGTTGATGCACTCCAAGCTATCTAGAATGAATTTACATCTTATATTGGCTGGTAATTGGTGCAACACAGGTGTAAATGTGTGCATATATATGATTCTATGTGATGTATTTTCTACTTATTTGCATTTCTGATCTGAAAAATAACATATAATACATAGATATGGGATGAATTTTCCACGGCGGTTAATTGCTGGTGGTGAATTTTCCTTCAGGTGAATTTGCCATGGCAGTGAATTTTCCCATGGTGAATTCTTGGAGGTGAATTTTCAAACGGTGAATTGCTGGAGGTGAATTTTCCGAGAGCCATACTATTACATATATATGTGTACACATATACATATACATACATATGTCATATATATGACTGCAAAAATCTTGTCTCCAGCTCAAGAATCTAGTAGCTCTAAACCCCGATATTTTTAGATCTACTTTTCGTTTATTGTGAATAGATTGAAGCAGCAGCTGTATGGAGATTGATTTTGGTTCATCTCATTTTTTCTTAAATTCTGCTTTGGTAGAGTTCCGTAGTATTGTCCTGCAAACTCTGCCCATTTTTCTAATCGGCATCGTTGACAGCATGACACGATTTGTGTGAAATCTTGAGGTAAGTCACTTGCCATGATTTCAGTGATTTTTTTTTTGGAAACCTGTACAAGGCCAAATCGCTTTTTGTTGTGTTTTATTTCAATCTAAAATAGATCCGTTGTTATCTGGTAAATGAAGGCATTGGTTCTGTCCTTTTATCTGTGGCTGTTTTCATATATAATATTATTATTATTGTAATACCTAGTGTTAGATCCTTATTTGTTTCTTCACATGAAGATATTTTTAACTGTGAAATGAATTTTACGTTCATTTGATGGTTTAAATTTTTTTTCCTTGCTCCTGAGGTTATTTTTGTAACAATTTTCCTGACAGAATTATTTAGTATTGAATGCTTAGCAGCTACAGCTTAAGCTGTAAATGCAATGGTTGCCAGAGCTATTTTCACATAGAGTGAACAGTAGAGACCAGATCATCTTCATATATTACATTTAATACATTCTTCTTTACAAAGCTTATACATTGTACAGTACATATTTCTTCACAGCCATTATACTGGCTCTTGTACTTCAAAGACCAAATGTCACAAGGCAAGGGATTGGCATGACACAAATGACAAATTGTTGAATAACTAACAAACAGCTTGGTTTTCCAAATAGATACATCCTCACATGGTTGTTTACTTGGTTAGGACTGAGTGGTCCAATTTGGTACCAACATACTTTTTGAATTTTTGATATTATTATGTTCTTTTCTGTTACTTCAAAAAACAGGAATGCTACATTTGAGAGATCATCTTCCCACAGATGAAGAGAGAGCTTGCATCTCTGCATTTGCATCAAATTGATGCAATCCATGAGTGCAGAGAGATGAGTTCTTGTGAACCTACTCACTACTCATGAAAAATGGGTCAATAATCAGTTTGACTCTGAATCTTGATAAATATCTTCTCCTTATCAAACTGTAGGCATACAGGCTATAGGAACACAAATAACAGTATTGTAAGTCCAACGGTATCCCAACTGGAAAAGCATAGCAGAAAAAGCAGTAATCTAACCCTCACTGCATAATCTAAAAAAATAATAAGTTACATACTTTTAAGGATAGTGGAATTAAAATTCAATTGTGACTGTCGAAGCAGCCAGGGAGAAGGCTTGGGGATGCCAAAATTTACAAGGGTATTTTAATTTAAATTGACAAAAAATTTAGAATTCCCGCTAACTACAAAGAAATGTCATTTACTCAGGCATTAATGTGCTTTAACTTATTCTGAAATCAAATACATACATAGAATGCAATCCTCATTTCAGTGATGAGATGTATTGAGAATATATATAATGATACACACACAGCATGAATGATGAATGGAATAGTAGATGAATTTGTTTAGACACTGACAAGCTTCATAGCCTAAGCAAAGATTCATAAAAATCCTTACATGTCATTCATGTACGCTGTGCCAGTCATGCTTTATCAGAGTTTCTGCCCTTTACAGTATCACCATAGCGTTAACAACACTAAAGAATGCTGCAATTGTGGCCATTTCTATGATGGGTTCTGTAAAAAAAAATAAAAATAAAATAAAATAAAAATTATACACTAATTTAGTTTTCGATTTAAGGAGAAAAACTCACAAAATCGAAAAAAAAACACCGATGGTGAGACAAAATAATTTAACGTCTCTGCGATATAAATATTACTTCAAAAATAAACTTACAAATAGTGGGCCTGTAAGAAAATACCTTGGAAAGCGACATTCACTTCAACTGCAAAATTTCTTCAACACCAGTGGTAAAAGTAATGGAGGGTTAACAGCCATTGCCTTAAAAATGAATGGGTCTGCATTGCAGTAGGTACCGCGCCATGAAGCAGCTTGAAACTGGTCGAACTAATTGCTTGAAGGTTCGCCCCTTCTTAGTTAAAAGAAATAACCCAACGCTACTAGTAAAAGCAATAAAGGGTTAGCAGCCATTGAGTAATAATGAAAGAGTTTTAATTAAAATAGCGCATGAAGCATAAAAGTAGTAATTACCTTCACCCTTCTGATGTTTCCTTGCTCTCCTCCTGTCATAACCGCCATTGCCATTTCATTCAAAAGGTCAGTTGAAAAAGCAATGGAAACAGGTAAATAATGAATACACAGACACAAGCTATTTTAACTCGCATGCAAAACCCCGAAAGTCGAGGTAAAATTAATACAGTGCGCATGCTAGAGCTGGTACGATTTTTATCGATATGAATGATCCTTTTATTTATGGAGTTAATTATGAGGCTACGGACACGAGGGATGTAGTACTGGTTGCCTTAAGTTTCATAAACTCCCCTATGTGTTTGCCTCTTCTTCCAAAGGAACTGCATCATGTTCTAGGGGAGAGGCCCAGTAGTGGTGCACCCTAACTTCGCGGTTCTAATTATCCTACGTGGAAATTTCAAATCACTCCCAATTTTTTACAGCAGCTTACTTGGCAAGTCCCCTGCTTATAACTTTCGTTTCAAGGCCACATCATCAAATACAATGCCACATCAGCATGCTTTTTGTCAAGGTGTCTAAAAAGGCCCAAAAAAAAAGTGAGACCAATAGTTGTGCATTCACATCATGCTGATGTGGCATCACATGATTGGTTACTTTTTAGATCAAAAGAATACATTTTGTTTAATTATGGGTAGTAAAGTCACAACTATTGGCATTATATAAACAACTATTGGGCATTATATTAACAAAAACATTCACAACTATTGGAACACGCTCCACTACTGGGTCCTCTCCCCTAGCTCTTCTAATACACATAGAGGACCCTCAACTAAAGGCAACAAGGTTTTCTTCAACCAACATAGAGGGCTTAAATAAACAAATGTTCCTAAAATTTACTACTAAATATATCTTCATGTATGGTGCCAAATCAAAATGAAAAGCATTCTTTTCTATCTATTTAACAATTATAAATAGATTAGGGGAGAGGACCCAATAGTTGAGCAACCTAATTTTGCGCTTCTAAGTACATGGAAATTTCAAATCGCTCTCAATTTTTTACAGCAGCATACTTGGCAAGTCCCCTGCTTATAACTACGGTTTCAGGGCCACGTTATCAAATATGATGCCACATCAACATGCTTTTTGTCAAGGTGTCTAAAAAGGCCCCAAAAAAAAATGAGACCAATACTCGTGCATTCACAACATGTTTTGTTGAGCCTTGATGTGGAATCACATGATTGGTTGTTTTTTAGATCAAAGGAATACATTTTGTTTAATTATAGATAGTCATCATGAACACTAACGACTTTAAAGTCACAACTATTAGTCCAATATTTACTTTCCCAAATACAATCATGCTTTATCACCAACCTTGAATTTATGATCTACACAATGTTCATTATGTCTTCTCTTGTACTTGTGTTGACTCTTTCAATTTCTCTTGCATGTGAATTGTATTTTTTAGATACATTTCGTAGACATCTAAAATTAAAAAAAAAAATCATTCATAATAATGCATTTTAACATCAATCTTAATGTGTCATCAATGTCACCATGCTACTTGACTAAATTTGACAGCACTACCATACTAATATCATTGTAAGCAATTAAAGAAATATTTATTTAATTAAAATCTCACCACTCCACTCATTAATTAAATAATTTTATTATTGAATTAATTAGTCTAATTTCCATTTCACATTTAAAATACAAATAAAATAGTCATTTCCCATCTCACATTTTTAATTAAATGCACAAACTCATTTCCCTCTATTTTTTTAAATTTAAATCACTTGCCCACTTATAATAATTTAATATCCATCATTTAATTAAGGAGAGAGGCTTCTTACACTCACATCAACGAGTATGTAGAGTATGTATACATTTTTATTCCCCCTATTTAAATTAACATCTACTAACCGGTTACAAAGTAAAATATTTATCAATAGATTCATGCTTTTAAATCAGATTTTAAAGCTGCATTTTGAATATTTTTTAATATCAATTTAGAATTTAAGATTTTTTTTTTATATGTAAACTTTA
Organism: Sequoia sempervirens; assembly: GCA_007258455.2. Classification (NCBI taxonomy): domain Eukaryota; kingdom Viridiplantae; phylum Streptophyta; class Pinopsida; order Cupressales; family Cupressaceae; genus Sequoia; species Sequoia sempervirens. The sequence continues at coordinate 43,431,623 of VDFB02000007.1, read as the reverse complement.
AAAGCATGTCATCTTTTTATAGTTTTACTATATATGAAATTTTTAAGGAAATATAATATAGCATTCTAATTTATAATAGTAATATATATAATTTTATAATATTTGTTATGAAAATACATATTAATTTACAATATTTTAACGTTTTTATAATTTTTAGAAGATTTTTAACAAAATTATCTTAATATCTAATAAAAAAATTAAATAAATACAATATTATATATATAGGATGATAATAATGAATACTTTGCATTTAAGTTGATGTTCAAATGACATGCAAAACCTGAGTATATTTTTTATTTTTATTATTATAATAAATAATAATTGTTTTTTATTAGGCTAAGAGGCGTATTACAATGGCATCCACCAAAAAGCAATGTGTAAAGAAAAACTCTTCAGCTAGAAATTGGTGTTCAAATGCAAATCATATCCACTCTTAAATCTTATCTTCTTATTTTTGAAAAAAAAAACTTAAATATTATTTTAAAATGGTTAGGATTAGAGTTTTGATTAGAGAAAAAATGATGAACATTTTAGTATTAAAGTTTTGATTTTATTTAATTCATTTGTATTATGATTTTTTTATATGCATTTTTTAATATAATTTTATTTTATAATTATACTAAAAGAAAAAAAGAATAGAAAATTTGATTTTATAGATACATAAAATGGCAGTCAATAGGTAATGGATAAATAAGTTTTAAAATTAAAAGGAAAATTGATTAAGTTTTGATTTTGTTTTAAGTTTTTAAAAAAAAAAACTACCAAGAGATATGGAACTAATTAAAAAAAAAGGGTAAAAGATAGATTTTTACGTTTTGGAAAAAAAATAGAGATTTTTGCATGTTATGTGAAATAAAAAGATTGTGTTGGATGGCTCTCTCAACACTTAGTTTATTTGATTGCAGGCAAGTCTATTCGTTTCCTCCTTTCTTAATGTAACTTTATTTGATTTCAGGCCAAGCCTTTTCATTTCCTTCTATCTTCATGTAACTTCTTTTAACTGTAAGATGGTAAGTATGCCAATGGATAGTTTGCTTGTAAACACACATATTTTCATGGGAAATATCAACAATCTTGGTTTTTTAGAGATCTTTTGCATTAGTGACTATTTCACAGGCATGCCTTCTTGAAGAACAAGGTTTGTATATCTACTATTGCAACATCTTGCATGTGGGCTACCTTAATGGTGGAAACTATACGATGTTACAGAATTCACTATAGTTTTTGCAAGTGATATCACCAAATAAGATATTTGCTCCTACTAACTTGCGTACCAATTATCAGAAGGCAATTGATTGTATGTAGTTAAAATGAAGACAATATACTACTAAAAAACTAATACAGATGTCATTATTTCAAGTAGTTTATAATATGAGTCATCCCATAGAATCAATCCTTTTTGTTGTAGGTTTCACTATTTGGAGCACACCATGGAAATGTTATCTGCTTAATTTTTAATAATTGTCTTTGTGGATTGTAATCAATAAATTGTGTTGTTGCATGCATTTTCTTTTATGTAGTAGAGATCAATTAGATTTGTTGCGCCTTTAAGGTGAAACATTCTCAAATGCATTAAACAATTCTTCTGGTTTCCTATTGCACACTGAATTTGCAAAAAGCAAAATGTGTGTACTATTTATCAAATCTTTCATGGGTGTTGTGATTTTTGCATTCCTGTATGATACTACCAACATAGAATTTGTGTGTCATTCTCTCTTGGTTTAGAAGTTATCATGCTATGAGTTTTTCTCGCATGAAATAATGCTAAGAAATGTGACATGCAATTTCTTGCTTGGTTTAGAAACTATCACCAATTTAATTACAAATTTGATTATGCAATTTGCAATATTATTAAGATGATCGAATTGCTATTCTCATCATTGTTACTAATCAAAAATTCCAAACAATTATGGTTCATAGTGCATGGTGGAATAATTTATGTCACAAATTTAATATTGCTAGCATCTTATATTATCATCATTGTGAACTGAAATATTATAGAGGCAACATAAGCTTTTTCCAAGGGACTTAACTCAAACGAGTTTTTGGGAAAGCAATACTTATTTTTGGGTGACGAGTAATTTAAAGATGTGGGAAACTCAATTGTAACGATCTTTTTTTTTTTGATTGGTAATAGGAGTTGATTTTATTAAAATTACCCTGGGATTTATCCTACCCCGAAATAGGGATGGTCACAAGGGGAACCATCTCCCCAAAAAAAGGACACCAGCCAAAAGATCCATACTCAAAGCAACAAACCATAAAACCCCTCAACAATGACATTAAGCATTTCAAGCGTGTCCTTTACCTTTAGTTCCTCCCTTAGTTTGTGATCGGAGGACCATGTCAAAGGTTTCCTTCTTTCCCTTCTTATCTCTCTTCCCCTTCGCAACCAGTCATCCCTCCTCCATCTTGGCAGCCTCCTTCTGCCATTCCTTAGATGTGTCCAGCTGTGTCCAGGCCTCTCCACGTTCTCCACACACAAACTATCCACACTGACCTTATGAGGCGTCATTCACCTCCCCCTGTTCTTGAACCTTCGTCGACCTTGATTTCTCCCTACACTCTGGAGTTTTAACACCACAATGGTTTTGTGCAACCATAACTTCATTTGCTCTCACCGCATCAACACAGTTCAAGGTAGGCACCTCAACATGATCCAACCCCCCCAATTGATCTAAGGCCCCATTTGACTAATGTGGATCCAAGTTACTCATAGTCTGAGAGTAGCTCTTGCCCTACTCTTCCTTCTTTTTACCTTGTTTCTCCATTGTATAATGAAGGTGTGACACATCCTGCCACCAAGTAGCTGGTTTAGGGTGTTTGGGCTTTGCACATTGCGCAACAAGATGCCCAGTTTGGAAGCATCTTTTGCATCAAAATGAAACCCCTTCAGAGTCCAAGGGTTGCACCCAATGTTCATCCTTTGGAAGTGTTGATTGAAATCTCTTCTGGAAGAGTCTTTGTGACTTCCATCTCCACCAAAATTCAGGTATAAGTAGAATGCATAAGATTTGACAAGTCATCATCAGTCATCAAAAAATTCCCTAAGGAGTTTCCTATAGCCTCCAAACAAGACTCAAACCAGAAATGAAGAGGGAAGTTTGGAAGCCTCACCCATAGAGGCACTTTATCAAAGGTCTATGTTGCAGGATTAAAAGTCGGATGCCATGGCTTTAAAGACAGCAAATTTTTCCTCCCAACTCAAAAAATAATCACATAGAACTTTGTTTCTATCCTTCACAAACTCAAAAACAACAATAAAAAAACTTCTAGAAATTGGATAGATTTGTATACAACCATCCACAATGGGTTCCCAATTTTTGGAGATCCATTTGTGGAGATCACACAAACGTGGCCAAAAACCCCTAAAGCATCCAATCAATCCTAGTTCTGAAAAAACTTTGACATTATGAGTTACCTCATCTTCAAGCTCTTCCTGCAGAGAGACCGTCACCGGAGTGGCCCTCCCTGTCTTACCCACCGCCTAGAGGTGATTCCCTACATGGGAATTTGCAACACTTATTCGACATCCATCAGCTTTCTCCCTTTGCCCATTGACACCAAAGTGCACCTCAGATATTTTTTGGGAAAACCCAATTGGGTCTCTCCCTTTCTCAGAGGCCTTTAACTCTTTATCCGATCCATCATCCCTTGTGGTTGCAATGCTAGGTTGCTTCTTCTCCTAGTTGATCAGTGTATTACCACCATTTAGAGAACCTCTGACCCCGTTCAGTTGCTTCGATGATCTCTCTATTTGTCTACTTGAGCCACCCTTCTCCCTACTCTAGATACCTCCATTCTTTCCCAGAAAGACCCTTCCCACAAGGCTCAGCCTAGGTGAAGCCCTAGTTGCAACATCATTCAAAAAGTGTTTGGTAGCATCCATGCCCAAGAACTCACGTGTAGAAAGATTTGATAATAAGTGTATTCTTAATCATAGTGATCTTTATTATGTGTTGTTAAGATTTATAAAACTGTCAAGTTTGACACAATAAATTTTTTACATAAGGTTTTACTCAAGCAAACACATGTTATTCAGAAAAAGTACAAATCAACATTGCATCAAAATCTCACCAAAATAACTTAGTTCCTTTCGCATGAGCCTATATTTGTTTTTATTGTTTGGGTGTCTCGCTAAATACTTTTTCAACTGGAAACTTGTTCATTGTGGAATGATATTAGTCTTTACTTGGATTATTACGGTTATTTTTGGGGCTTTGGTGAAATTGATTTGAAGTTGCAGGTTTAAGAAATACGCCTGTCTTAGGAACTTTGCATTTGCATTTTCTAATAGGTTATTGAGCTACAAGCATTAGTTCACAAATTCAAAAGGCCAAGGCACGTTTCAGGCACTTTATGACAAGTATGTAAATCAATCAGTATATCTACATTCATCAGTACAATAATATCATTTTTTTCTTAAGCACATCCATATATTTATGAGAAATGATATACATCTCTAAATTTTGGTCTCAGTTTACATTTTTAATCTTAACGCATCTAATCTTCTAGAAGATGTGATGTCAAGTTAGAATAGAATTCATTCTTCAGGGCATCCTCAAGGAGATCATTCTTGTTGAAGTTGAAAGAAATATTCTTGTTTTGTAAGTAAAAGAACGTGATTGAACTAACAACGTCTTAGCTTATCTACAATATATACTTAATTTTATATTTTTCAATTTGTAGTAAATCCATCTATTTCTTGTATTGATAGCTTTCTTAAATAGTTCTATGGGTATAAATTTATATGAAAACCTTAATATCGTAATAACTATGAAACATTGGATTTAAGGATAACTTAATTTTCATAATCTAAATATTGGAAAGCTTGATAATTGGAGTATGATAATAAATGGATCTTCATGCCAAAACATATAGAAGTTATGGTATATTTATATATATTTTAGGAATTGTTTCATATATATATATGTTAATTAAATTGTTAGTTAGAAATATTCAATGCCAAGTCAAGTTGAATTCATTAATGATCCTGTACTTATTATTAGTACTTGCCATAAGGCAATACTATTGCAATGAGTTTTATTTTTCTTACTTAATTAGTTATTAATAAGTTAGCTTTCAACCAATGAAAAACAATATTTTTTTTGAAAAAAAAAATCAATTTTATAAAGTGAACTTGCAAAATATTTAATTTTATAAATTATAAAATTTATTTTTCGTGAATATGATTGGCTAAAAGGTTTGGTGTGTTATTGACAGGTTTTAGGAAAAGTGAAAAAGTTAATTATTATTTTGCCTATTTTTCAAAAATTTGAACTATTGTTTTGCCTAACTTTTTTGCGGGAGCTAGAACTCAACCACAAATTACAGAAAATAGTAAATAAACTATAAAATGTCTCCACATAAAATTCCCCAAATTTAGCGAGGTGACAAAAGTTGACACGATTACATAAATGACAACAAACTTAAGCAAATAGCAGGCACAATCTCTGCCCTCATTTCTGTCATTCTTCATTGAACTAGCCTTGAGTTGAATAGTAAACTCCGCTTACATTTTGGGCACTCATCCAAATGCATGTCATTTGGTGAAGTATTGAACTTTTAACTTTCAATGTCCTTATTTTTGCATTTCTAATCTATTATGATAGAGTTTAAGATAAAAAAACTCAAACATTAATATTAAGTATTTTTGATATATTTGATCCTAGTCCATATTAAGAATCTGTATAAATTTTATATTTATATAATTATCATTTTTTACAATCATACAATTTTTTTATTTAGTTTAATATTTATAATATTTTTATAATATTTAAAATTTTAATATATAATATAATTAATTTTTATTAATATTATATTTTTATTATGAAATTTAGATTATATAATATTTTTATTAATATGATATTATATTACTTTAAGTTTTGTTAATGTAATATTATATTATATTTAAATTATTTAATATTTATATTTATACTATAGTACATTAGAATTATATTACTAATATATTTATTTGTTAAAAAAAATATTTAAAATATACAAGATCTTCTGATATTTTTAAAAATAAATGTTATAAAGATTTTAGATAGATTTTTGTGAAGATAACATTTATTTAATTTACCAATATGAGATCCAAGCTTCACACATGCGTTCCAAGCTTTACCAATCAATTTTTTCCCTTGATCCATGAAATGATTATAACAGAGTCGAAGGCTTTCATCGTATCTTTCTTTCATTTTCTCATCTAATAGAAGAGCTAAAAAGGTTTTTTTAAAAGTCGCAGGTCTACTATTGGGGGATCTCATTTGAAGACCCATGTTTTTCTTTGCTTGGACATATTCTATGTTACGCTCTTTCCAATGCATATGATTCTGCATGGTGGATAACAAAGACCTCAGTTGCACGTCTCCAACAAAAAGGTTAATGAAGAAATCGGTATGTTTTTCTAATAAAAGATCATGAACAAAGAATTCACAAAGCATATCCTGATCTTTAGGAGTTGATTCTGCAAATATTTTAGCAAATTCTTTATCATCAGGTTCATAAGGTTGATCATTATAAATTCTTAGCAATTTCCATCTTAACCATTGTTCATTTTAAAACATTGAATACAATCTCGATGATCTTCTACAAGATAAAATAAATTCTGTTATTTGACATGCATCTTGCGTCCCTCTATAAGCTTTATGAAATGATTCTTTTAACAATACCATTTCCATTTTCAACCTGTAATTTTCAATATTTGCATTCCTTAGGAAATAACACCGTTCCATCCATTTCATTAACAATGGAGGAATCTAAACTTGGAACCACTTAGTTACCATTGGTTCAGTCTGAATTTCTTTTGATTCCACCATTGGTTTATTTGTGCTTTCTTGCAAATCTTGTTCTAATTCCACAATCCTACTAAGAGAAGCATTCAATTCTTCTTTTTGTTTTTTCTTTTCTTCTTCAAAAGCTGAAAACATAAGCATAAAATTATTTTTTAAACTTTGAATTTCTTTATCTATATCAGCACTGTGTATCCTGTTTTCTTGATTACAATTCTGAATTTGTATTTGCAATTTACTAATGAATGTATCTTTTTCTTGTATTTGCAGTTTCAAATCTTGTATTTCCTTATCTCTTTTACTTATCACAGCAGTGTGTACTATTATTTCTTGATGTAGTTCCATATGTTCCTTATTTTTGTGCAACTGACTTCTTAGCTCATTAATTTATAATCTTAACTTTTCCAACTCTGCATTAGTACTTTCACTTTCAACCATCTCAACAACTATGTTTACAACAGGGGAAAAATTTCCTAAAGCACTATCTTCAACCTCCATGGAAGGTGGAGATTGCACTTTTTCTGCTTTTTGAGTTTCTTGGCCAAGGGCTTCTTCTTCGAACACTAGGTGGGAATGTATTTCTTCAACAAAGGTTTCTTTTTTTGGGGACTGATGAATCTGTTCCTCTGTTTCCAAGGGTTTTTGTTGCTTTTTGGATTTTGATCCACTTCTTATATTCTGCACTGTGGTTTCCGTAGACTCAGAGGATAACCTTTTGCTTCTTCTCAAAGGAGGAGCATTCTGATAAGTAAGAATTGTTCTTCTTTTCCTCTTCCTAAAGGGATTACTGTCTACATTTGGATATATAATCTCAATGTCTACTGACTGGTCTAGGGTTTTAAATTATTCATTTACAGATTCTAGCACTTCCTCACCAGGGGTTGTGAAAATTTGGGCTTCAGGAGCCTTAGAGGCCTCAAGGGAAGTTGCTCTGGAAGGTGAAGTGACTTGTTTAGAAGATTCCCCTGGTTCTAATTTTCTTTCAGGCGTAGGCTTTTCAAACTTTCTCAAAAAATTCTCACACTTGCTCTTAGGTTTCTTACAAAAATGATATTTGCAAATTAACTGAATTAACCCATGATGTTTTAATGGCCCTGAACCAGTCTTATATCTTTCTATTGAAGAATTAACATAATCACTCAAAAAGTGAGGCAAATTAACCCTAAGGGTAGGGTTTTCTTTCCCACGCTGCAAATGTATTAACATGCGAAATGCAGGTCCTACCACAGTAGTGAGTTGGCCTTCACAAGTGAAATATTTGATAATCCATGCAACCGTAGTGCCCCAGGGTTCTAATATGGAAGTTCGTTGAAACCCTTTATTTTGTCCTCTAGTACTAATGACTATCATGGGATAAGGTTCCCCTTGTCTAAGGAATAATTCTGATAATTTTTTATATGTAATTTGAGTTATTTCTGATATTTTAATGCCAAAATTATCCAACCTTGAGAGATAAGAGATGATTTTTGGACTCACCTTAAAGCACTTTCCATGAAGTGTCACTTAACCATTGGAGTAATTTTCTGCGAATGCATTCACCAGCTTTTCATTGTATCCCTCAAACTTTCTAATGAAATCCAACTAACCCACTTCCTCAAACAAACTGGAAATGTTGCTTAACCCCAGTAATTTTTCTGCAAAAGTCGGCTTAGATTTCTTCTTTGTACCCCCCATTTTATGTCTCTTATCTATCACCTTGCTAAAAATTCAATAGTCCAAGAAGCTTGTGCACAGTTATTTTTAAAAATATAATCAAACTGTGATTATTTATTTATCTTTGCTCAGAGCTACTGTGTAATGATGCCAATTTGCATGGAGGGTCATGGAAAGAGTGTCATACTTAGCAGTTAATCGTCGAGTGGCTCAAGTTACTAAATTAGGAAGGGAAACTCATGCCAATTAATTACACCTTATTCAACAATAACTACTTACTTAAAGCAAAAATTTGTACTTACATTCTATGATCGCATGAAGATCTCGTACCTTTACAAATTTGACAGGATGATGAAATGGTATTGGCTGAGGTGACAACTTAGTTATTATGACATGAGTGAGGAAGCTTGCGAATGATAGTCATTAATGAAGACACGCTGTCATGGCGATTTTTATCTATAATGAAGACATATTTTAAAAAAAAAGAAGAAGTTGTGTGTACTGATGTATGATAATCAAAGCATCAAAGAAAATTGAAATTTTATGGAAAGAGGTGGTGGAATGAAAAATGGATAAGTTCTGAAGCACGCAAAGGAGTACGCTCTCAAAACTAGCAAGTAAGTTCTCGAGCATGCAGAAGGTATGCATTTGAAACAAAGAAGGTGGATAAGTTTCAGAGCATCGCCGAAAGATGCAGCTAGAACGGTAACCAAATGAAAGTTTAGGAGCATCGTCGAAAGATGCAGCCAGAGCAGCAACTGAATGAAGGTTCCAAAGCATCGTTGAAAGATGCAGCCGGAGCAACAATTGAATGAAGATTCTGGAGCATTGTCAAAAGATGCAGTCAAAAAGAAAAAAGATGGCCAAAACGAATGAACTCGAACTTCAGGTGATTTATATCATTCTACAGGAATGACCTTTTGACATAGTGGGCTGAGGTGCAAGTTCCAGTGCATCGGGTGTTTAGACCGTCAAGTTCCAGAGCACTAGGCATCTGGATCAGTAAGTTCCAGAGCATCCTAGAAAGATGCTCCATAAGTTGCTTATTCCTTCATGAGAAGTCCTACAAAATAAAAACACATGTAGTTAAGTTCGAAAATAAGAATTAATGAAAAATGCTTTGAAAGTAAATTAGTACACATCTTTTTATTACAACTTTTGATGATTTTTTATTTTATTTTTTTTACATAATTTATTTATTGGGTCAGATGGACTCTGCCTTGGCAGATTCAATGCATTGGATCTCTCCTTGCATTTCTACCAATTTTGTAAATTCTTCTTTGCTAACAGGCTTATGGTAGATACGTAGGTGATGACCATTAACTAAGAGAGTTCTTGAATCACCATCAATTGGTTTTAGCTGAACTGTGCCATTCGAGAAGACTTCAGAAATTTCATATGGCCCCATCCAATGAGTCCTGAGTTTTCCTTTGTGGTCTTTATATCTAGAATCGAATAGCAAGGACCATTCATCATTATGGAACTCTCTCTCTTTAATGTGTTAGTCATGCCAAACTTTTTGTTGATGTTGAACCAATTCAGTTTGATGGACATCTAAACAAAGCTCATCCAACTCACTTAACTATAAAACTCGTTCTATTTGAGCTCATTTCAGATCTAGACCCAACTCCATAGCTATGTGTAGGATTTGGAGTTCAAATTCAATGGGGAGAAGAGGTTTCTTCCCAAAAACAAGCTCATAGGGGCTGAATCCAGTTGTAGATTTCCATGTTGTATTGTACGCCTAGACGACTTCAAGCAATTTCTTGGCCCAATCTCTTCTTCCTGAAGAGACTATTTTTGTCAATATGTTTTCCAATTCTTTATTAGTCACCTCTACTTGACCATTTTCTTGAGGGTGATAAGGGGATGACTTCTTATGACTCACTTGAAAATGGTTCGTAAATGCTAGGAGAACTTTGGAGATGAATTGGGGTCCTTAATCTATAATGATGGTTCAGGGGGCTCCAAATCTAAGAAAAAATAGCGACTTTCTCTTCTCTGGAAACTCATAAGGCTTGAACTTCTTCCCATTTCGTGAGATAATCAGTACAAACTAATATGTATTCTTTTCCTTGAGAGGAAGGATCTACGGGGTCGATAAAATCTAACACCCATTTTTCGAATGGTTCAAGGGCTACCTGAGGCTGCAAAGGCATTTCTGCTAAAGCAGTTGGTCTTCCCACCCTTTGACATTCATCACAATGATGAACATAGTTTTTAATGTCTTTATGCATTAAAGGCCAATAATATCCAGTGCCTAAAATTTTATGAGAAGCTCTTTTTGAAGAGTAATGACCCCTAGAAGGATCATCGTGACATTCCTTCAAGATACTATAAGTTTCATTAGCCCTGACACATCTTCTCAAAACCATATTGGGTCCACAATGGAATAAAATCCCATTAATCCATTAAAATGGCACACTCTCTCAAATAATTTTCTTCCTTTGTTTTAATGTAAACCTAGGGGGTACTTCAGAGGCAGCTAAATAGTTGGCAATATCAGTGAACCAAGGGGTCTTTGTAGAGATGGAAAAAAAAATTCATTTAGAAACTCATCTTGCACAGGTGCACGGTCACCCTTTTCTTGTTTGATTTGATACAAAAAGTTTTCCACCTCATTAAATCTCCCTGGCTTGCCAAGTATTATCACATTAAACTCCTGAAGGAGTAGTAACCATCTCATTATTTGAACATTAACTACAGGTTTATTCATTAAATATTTAACAGCTGAGTGATTTGTATAGACTGTAACTTTATATCCTATAATATAATGGCAAAACTTTTTAATGGCATGAACCACATCCAAGAATTCTTTTTTTGTAGTCGTGTAGTTCCTCTTAGTAGATGTCAAGTTTTTACTAATGAAATATATGGCATATTTACCCCCATCCTCATCTTCTTGCCCCAATACTGCACCAATTGCATCATCTGAAGCATCGACATAAATGGGAAGGGAAGACTCCACTTTGGCCCACACAATACGCAGTAGAGACAAGCTTTATCAAGTCAAATGATTGTTGACACTCAAATGTCCAATTAAACTCCACATCTTTTGAGAAGAGAAAACATAGGGCCGCTTATCTTAACAAGCTTTCTACAACCCTTCTATAGCATCCAACATGCCCAGCGAAAGTCTCGTTATCTTGTTGCTAAGGGATAGTCAGTTATCCTCACAAACTTCTAAAACCCTATCTAGGTTTTTCAGGGCTTCATCATAGGTTGACCCATGGACTGTGAAATCATCCATATAGACCTCTACATAATCATTGAAAAGTGCAACAAATATAGCCAAAATAGCTCTCTAGAAAGTCGCAGGAGTGTTACAAAGTCCAAAGGGAAGAACTTGGTATGCAAATGTGCCCCATGGACAAGTAAACGCTGTCTTATCTTGGTCTTTTGGTGCTACTTGAATTTGGTTGTAACCACTAAATCCATCTAAAAAGGAGAAATATTTCCTCCCAGCCAAGTTCTCCAAAACCCGGTCAACAAATGGTAAGGGGAAATAATCTCAAAAAGTGGCTTTATTGAGTTCTCTATAATCTACACAAATTCTCCACTTCCCATTTTTCTTTGGTACAACAACCATAGGTGACACCCACTTACTATCAGAGATAGGATAAATAAATTCTGCACGGAGGATTTTCTCAATTTCAATTTTGACAAGATCCTTAACGCGGGATTGAGTCTCCTCTATGACTGATGTATAGTTCTTATGTTAGGATCAGTGTAAATGAGATGTGTACAAACACTCGAGTGGATTCCCCTCATGTTTGTATAGTCCCAAGCAAAATATTTAGACCTTTTTACCAACACATTAAATAATTTATCCTCTTGTATTTCTGTCAGCCAATTATTGACGTTCAAGGTTTTTCTCGACAACAGCATAATTGATTTTGTTCCTAGATGGGCCAAAGTGACAGTATGTATCAATCATAACAAGGTGTTGAGAGGAAAAATATGAGGTATAAGTCGATGAAATCTTGTAATATCCTCAAAGAAATGGCTTATTATGGGAATCATATTGGCCAAAGGACAAGACATTCCCATAGTAGCGTAATTTTGTTCCATCCCACTTATATCAATCAGTTGTCCCAAAATTTCTGGCACATCCACCATTTCCTCTTCACTCAAGCCTATAGCAAGGTGTGCTACTTCGTTTACTAACTCATCCTCTAATTCCTCTCCATGTTGTTTAATCACTACCATGGCTAACGAGGCCATACTATCTTGACCATTAGATTATTTTGGTTCATCAACCTAGACTTTATTATGTTCAATGGGTTTAGCAGAAGGATATAAGAATAAGCATTTAGTATCTGGACCATGTGAAATGGTCATTCCTCCTTCTCGACAATCAATTTTAGCTACAAAAATAGCCAACCATGGTCTTTCGAGAATTATTGGATAGCTATCTTTGGGCATAAGTGATTGGATTATCTAGAAGTCAACTGGATATTCCCATCCATCAACTTTGACAAGAACATTTTTAATAACGCCCTTTGGAATGGCTATAGACTGATTTTCCATCTGTAAGATTGTAGTTGTGGAACATAAATTAGTAAAACTTAATTTTTCCATCACATCGATAGTCATCACGTTAATAGCTGCTCCTAAATCCACTAATGCATTAGGTATTGCTACCTCATTAATTGTGACAGTTATTAGTGGACTCCTAGGATCATCATATTTTGGAGCGATAATCTTTCCAGACAAAAAGTCAGCTAAATAGCCATTGATGTGCACAATATTTATTTTCTTTGGTTTCCTTCCTAGAGTTTTAATGCACAACTATTTGATCGGTTGATTCAACTCAGGAATTTCCTTTATTTCTTGCAGCAAAGGAACCTCTATTTGCAATTTTTTGATTTCCTGAATTAATGTAGTTTCATAGGTCAAAGACATTTTCAGAGTATCTTTTGGAGTTGTCGATATTAGACGATCTAGAAAGGGTGCTTAAGTTTTCTCTTTTGGAGGGGTATCCTTTCTAGGTTTAGTTGGAGACTAACCTTCCTCCTCTCAAGGTAAGTCAGCAACTCCTGTTGCTAAAGGAGGCACAATATTATTTGCAGGAGTGGTGTGATTGGGTGGAGTATCCTTCTCAGGATTTTTAGGAATAGGTTCATCCACAATTTCTTCAATGGTGGGCGATTGAAGTGTTCTGCCAGAGCGTAACTAAACATTCCACAATGAATTGCATTAAGTCCAATGACATTATCTTGTTCAGTAGTATATACTAGAGTATTTTTTTATTGTTCTTAGGATTGGGAAGTGGTTGTGTTGGGAGCTGAGGTTGATTTATTTGCTCATTCTGAGGAGGATTCTAAGGTGGCGGTAGCAAATTATGTTGTTGATTCCTCCTAGGACTAGTATAAAATTGATTTTGTCCTTGATTCCATTGGGAAGCAATATGTTGTGGGTACCATTGTGGTTGAGATTGGTTTGGCCATTATTGAGTTCCCCATGATTGATTTTCCCATTCAGGGGGTCCCCAATAAGGAGTTCCCCAATAAGGTTGTGGATGTGGGGGTTGATTCCAAGATGGAGTCCATTGATTACCAGCCTAGTTGTTTTGTGGTCTCCATGCAGGATTGGAATTCTACCCATAAGAGAAGTTACCTCCTTGGCATTGGTTTAGCACATTTATTTCTTTTTCAGCTTGAGTAGTTTTTTTCTTAGTATTCTTGAGATCAGTAAGAAGCTCACACTGGTTGGTAGGATGGTTTTGCTCACAGAGTTGACAAACATTGACCTTTTCTAAAGGACACTCACGTAAAATATGTTTGTTTCGACACCTAGGACAATAGATTGATAAAGTCTTAGGGTTATGTGTATTTTCTTGTATGTCATCCAACGTAGTGTTCAATTGAACAAGTATGTCCATTTTGAGATTTTCTATTTCTTCTCAGAGCTTTCCTATTTTGTTATTCCCTCTAGAAAGGTTAATTTTATAGATTCCTCCTCAAGTACGTGAGAAATTCTAACACAAATCACATATTTCTTCAAGGGCTAACTGAGATACATCACCTTTTCCCATCAAATCAAGACTTCTTCTTGTGTCCTCATCGAGTCCCTTAAGAAATATAGTCTTGAGAATCTCAACACTAATAGTCGTTTCTCCACATCATTTAGATAAGAAAAGAAACCTATCTAGATAGTCCTCTAGACTCTCATCCTCATTTTTCCTAAGTTTAAACAATTCCTCCTTATGATCACTCACCCTACAATAACTCTGATATTTTTGCAAGAAAACATTATTCATTTCCTCCCAAAATGTAATACTCCCAACACCTAGTCCCATAAACCAACACATGGCTAAATCATTCAAGGTAGAAGGAAACAACCTGTTTCTGGTTATCATTTTTATAGTCATAGGTTTGACAAAGGACCTTGAATTCAAAAATAAATTGGTTTGGGTCTTTTGAGGACAAGCCACATAAGGTTGGAAGGAAAGCTGGAGAAATGTTTTTCATCATAGTATCATCATCTACATCCAGAGTAATAGGATAAGTGAATGTTCGAGGTGGTGGAGGATCATTTTTATTATGGTTGGCATCATTAAGGTTAGCTTCATCTATGATCTCCCATGATATTCAAAGGAATGTGTTCGTCAAAGATAATTTCCTCAACAACAGGTTGTGCTACAGGATGATCTTTAGGAAAATAGTGGAAAGCCTCTGGTGGGTTAGGCTTAAGTAGTTCTTCAACAGAGTGGTCTTTTGAGCCTTGGGCCTCCCTATGTATGATTGGAACATATTTTGGGGGGTCTTTGGTATAAATAATCCGTGAGGGCCTCTTTTCTTGACCATGCAAAAAAGGAAGCCAAAGATGGTATTTTGGCCTAAAAAGATGTATTCAAGGCATCTTCTATTAACACTTAAGTAAGGAAGCTCGAGTCCCTGACAACAACGCCAAAAATTGATAGGCTATTGTTAGGTCCCATTACTTTAAAAGATAAAATTCAATATGTTGACTAGGTAGTGTTCAAGGCAGTTTGCAATAGAAGAAGACTTGACTATCTCCCTTAGATTTTCTAAATTCTTAGAGCAGCTAATGTTAATTCTAATCTAAGGCTGTCTAACTATTAAACTGTAAAGCAGTTCATCCTAAAGAAAATTGGAAATATTTAAACTAAAAAGCATAGGAAAACTAACTTAGAAAGCATGATAACTAAATTAGAAAGTACAAAAACGGTTAAATTAAAGAGCTAGTAAACTACGAAAGCAGAAAAACTTGTAAACAATCTAGAATAAAACATCTTCTTTAACAATAAAGATTCTAACAGTTAACAACAAGAAACTACGAAAGTGAAAGACAACAAGTGCTTCAGAACTTTAGACACCACAATGATATACCCAATAATTCCCTCTAGAATGATTGTTCATGCAGTAAAAGTAACATAAAGAAAAGTACTTATCTATTTAAGCTATCTTCCCTCGAGTGGCTAGCTCATGGGTTATTACGTTCGTTCTCAGATCACATACACAACTGATTCATAAACTCTTTCATTAAGCATAATTTTCATCCATAACTCACAACTTAGAAGTTTTTACATAATAATCTCTTTATTCATAAACTCAGAAAACAAGTTGATAGGATAACATTACTATTTCATGTGCTATATTTTTCTTCTCAAGATTACATATTTTATAGAAAGCTTCTAACTAAATCCTATATTTTAGATGGTATAGATAACCATTGAAAAAGTTTATAACAGATTTACAAACAACTTTTATGTCTGTAAAATCCATTACATAAGTATTAAAGAGGCTCAAGTTGAGCCATGAAGTTTTTGACTTAAAAACATAACATAAATTGAGACTTAAAAGCAACTATATCTTCGGTCCATCATCCTAAAGTTTTGGAGCATGTTTCCAGTGTGTGCCTTCAACCTGTTTTGGAGAATGTGCTAGATGAATGCTTCTAACTACAACTCAATGATAGATTATTATCCTACAAAATACTTAAAACAACCCATTAAATATGTATTGGCAAAATACTTCAATAAATCATAAGAAATAAAGTTTGTACAATTTCTCATTAAAAGAAAAGCAATTATTTCTCCTAAAGTTTAATTAATTGGTAGAGGATAGGAATTTTTCATATATGGAATAGGCCTTTATTATGTTATTATGATGAGGTTATTTTTACCTCATCAGTTGTCAACAATGCAAAAATGCACAAAATACAAGAAGATGAAGTCATTTGTGAAAAGGGAAGCTTTGGTTGTTGGAAGTTGAAGGGGAATTTGTATTAATTGATTTAACATCCCTATAAGAGCATTGTAAGGGTGAGAAAAGCATTAGAGATTGTATTTTGAAACAAATTTTGGAATAAAAGTACCCTGTGCTGCTAAAATAGTGTTTTCTTAGTGATTTACAAGCACTGTACGAACTGTACTATACTCCAAGGCTGTAAATTTTGATTTGTTTTCTTAGATATTTGAGTTAGCTTCCTTTTGAAAGATATTTGAGGTCTTTTCATCAAATTTTGAGGATTTAAGAGTATTTTGACTATAAACTGTTTGGAACCCTCAAATCAAGGGTTTTGAAAGTCTAAATTGAGTTTATTAACCATTCCACCGATTTTGGATTTGTGAATTGGTGGAATGGGTTAAATTAGGTTTTTTTTTTCATTTTGAGTGTGTGTGCAGGTGTAGGGAAGTCTTATTGTAAAGTTAAGTTGTTGCCCTCATTGAAAATTCTAAGTTTTTTCATGAAAATTGATGGCTCCAAGGTATAATCTATTGTGACTGCATTCAAGGAGGTTGGAAGTTGGTTTCTAGAGAATGTGTAGACATATTCAAGCACATTTGAAGAAACGGTTAAGAGGAAAGAGGTTTGGAAGGCTGAGAACCAATAAACCCATGTTTACTTAGTTAAAGGTGGCCTAGAATGAGGGTTTTACTTTTTGGTGTAATAAAGAGACTTTCAATATTCAAAGGTTGTTGAATCTATATTTTAAGTGCGTGATAAGGTATTTTTTATAGTTATTTAAGGTTTTGGAGTAATTTTGTTGGTACATGCTTTGTTATTTAGGCTTAATTGAGCCTATTTTGTTGTGGACAGTCAATTTTTCTGTTATCCTTTCCAAAAAAATAGTGCTTGATCTTGAAGTATGTTTAAATAGGCTAAATGGGTTCCTGAAAAAGTATGTTGTCAGTAGATTTTCCATTTGGTTTAATGGTTTTACCCATTTTTGTCAACATGGACTACTACTAGCAAATAAGTCTTTGTGGTGTAAATAATGGAGAAATTGATGAGTCTGAGTTATAAGAGAGTGTTTTTGCTTTGATTCATTCAAAATAATGATGGTTAAGATTACTTGGGTCTGGTAAGAGTTTAGAATCATGATTTTATGATTTGGTGCCTTTTAGCAATGTGGAATCAATTTGCAATGAAGTGAGTTTTTGATGAATGATTGGTTGACCTTTTCAAAGTTTGTGTTTTGGGTTTTAAAAACCCTTGAAGTTTGTAGATGCTCTACATCAATTGGTATCAGAGCTGGTTGATCTGGTGGTTTTTTAAGTTGTTGGTTGTAGGTGCTTGATCCATCTTAAAGCTGCAAGAAGGAGAGTAAGAAAGTGTGTTGGTTATAGACAAGGATGAGGTCTGTGTTCACTATCCTCCAACAAAGATTAAGTTGGGGAGAAGGTGTTTGAGGAAAATAACATGAAGAATGCAGTCATTTCGAATCATGGCAATGCTAAAGTAGTAGTACAAAGGTGTATAAACTTGAGAACAAAGAGGTATTAGAGGTAGAGAAACTGAAAGAAGAAATGAAGGGAAAAGGTAAGGTGATTCAAGGTGTTTGGCAAGAACAACTAGGTGAGTTCAGGCATGCAGCAAAGGTCGGGAAGAAACAAGTTCATAACAAGGTTGATAAAATAATTTTTGTAGGTGTGAAGAAGCAATTTTTGATGCAACTCAATCCTCAAAGGGACTTGAGGTCTTTTCAAGCCGAGTGTATGGTGTAGGGCACCATGTGAACTTTATGCCTCCATGAGGCCATCTTGTAAAATTTGAGTCTTCATTATGTTTTAATTGTAATAAGGTCATATTTGGGACTATTTTAATTTATTTGAAGCATTTGATTAGTTTTCTAGGAGGTCTTATAGTTAAGTTGTCAAATAATGCAAATCTTGGAATTGTTGTCAAAAAAATGCAAAATGCAAAAAAATGTAAGAAGTTGAAGAGTCATTTTGTAAGGGGAAGGTTGTTGGTCAGTTGTAAATAAAGGGGAAGAAAAGATAGCTATTGTCAAAATCTTTAAAAATCCTTGTGAAGGTGTGGAAAAAGAGAGAACATTGTATCTTGAAGAGATTTTGAATAAAAGTACCCTGTTTTTGCAGATTTAACATTTTTCTTGTTGTTCTTAGGTGTTCTATTAGTCATTACAATAATTTTAAGATTTTTTTTTATTGGGTTTGATAAATATTTGAGTTAAATTTCAAACAAACCAAGTTTGAGAAAATTTCATTGAGTTTCAAGCCTTTTAGAGTCATTTTTTTGAGGGCAGTCTAGAAACCATCATTTTAAGCGTTTTGAGAGTCTAAAAGGGAATAAACAACCATTCCAACGATGCAGACCTTTTTAAATTAGTGGAATGGGTTAGTTTAGGTTTTTTTTCAATGTTGGTTGTGTTTTCAAGTGTAGGGGTAGTCAAGTTACATGAGTTTTGTTGTTGCCCTAGTGATTTTTTATCATTTTTTAGCATGAATGCATAGCTACAAGTTGGGATTTGATACAAATGCAATGTTAAAGGGTTGGAGATAGTTTAGAAGGATTTTTCAGACCTTACTCAATGTGTTTGAGGCATTGGTTAAGTGGTTTAGGGTCTAGAGTTTGTAAATCCAATAAACCCCTGTCTAAACTAGTTGAATTAGGCCTCCTTGAAAATGGGACAATCATTTTTAAGGGCATTCTTTCCAAAACAACCCCATTTGAGTTTGAAGTATGTTTAAGAAGGCCGAAATGGGTTCTTGAATTTTTATTTTCTTTGGAGATTCAATTTGGTTTAAAAGATACACCCAATTTTGTTATTTGGGCTCCTTCAAGCAATTAAGCCTTTTGGGTGTGAGTGTTTGGAAAATGGAAGAAACAACATTCAAAAGGAGTTTATTTGGATTAATTCAGTCAATATTATGATGTTTAAGGTGTGGTAACGGTGCAGCAAGATTTTGGTGTCTTGAAACCACTTTTTAGTGGTTTTTTGTGGCCTTTATAACCATTTTTCATTGAAGAGAGTTTGTAAATGTTTAAGTGATCTTTCAAAAATTAGTGTTTGTGTCTTTGAAGAACTTTGAATCCCACCATGCTTTGCATAATTTAGCAAACTAGATGAACTAATTCTTGAGTCGAAATTGATACCCTAGTAGCTCTCTGCTAGAGGACCCCATCGCAAAAGATAGATGATAGTGTGACGCACTAGCATCTCGGTCAAGCACTGGAATCTATATGGATAAAGAGTATGAAATATAGTCAATACTTAATAGAGAACTAACTACTATTTGATAAATAGAGTTTTATATAACGATAGAAAGCATAAAGAAGATAAAATACTGGGAAAGCAAGAAGAATACTTTAACTTAAAAAGAGAAGTTGACAAGAGTGAAAGGTAGTAGAAAATTGAACTCGCGATTGGTCTAGCCTCCCACAAGCTCCACATGAATGCAAAACCTACACACAGCAGAACAAGGAAAAATGTTGGAGTTATTTCAGGGCTTGCTGTAGTCAAACCCCTGTTTCGGTGTTCCCACCTCCATGGACAACTAGAATAGCCATGAGATAGAAAATGTGATAAATGAAATATGGAAAGAAAGTGCTACCAAGTAATAATAACAATGTTATACTATGAAATCAAATGGAAATGCTAAATGAAATGGATATCACCTCCTACACAAGGTTCCCTCAATCACATGAAGGGAGATACGAGATTGCAAGCTTGAAAGTGCAACCATTTTCGCAACAACAAGAATGAAATACAACAAAGTAATGCCTTTGAGCTTCAAAATGGTGAAAAATGGAGTGTGTAGCAGTGAGTGTGATTGAGAAATGTGTAGAAGTGAGAAGAAGTGTGTAGAAGTTGAAATGAATGTGAAAGATAGACTTTTGAAGGTGAAATGGAGGGAAGGAAGCTGTTTGAGGTTGATCAAGAGGCGCAAGAATGTTACAATGCATCACTAATGGTGAGTTGTAACACCCTTGCAAATTCCAGAGGCTAGAATCCTATCAGGACAACAACACGCCACATAGACATCTACATGTTGTGCTAGCATCCCCAACAAAAATTCCCCCACCAACACTGCAAACAACTGCTAAGTGGGTGGAAGAAGGATGCATGAAGTGGAAAAGCATCATTGGGTTTAAGTTTTCTAAGGTGAGGGGATGCAAATTCACTCCATTAGATTTTTCCCCCACTTTAACGAGCATATGTGCTACCAGATGTGAGGTAAAGTAGATCAAAAGAGTTTAGAAATGTATACCTGAACCATCGAGGAAGTAGAGCATAATCTGACTCACTTGGAAGCACAGGAAGAAGCGATGGATCCACAAGTCCTCGAATCCAAGGAGAGTTGAACAAAATGTGCCACAGATCTGTAGACCTATGGAGAACAAAGATATCTCACATGATGTAAGCACTTTACAGGTCCTCAGACTTGCAAAGGAGGTGCCCCTAGGTTCTCAGTCTTGAAGGAAGCTAGATGTAAGAGGCTCCATAGAGTCTGATGGGGCCTTACAAGTACTCGGTCCTGCAAGGTTGATTGAAAAGTAGCTTCACAGGCGCACCTGCAAAGCAACATGTTAATCTGCAAAGAAAACATGTTAAATAACAAAAGGAATCCATGTAGGAAAATAGACAGACAATCATGCAAACAGTCAACAACTGAAGGAAGAGCTTTCAAAGGGGTCCCTCGGGAACCCTTCAAAAGAAAAGGGGTCTGCTCAAGGGACACTCAGTTTGAAAGTGACAACATTTTCAAAAATAAATAGACTTTTTCACCGATGATTCTAGCATCAAGGATACCTTTTGAAAGATTCATTTCATCAAGGAATTTGAAAGAAATAATGCTCCCTTGCAAGGGAAAGTACAGATTCTATCTTACGAATCCAAGATGAAAGAAAAATTCTCCTAGATATAATATATAAATGAACCATCATCAACCCCCTATTATATCAGACCATGTGAAGAAGAGAACGTGAAAAAAAAATTAAATTTTTTTTATGTCAACATGGAAGGGAGGCCTAAATTCCCCCAACACTTTACATCGTCCCCAATTGTCAAAATGCAAGGCACGACAAAGAGAAGAATGATGTGACAAATAGAGGAATTTTTATGACACAAAACACTCTTGTAGCCAAGCACCTATGAGGGTGACAAGGGCCATCTAGGAACATATAAAACAAGCATGGGTGAACACAACACACACACAATCTAATCTATAGATAAAGAAGAGGTGTGCCCTAGTCCTCATCAACCAAGAGGACATTGTTCTCCAAATCTAGATCACTGTAAGGGGAGGGCGAATGATCCTGCAAGGGATAAATATCAAGGGGGGTACCCTCCAACCCTACTACAACAAGAGATAAGGATGAAGGCCCCTTGAGGTCTTCTCCACTTAGTTCTTATGAGGTGAATTTCAATGATCTCACAAAGATAGCCGACAGAGTCGGGACCTCATCTACGGAGTTGAACATGCATTTTACAGGAGTTCCATGTGTCAACTCAACGAGCGATGGAGGTGGCACCTGAGATCCATTGCTAGCCTCACCAAAATATTCAGGAGTAGTGATGAACTCTAAGGACATCGAGGCTTCCTCCATCACTAGGATGGCGTAAGCCAATGTAGAACCAACCTCTGAAGAAGGTGACCCATTCTTATGACCCCCATTGCAAGCAGGGTCATCCTCCATCTTTTTCTTTATTAGAGGATGTGACATCCCCATGGATGAAGTATAAGGTGAGGAGGAAGAGGAGAAAATTCCAGCTGACACCATCAAGGTGTTCAGCATGTCCATGGGTTTTTAAAAGGGAAGGATGTTTGGAAGGGACATCAGAAGGGGAGGCTTAGTCGAAGGAGAAATGAATACCTGCACCCTCTTTGGGTGAGGATCGTTCATGCTTGTTGGGGGAGCCAAAAGAAAGAATGGGGTGGAGGGAATAGAAGTAGAAGGGGTGAAAGAGAAGGACATAGTAGAAGATGTCGAGGCAGGAGTTGTTGGCTCCCCTTCTTCTGTATGGTGGCCTGCTCAACAGCTTCAGCCTTCCTCCGATGCTTGCGCTCATGTGCAAGGTGGTTTCTATGGATCCATAAGCTAGAGGTTGTAGCTTGAGAAGTAATGGAAGAATCTTGTTCAGCCATCATAGTATCCATCATAGTGTTTCTGATGAAGGGAGGGAATCCTGGACAAGAACAAGAGGAAGAGATGGAGAGGCAGATGCAACATCGGGGGGAGTAGGCTTGAATGCCTTAGCGGTGGGCCTCTTCCCATTCACTACCTTAGAGGTAGGAGTAGTAGGATGTTGCAAAGGCTAATATGTAGGATATTCTCCATGGGGACCCTTCCCCTTACCATACAAAATGGGCCGAGCCACCGTGGGTAAGATAGGAAGTTCAAATGCTTGACGCTTGGCCTTTTGCCAAGCGGGCACCATCAAACTTCCTAGAAAATGCATAGGAGCGGAAGTTGGTGGCATCATAGTAGGGTGAGAGGAAGAGGTAAGAAGAACAAAAGAGGAGGAAGATCCCTGAGCATACTTATCCTCCTCCCTCTTTCGAGTAGCAGAAGTAGCCTCATGTTGTGCCATCATGGAAGCTCTATGTGAAATGTCATAGGGAGGAGGGTATCTCACCTTTGGCATTATACCACCACTCTTTTACTTCACATAAGTTTGATGCAATAGGTCTATCTTGGGAGGGAGAAAACCAATAGGGGCGGGCCAAAAGTGATCAAGTGAGTAGCCTCCATGCCCAATCATTGGTTTGTAACTGGTATCATGGACTACATGCACAAAACCCTCATAAGGGAACTTCAGGCACTTGTGAATCACCGAGGGAATTGCATTCATGGAAACCAACCAAGGAATGCCTAGTTTCACTCTGATTAATTCAGACCTTGGGATGATATAAAAAGTACATTCATGATTTTGGGCCCAACCAAGACTAACAAGGTGATACAATTGATGGGAGGGACATAAAGCCCATCATGTGTAGGTATAGTGCTTCTAGACTCATCATATTCATCCTAATGTAAACATTTAATTAACATGATCTCCTATATAATTACATTCACCCAACATGTAGGGTCAATGAGAACGCCAATCACATTGTTCCCATTGATACATGCGGGGATGTACAAGGGAGATGGTTCTCTATTAGCATTCATCAAAAAATCCTGCGAGGTGAATTTTATAGTAGGGGATCCGCTTGCAGGTTGCATAGATGGGATGGGTAGGTGTAAGAAGGAATCCATCTCTTATGTACACTAGATAGGAATTTTTCAAAATCCCCCAAGGGTTCATAATTAGATAGTGACCTACTCAAGGTTTCATTTTGCAACGCTTAGGAAATCTTCCAGCTATGCCACTAAGGGTCATAGGTTGGGTTGTAAGGCTAGGTGCCCTACAACACACACACCCACAACACTCCTAGAACATGAGGGAAGAGTCTTTCAACACTACCAAATGGAACTAGAATAGTACATGTTGCTTTCACCAAAATTTAGAGGAGACAAACTGAACGCTTAGGACCCCAGGTCATGGATGGTCT
>VDFB02000007.1:43366386-43397698 GCA_007258455.2 Sequoia sempervirens | reverse complement strand
TTAGTTAACAATTATATCTAATTCTTAATATCTTGACATGGGGAAACCCTTTATGACCAAAAAATAACTTTGAGAATTCATTAAACAATGGACTAATTTATTCTTATTATTTATAAGTATGAATCTCAAGTACAAATTTGATTTCATCTCCCCTAGATCCTTCTTTATCATGCAAACAAAATAGAGAAAACTTACCACTATTTTTTAATAAGCCTCTTAGCTTATGAAGCACTTACACGAAGATTTTGGACCCACCCATATTGGAGTTCAAATGTCTAAGACTATCTTAGTAGAAAAGTGGTTCTTTAATGTTGAAGGGGTTTATTATTTTGATATATTTTCAAACATCATAATTTTTTGATAAAGTAAAGAGGGATCTATTAGGGCCCTTTCTCAAACAGATTTTTATTACATATTAAAGTTATATGCTTATAAGTTTTCCATACATTTCATATCACTACGGATCTATATATTTGATATTTCTTTGTAACTAAACTGAAAAAGTACAATCATATTTTAAACATATTGAAGCTCTATATTAATTATGAATATAAAATGGATAATTATCAATATATAATGGCCCATACAAAAAAACATACACTTTCTCTTAATACTCATTAATATAAATCCCCATATGCAAACACCACTAAATATTGACTTACCCTTTTCATTTACACCAATTAAGGTCATATCCATTATCCCCTCTTACCTCCATAAATATATAAGTGTAGATTGATTCTCACCAATAATAGAGAACCTTACACCTTTGAAAATTTCTTGTCGTAGCTTGCCTAGTATTTTTTTCCTTGGGTAAGCTTGGACATAGTTACAATTTGTATATCTCCAAAACCCAATTCTTGTGCGCGACCAATATCTTTTCAATGTTCAATGTAACCAAGGTCCTTGAAATAGGCCCTTACATCTTTTAGTTCATGGTAAACCATGATAATCTCCTTTCACACTAGGCTAACATCCACCATTGTCACACCCACTATTTCACCTATTAAATTTTCCTCATTGAGGCCAGTGCCCAAGACATGAATTCCCTTGCATAGGTTTTTGATAGGAAAAAATGGAAGAGATAGGACCTTAGGTCATCATTTGGAACATCTATAAAAATTTGGCAATAAAATATCCCTAGTGCAAGACTTTGAGTGAGGTTGGCTACCATCACTTAATCGCCACAATCACCCAAAAATCCTTTCATGAAATTCATGGAAGTTGATTCTTTACAACCAAAATGACTTGCACACATTTATTTGTGACATGAATTTTATGAAATGGGTCCCTTTTGGCCTAGGTGCACAATTCATTTGTTTTATGTTATGTAGTTGCTATAGAATATAAGTAACCTCACTACCTCAAACCTCATCCTACCACTGTAACTATTACTACCAATGACCATCAACATCAATAATAGTGGTAGTGACACTAATAATGGTAGAGGAAAGAGAAGGTGGGTTCAATTTAGTATAAATGTGGGGGGTGCAAGAACAAGACCCATTATAGTTGTAGTGTTGAATTTGGGATCTTATGGCATACTTGTGTGACCTTGCATTGGTAGTGAAGGCTAGGAGATTGGCCATGCAATAATAAGAGTTATTATCAATTAAGAAGGTGAAATGGACTAGTATATTTGAGTGGAAATTTCACATGAATTCATTAATGATCAAATCAAACCTGCAACATCTAGGATAATTTCCTATTTTTTATTGGCATATTGGGATATTACGACGATAATGGAGGTAATAACGTACCAACAATAGGCTCCTTGGTTAATGAACTTAATGTTATTTTGGTAGTGGAAGGTTAGTATTAGGTGAGATGCCACTATGAAATTATAAATTCACCCACTACTTTCTATCTTGGTAACCCTATATCCTCTCAATACAAGCAACCAAAGCCACACCAAAAATTTCATTCTTGCATCCCACTTAGCTGCTTCAATTTCCCTATCTTCCAATTATTTAAATATATTAACAAGAGAATAAATATTCAAAAGAATAATTGTTAGGGCTTTAGTTTAAGTCTATCTTAAGCTTATGCTAAAGTATTATAAAATCCAAGTACATTTTTACCTTCTAGATGACCCATACAACCTTAGGTTGCTTTATATCATTTCATTTGAAACACCAAGTAATAGGGGATGTTGTCACTTTCAAATAAAACCTCACATTCCTCTTTGAATATTCATGAAAAAGTCACATGTGAAATGAAAACAATGGGAAGGTTTGATTTTGTGTTGTAAGTTTTAAGGTGAGCCTCATTTCAACTATATAGCTGAACAAGATAATTTTGATTATTTTGTTGAAGAGGAATTATTGCACCTAGTGATCATATTTTATATTTGAGGAGGTTAAGGTAAAAAGATGAGACATATGTTGTTTTATAGACTTTCACAAAGTCTTGGACATTATTTTTTGACAAGTTTGAGGCTTTGGGTCTTTTTAATATGGTGAAACCACTTGTTACAATAGTTTATGAGGATATTATTGGTAGAGTACATGCAAGTGTTGGTGAGATAGAGGAGGTATTAATCACCATTGAGGTTAAGTAGAGTTGTCCAATCTCTCCTACTCTTTTTGGTCTATATATAGATGAACTTAAGAAAATCATTTCAAGTTGCTTGGGTATCTATATGGTTGATTGTTGTATAAAATTTGTGTTATTCTTTTATTTATTAATGACACCATTTTAATGTCCCACTTAGAGGAAGGTCTTTAGAGATATCTAAATATTTTAAGCATCCTTATGTGACACACATTGTCTTTAGGTAAATCTCAAGAAAACAAAAGATATAGTTTTTAACACTTCAAAACACACGTCTAAACAAGTTTCACTCACTTGTTAAGGTCAAAGGGTTGAGATAGTCTCTTCATATGTATATTTGGGGTCCCTTTTGTCTATGCAACATTTTGGTTATAACCAACTATTGAATCTATGCTAAGCCAAGGTTATGCTACACTCACTCTTGAGAAACAATGTTTCGGTTCGAACTTCAATTTTAGGATATCCAAACTAAGATTTGCCTCTTCACCCACTTGTTACACCTACTCTTTCATATGAAGTTGAAACTTGGGGGCCTTAGAAAAACTATCCAAAACCAAATTGAAAAGAGTGTTTATATCAATGTTATACAAACATCTTCATGCTAAAAGATCAGTTCCTCAAAACATTGTTCTTACTAAATTTGATATTTGTCTCCATCATTATTGTGACAATCTTTCGAATAATAACTATTATACATATGACTAGATAGATGACTAATGCTTTGATTAATTCTTCCAGATACCTAAATCAAACATTCAAATACTCTATACAACTAAAATATTATGAGAAAACTTATCCTCTATTAAACTTTGTTATACCCTTATAATCACTAACATGTACAAATTTCCTAATGTAATTTTTTTTATGGATACACTAACTTTCCCAAGAAAAAAACAGAGATATTAGATATGATAACTTTAGAACCTGCTTATAGTCCAAACATATATTTAGTCCACTAGAATAAGAGGTCTTATCATTGAAATTATAGTAGAGTATTTTGTTTGTTTGTGCCGCCCCACCTCAATGAGCTTGTGGGCTTACTTTGACCTTATCTCAACCCAACACTTTTAAAAGTCAAGTCAAAAAATAATAAGTTAAGCCGATATTTTTTACTAGAATGCCCGTACAATTTTGGCTTAGAATGAGGAATTTCACTAAAGTGCGGAGACTTTACTTTTAAAACTTTACTTTTAAAAGGACCCTACCATGTTTACTTTCAAATTTAAATATTAATGCAAAATCATAATCTAATTATTTAAATAAATTTAAAAAAATTAAATATATAAATATTTTAATTAAATATTTATTTATTTATTCAAATGTAAAATAAAAAATAATAATAAAATAAAAAATAAAAATAAAAAACCAAAAGATTTAAAAGTGAAAGAGTATAGAAAAGAGAAAGGGAAGGTTTTATTTGCAAAGTATAAATTATAAAGGAAAACCACAAGTATAAAAATATTTTAATTTTTTAAAAATATAATTTAATATAACTATATGTGTCATCAATATAATAAAATATGAGTAGGGAAAAATAAAATAGAATTATAGGCATGTTGATAGATTTTAATTAGAGGAAGATTTTGTTAGATTTATACAATCTTTTTTGTAAGTTTTTTAATTGTGTATTGAAAATGATATGATGTATGTAATTTATTAAGTAGATCATTTTTATAATGAAAAATTGTGCAATAATTTTTACTATAAAGTAGGAGAAGAATAATGAGAATTTAGTTCTATGTGAAAACAAATTTATTGTTCATTGCAAAACAACATTAAATAATCTTTTTTTACTTATTCTCTAGATAATAGTTTACTAAATCATCCACAACCTATTATAAGTTTTAAGTTCCAAAAAGCAATAAAATTTCATTGTAGTTTCACACATAAAGGTGGACAATAAACTCAAATTTATTTCAAATATAGATTTCATAGTTTAATTTTAGGGATTTCTTGTTGAATTTCTTTTATGTGATGGTCATCCTCCTTTTTATATAGGATTACATACATTCTTTTCATATATTTGTACCTTTGGAATGAAAATGTTGGGAATATTCATATATTTTACAAACTTCTTACTCTTGACACTACTATGAAGGTGAATCCCAACCAATCAATGTTTTGAGTTTGTATATTGTTACTCTATTTGTAGTTAGACCATGTGCTTTGTGGATTATTAGTGCCCAATAGGGGAAACTTGAAGAAACCCCCCCTCGACAAAGGTGTAAAATCCTGGCGAATCTTGTATACTTCCCGATAAAATATTAATTATAGTGGCGATTTTTTTCGATTTTCGTGAAAAAAAGTCCATTGGTGAATCTTTTCTAATCCCTAGAAGTCTTTGGAAAATCTTGATGAAATGCAATTTTTTAAAACCACTAATTTTTTTTCCATTGCTTGATTAAAATCTATTTTCAAACCAATAAAATATTTCGTTAATTGAATTAAACTGTTTTCAAGCTAGAAAAATAAAATTCATTGGCGAATTAAACCTATTTTCAAATGATTAAGAAAAAACATTGGTGATTTAAACATAATATCAAACTAATAAAAAAAATACAGTGGCGAAGTGTCAATGCAAATTTTCCTGACCTTAGTTGCAAGTATTTCTTGGTCATCTTTGTAGTCGGTGGGTCGGAGGTTTCAAAAACTTTGAAACTTCAGACTCTGGTTCTAAGGTTCCAAGTTTCAGCGACCACATGACATTATGGACCATGACCGTTTGATGAATTTTTCGATGAATGTAGTTGCATTACGAAGTATATCTCTCAAGCACTAAATTGCGGTAAAACCACCTACAAAATTACACTAGAGCATTAGATTTCTAGAAATAAATGGTTGAGATTTTATTAATTATTTAGGTGCGCGGTCATCACTGCTCTTGTTTATCATTTAATATTGCACAATTGAGACCAAAATATTTTTATGACAAAGCCTTAAATGTTAACTCTTTAATCACGGTCAAGTCTCATCAACCTAGCGATGTCCCCATTTTAAATTATGCACATGCATAAATTTTGTTTTAAAAGAGGGACTGTTCGATAAATTTTCGATGGATGGCTATAGATGCATTCTAGAAGTAAATCCTTGAAGTACTAGACTTGTGAATTGAAACCTCTAGAATAATAGTAGAACCATTAGATTTTCATAAATCAATGGTTGAGATTTTATTAATGATTGGTTTCAGAAATCAACATATAGTTCCGATCATAAGTGAGCGAAATTTATTGTGACTTAATCATTGATAATCATTAGTGAGCAAGGACATTGATAATCATTAAGGTAAAACAAGACATTTAATTCTCTCTTTTCAATGCATTGAAGTACTCTACCTTTCATTTATTCTATTGAAATTCTCAATTTGGCTATGGTACTGGGCAGCGGTGCGGATTAATACCATATGAATAGCCAAAAAAAACATATTTTCAAATGATTAAGAAAAAACATTGGCGAATTAAACATTGTTTAGTAAGTGAAGAGGCGAAGGTTTTATAAAAGTGATGAACGGAAAACAATGAGCTGAGTTTCACCTTGACATCGTGGAGGAAGCTAGACCCTTTCATTGGAAAAGCATCTATGAAGCGCTTGCGGGGTTTATTTCTCTTCAAGGATGTGCAGGTGGCGCAAGAAGTTCAATTTATTTTGGGTAATGGCTTTGAAAAATTAAAGCACAAATACATGACCAAAATGGATATTTATTTGTTGGTAATGGCTTGGGGTCTGGACTTAGGAGAGTCGGTGGATGTAGTGAGGAAAGTCATGAAAACTCTGGTTCATAAAGATTTTTTAGAGGATATGGAAGGCATTTAGGAACAGGTGATACCAGGAGTGGGGATTGTTAAGGTTGAAGGCATGGATGATGGAGGCCCGAAGCTCATGGATTTAAATCATCTCTTTATCAGGTGGCCATAAGGACGCACCAAAGATCTGTGGCGAGAAGGTGTGGAGCGTGGGTGGCAAGCACTCAAAATCTGTGTCGAGCTAATGGAGGTCGAGGAGGTCATAGTGAATCTCAAAGACATCGCTAGAGTAGAGATGCATGAAAAGAAGGGTCTGCATCCGAGGAAGAAGATGAAAATGGGTAATTCATCGAAGGCATCTGAGTAGTACAAGTTTTTAAAAAAAATAAGATTACTATACTAAATCTTGTCTATGATTTTGTTTTTTGGGGATTATGCCTGGATTTGCATTGTAATTGTAAAACACCTTGGGGCACGAACAATGGTTGGAAGGGTAGATTTCAGGCGGGTATGATTAGGGATAATTTGATATGTTGGAAATGGAAACTGTGTTGGTTAATCAATTTTTTTGGCAATTGATGGATGAACATAAATCTAAAGTATATTTTATAGATTAGTTTAAAATTAAAATAATTTTTGGTAGTTGATGGATGAAGATAAATCTAAAGTGTATAATAGCATTTTGTTTACAGTGATTCTAAACTTTTATTTTTTTCAAGATAATAACAACATTTGGTAACTTGGTTTTATTGGTGAGCATGTTGAAATTTTATTTGCCTTTTACAAATAATTTATGGTTTTAGATAGATGAATTTAAGGATTAAACTATAAAAAAAATTCAATAACATTTATTTTATAACATTTATTTAATATGTATGATTAATAAAATCAATAATATTTTAATATAAAAAAATTTATATAAAAAAATATAAATTAAATATTTTTTTGACAGTTAATTTTTTCATAAAACGTAAAGTGACAAGCATTTAAATGAATAAAACTGTCACAAAATTTTCCAAACTCCACACGTATCGATCTTAATTACCCATCGATCCTCTAGTCATGTCCACTTGTTAAAATCTTTCCATGATCTTCACTTCATAAATGCACTGTCCTTGCCACCTTTCCTATCTTAATTCACCAAAGTTGAGGTTTTGGTGCTTTTCCTAACCTTAGTTGTAAGTCTTTCTTGGTCATCTATGTAGTCGGTGGGTCATAAATTTTGACAACTTTGAAACTTCAGACTTTGGTTCTAAGGTTCTAAGTTTCAGCAACCACTCGACATTATGGACCACTACCGTTCGATGAATTTTTGATGGACGGCTATAGTTGCATTCCAGAAGTATATCTCTCAAGCAATAGGTTTGCAATTCTCAATCTTTTAGTTTTGAACATTTGAAGCGATTGATTGGACAACTCATAGATTTAATGAAACAAGATTTGTAATGATTTCATATCGTTTGAGTGGCACTAGTAGTGCTGACTGGAGTTTGGTGATTTTGACAACTTGTCAGATTGAGGTTCAATTTGCATGTAGCCAGACGTCAATCAAATTAAAATTTTTAATTTTTAATTGTAAATGTAATGCTTAAGATACACAAATTGACTAAGTTGGTTTTTTGGTTAGCACGAATCAGGCTGGTAGTGGCACTAGTGGCCCATAATTTATTAAATAGGGTAGGTAATAGTTATAGTAATAATGTTGCATTTTAATTTAGTTGTAATAAAATAAATGGTTATAAATTTACAATAAATAGTTATTCAAATCATTTTTTTTCCTTTGAGAAATTAAGTATTAATTGCATGCAAAGGTGGAGTAAGTAGCCATTTATCACATTCCATTTGCAAAATTTGAAGTAGTGGTTGAAAATTCTTGAAAGGTGAGTTGTGGGCAAGGAGTAAAATGGAAACGTTGCTTGCGTTGGACACAGAGAAGCAACTACAGGCCTTCAGAGGGGAAATAACCGATAAGTGACTACAGGGGCTGTGAATTCGACCCATCCACTCATTCTCTGGGCAACCAAGCAGGTGGTTGGGCTGGAATTTTTGAAGGCTTATCATAGAGCTAGAGCAAATACAAAGATTCCAACAATTGATGTTCTTAGCAATCCTTTTGCATATGGGAGTCTCAAAAGAGAAGCAAAAAATTGACCCAAATGGTCTTCGTGCATGCATTGCTGGGTGACATTGACGTAGCGCTAGATAATGTGGATGAGAATAGGAAAATCCCCATGCCATAGAACTACTAAATGGTACAGATGAGAGGGAGAGAGGTAATGAAGCTTCCTTTGGCCCAAACCATCGACCCAAAAGGATTTGAAAAATTATGGGAAGAAAGGGACCGTAGCATTTTCTTTCTCCTTAGGGCAACAAAGATGATGACCAATCTCCCGCGTGGGTGGGCAATGAGATATGTGGAGGATGAAGGTTTGGTAGAGGAAATTGAAGTGGGTGATGATGATGATTGGGACCTTGGATATGGGGAAGAATGGCTTGTGAATGATCCCAGGGACCTGAAGGAAAAGGCCAAAAGCCCAGTGTACCAGAAATGTGGAGCAAACTACCTGGTGATTGCAAATTGCAAGGCGTACCTAAAACACATAGAGTCAGAGGATGATGGTGATGAATAGGAGGATGATGAATGATAGAGTCTGGTTGGGTATGATTTCAACTTTTTGTTGTTGAATAGAAATAGTAACAGTAATAGGGTAATTGAGTCAGTCTCGAGTCTTGGAGTGCCTGTACTTAAATTTAGGCCAATTTTGTAATGCATGAAAATATGGGTGGACTAGCTGATCAGGGAAGGTCACTTGACAGAAAAGGCCTTCAGGGTGGTTTTTTGAAAAACAGATACTCATGTAATCCTTTTTTGATAATTAATATAGGGTGCTGCTCCTAGCAGTGTTTTACCTAGCAAAAAAATTGCATACAGATTTAATAAAGTAAATGGTTGTACTATTAATTTGACATTGTAATTCCTTTTATTAAGTCCTTTGCAACGTTAAGTGTTACTGTGCTATTAATGGTTGTGCTATTAATGTGACATTATAATTCCTTTTATTAAGTCCTTTGCAATTGCAACGTTAAGTGTTACTGTGCTTAGTGCTATTAATGGTTGTGCGACTGCTATTAATGTGACATTGTAATTCATTTTATAAAGGCCTTGATAATCCGAGCGCATTAATGGTTAAAAGTAAAAAACTTTAAAACACATGTTTATTATTTATATCACAAATTACTCAATGGTTCAATAGAACATTTGATGTATTGTTGTAGACTCAAGAGATCAAAGCAAGCTTAGTCGCTAGGCCTCCGAGTTTTATAACCATTTGACATGTCCCATTGTTGCAGAGTTCTAAATTTTCATAACTACTCGATTCCCCAACTTGGTTCACTTTGTTGAGTAACTTAAGTTCATGCATATGTAACCTTTGAGTTAAGGTGTGTGGACTTAGTCGATGGGCTGGAGGTTTCAAAAACATTGAAACTTCAAACTTTTGTGTTGAGCTTCCAAATTTCAGCAAGAACGTGACATGATGGACTTATCTTTCCTTTCAAAGGTGCCGTCGTTTGACATCTCATTGAACGTTATGTACGGAATGAACTTGAGTTGTCTTTTTAGGAATTTCCCAAAGCATGCAGGTTTAAAGGCTATCTTTTTGAGGTATGAAATTGAATGCCACATTTAAAGCACGTCCTATCAAAAATAATGGCATACGTGGCTGGTGAAGTTTTTCTCAGACATTTAGCCTGCATTCACTCTCCACATTGATTGCACGTCTTGTCATTTTATATGGCTTGAAGGTGGTGAGAACTTATTTGTTAAAGCCTTAGCTGTACTTCTACCTGCTGCTGTTATTTCTTTAGGAATTCAAGCATCTCATTAGGCATAGTGAGCTCATGCAATTTGAAATTGAAAATCAATGGCTTAGTGTGAGGGATACAGAGCTAGGACTTTTTAAATTGGAAGAATTTTGGGCATGTTTGGATAGTAAAGAAAAATTTGTTGTAGATGTGAAGGTGTTCAAAAGTGGACTAGCTTAGGCTAGAGGTTTTCTAGAAGTAGTGCTGACTGTTGACCTAATTGTTGCATTAGCGAGAAGGTACATTCCTGAAACTCAAGAAATCAAGGCCGTGGACGGAACCATTGTAGCTAAAATTTTTCCCAAGGTCATTTCTCAAGCATTGGGAATTCTAGAGAAGGCACCCGTAAAGGAGATGTCTGTTGTAACAACTAATGAATATTTTAGGACTAATGAAACCTGGTGTAAAACTTCTATGGCCAAAGGGTGGTTAAAATCAGAGAAGAAAGGTAAGTCTCAATTGCCCAATAAACTTAAGAGGACACATTTTAAAGCAGAAATTGCTGATGTTATTGCTTTACTTTGACATCATATTGTCGGGAATGCACAAGTTGAATTATTTGAAGACTAGACATGTGTCAGTTCATTTTAGTTATCTGTGATGATAATTTGTTTATCGATTGGGCCGAGATAATTTTCTTTCACTTTCATGATAAGTTAGTTAACTTTCAGAAGACTGCTACCTTTCATCTATGCTCTTGTTTGATATATATCATTGCTAGTTAAAGAGCTTATTGGCTAGGGTTGAAACCACAAGTACCACCAAGTCCTGGCATGCCTGTGTATAAGTGTTATCCGTAATTTACCAAGCAGGTTGGGATGGGAGAATATTGTCTTGTTAATGATGCCTTTTTAATGGAAGCTACAAGAAAGTTGGATGGAAACCCTAAATGTGTTTTTCCCCTAAATCAAAATCTCTGGTGATGAAGTTTGGGAGTTTTTATATGCAGTTTGTTAGATTTTCTTATTTGAGAATTGGAGGTTACGAGAAGGCTCCACTTAAATTGCCTAAGTACCTTGAGGATTTATTGGTATTTTTGGAGGTCTGCAAACGAATGGCCATAGTAAAATATAAAATACATGAATATGGGAAAGCGAGGGTATACCATCCTGTTAGTTACTCGTTCTTTCTCTTGCAAAAGTAATCAGATGGCTAGGAATGTTGAAAGGATTCTCAAAGAATACAATCTCTAGTACTTGTTTGTAAGAACTAATTTTGACAACAAGGGCTTTGTGAGAAAAAATCTGTATGCCTCCGGCTCGTATCAACACCAACCTTCAATCAAAGATTTCTAGGAAGATTGTGCTGATGAAAATGAAGTTTTCAGAAGGGACCATATGAGGTTAACCCTTGAGAAGATACAAATTTTTGGTCTCTCTTTCCAAATTCATAAAAATGTGTTTGAAGATTCGATGGTTCTTGATCCTAAATACGAGAAGTTGCTTGATAAATCACATCCTAGAGTTGACTGGGATAAATATGAAGTTTTATATATGAGTAAACGGGTTGAGCCAGTACTCAAAGTGACTCAGGATTGGTTGGAGGGAAAATGGTGTAGGGTTGCTAGTTCTGTTCATGAACCAAAATTGTCCCAGAAAAATGAGCAAGGATCTAGCCAAGTAGTCCCTAGAGGTACATCATCGATGAGGATAGTCATCAAGTCTTCTAGCACCAATTCACAATCTGGGGGTGATTGTGAAAATCCAGTGAAATCAATTAAATAAAAATCAATATGAGAACAAGACAACCCATCCACCCCTGCTCTTAAAAAGAAAAATATCCAAACAAAACCAGTGTCAGAAGATTCAGAGAGCATCTTTAAGAATATTGTTGAAGATAGTACTTTCCCACCCTTGTCTGAAGAATCTTCTCCTCCTATAGAAAACATATCAATTATTCCTAGTGAGTTTAGAGAGGTTGGTCAAAGTGATAAAGCCCCCAGTCTAATAGAAAAGTATCCAGTATGGTTGAGGAAAGCAGTACAAAATAAGAGGAAATACACTCCTACAACATCCACTGGGGTTGGAGTAGATACAGTGACAAAATTAATCCAATCTTCCTCAAGGCCCAAGAAAGCCCAAAAAATGTCAAGAATTCTGAATGATGTTGTCTCTTGTAATCAGGTGTTAGAAATTGCAGAACCTTTAAAAGATGTAGATATGATAAGATAACCACAAATGATTATAAATCGTACATGTTGACATGCATCCCCAGACACTTGAAGGTGATGTATATCATGCTAGTTACTCAGTCAATGCTTTAGCCAAGCGGGTAAAAGAAGAAAGGAAAGAAAGGGTCAAATTGCAATCTCAAATTTTGGATTTCAAAAACTTTATCTCTTCCATTGTTTCTCCCTTTTTTTATACTGAGGCTTCTAGTTCCCAAGAAAGAGTTATTGATAAGTCTGTGATGCACTTGATTAAGAAAAATCTAAATTATTCCAAGGTTTCTAGTGAGTGGATTGAAGAATTGTCTTAGGAAGCTATATTTTTTATTAGTAAATTTGTGATTTCCTACACTGACATTGTTGATAAAAGAAAGGATTAATAGCAGAACTGCAATAGGTTAGAAAGGATCAAACCAATCTGTATGCAGTTTCAGAAGAAATGAAATAGTTAGTTTCCATGGATCAATTGAAGTTTGTAAATGAATAGATTGTTAGTGATAAAAAGGAATTAGATCCTTCATGGCTTGATTCACTTACATGGAAACTAAACATATATGATGACCTGGTAAAGGAAATCACAGAAGTGTTGGAGAAGTATTTGGATATGTTAGGAGAAATCAAGGGGAACTTTCATGATCTACAGGTGAAGATAACAAATGATTTTGATGAGATAATTCTGGACACAAAAGAAATCTGCTCAAATTTTAGAGAAGTCTTCAACAGAGAAGTAGCACATCCTGCTATGATGACTAAAGAATCTTTCTCAAAGCTTGGGAGGCTAGAGCTTTATCTCAAAACTTTTAAAGTTGAAGCAGAAAGGAGGTTTGACACACTAAACATGTCCGAAGTTGCTCTAAAAAAATGGAGAATTGGGCTTTAGATCACATTGACACTAGGCAGCAGGGATATTTTTGCAATCATTACCAGGTATAGGGAATATAAAGCTAGAATGAAGATGTAGGAGAATTTTTTGCGACAAGGAGAGAATGAGGAGCCAAAAGCTGATGAAGTTGAAGTGGTTGGGAAAGATGCATAGTTTATTTTTAGCATTTTCATATGCTTTCTTTAAAGTTGGCACTTTTAAGTTAATGACTTCTTTTAATTTTTGGTACGGTTACTTTCAAGAAACCGTTACCAAAGACATTGGCTATGTTTAAATATTGGTTTGACTGATGTGATTAGGCTCTTTTGCAAAAACTTTGATTTACTCATTAGGGAAAACTCTGTTATTTTGGCTATTATCTGTTATTTTGATATAGAAGACATTGGTGGAGTTTATGCATGCATAATCTTTGAGTTATGGTGTATAGATTTATTCTATTTATATTGAATGTTTGCTAGTGTGATATCTATTATTGGGATGAAAAATGATATAATTTTTCTATATTGTTGTGGTGTTATTATCAGTGAATAAAATTTCTACAGAGTGCAGTGATATTGGTTTAGTTGTTATCTTTCTTTCAGAAGTTCTATTTCTATTTACATGAGATTGATAGATGTTGGGATAGTTTCATTGCTGTGGACTGTTTATCTGTGAATAAATTTTTTATGGTGATGGATGCGTAAGGATTTCTCGGTATAATTTAGGTGATTTGGTAGTTTAAGCTTTTATTGTTTAAGTTGGGTGGACATTGGATGCCTTTATAAGTTATTTATGTTGAACTGTTAGCTTCTGTTAGCTTATAACTTATAAGTTATGGATGTTGAACTATTAGCTTCTATTCAAGGAATGGATTAATAATATTCCTTTCAGTTATTTATCAAAGATTGTGTGAATGGAAATACAATAGGAATTTATAAGTAGTGTGATAAGTGTTGTTCTTTAAAATGATGCAAAATCACATATCAAATTCAATACCATGGTTCAATACAATGTTTTTTTGGATTTTCCTAACTCAGCTAGTCCCCAGCTCTTAACCTTATTATGGGAGTTCTAAATTTTCATAACTATGTGATTCCCCGACTTGGTTGATGTTTCACTTTGTTGAGTTGTAAGTCTTTCTTGGTCATCTTTCTACTTGGTGGGTCGGAGGTTTCAAAAAATTCAAAACTTCAGAGTTTGGTTCTAACTTCTAAGGTTCACTTTGTTGAAGCAAGAATGGAAAAGAGATAAAGAAAGCTTATTATTATAACTAATAACACTATGAAGAAATTATCACTCACCTTTCTACTCTGGTAATGAGGTTTCAAAAATTTGAACTTTAGAGTTTGGTCTCTAAGGTTCACTTTGTTGAAGCAAGAATGAAAAGAGATAAAGAAAATATATTATTATAACTAATAAAACTATGAAGAAATGATCACTCACCTTTTAAGTCTACATTTTTCGGCTTCGCAGTTCACTAACTTCCAATTCTGAATGGAGAAGTAGAACCTCAAAACCGAACAAAATGTGTAAGAATAAATGACACTTTTGATTGTATTTATATCAATCCATGATTCCATATCTGGCGAATTCCCCGAGATTTTTAAATGGTATATTAAATATTTGGCAAATCTCGCTTGCTTATACAATGATACGTTGTAATTTTCAAGGTGAAATGTGTCCTCAAATGTAATTATTTGTTAATGTTATTGGCGAAATAGGTCCCCATGAGCAACTATTTATAAATTTTAATTGGCGAAATGGGTCTTCATAAGCAACTATTTGTAAATTTTAATTGGTGAAATGGGTCATGATACAATGTTGTTTTAATAGTATTGGCGAATATGTAGGTGTTTTATTAAATGCTTTCGGGATTCCAAGTGAAAATATTAGTCGGTCAATTGAAAACGTAGTTTGAAATGGCGAATTTGTTGCTTAAATATGCCTCATAAAAAACTCATTGGTAATGGACATGCATTGGACCTATAGTTTGTAAAATAATTTGGACATGGGTGTGAGAAATTCACCAATTTTCGACTTGGCCGATTCCTAGAATTTTCCAATTGGTGAAGATTTTCCACTCAAAGTTTTCCCTAGTGCCCAAGCCATTTTTAATGGAATTTGTTAGTAGCCATCATGCATGATTAGAGCAATTAAAACTATTCATTTTTATTTTTTATTCCTTGTAGATCCAATGCAACATTGAAAGTTAAATATAAAGTAGAGGTAGATTTGGTGGCTTACCATTTTCTGTAGACAATATAAATTACTTTGCCAAGTGCACCGTTGATAAGTTCATTTACACCCATAATTTTGTGTTTTCCATAACTTTTTATCCAATGCATAATAACACCTTGGTCTATAGTTGTTTGTCATTTATATTTGAATTTAGTTTTCCCTTTTTTCTTAACAATATAATGTACTATTAGTGGGGCCATTGGTTTTAACATTTTTATGTGTTGTGACAAAATCATTTGTTGCAAATAACTATATGGATGAACATAATTTATCTAAATTCTCATTTGTTGATAGGTTGTCATTAATGCCTACCATGCAAAATTTCTAATCTATTGCTGCCTCACTATTCCTTATATTTTAAACAATGTTATAAAATTTGATTTGGATAGGTTCATCTCCATGTCGTTGAAAGATTTTGTTTAGTGTGACCATTATTTTGAAACCTTCTCCTAATTGTTGTTCCATGTGACAATCAAGCATACATTGGTTCATGTTACCTATTGATAATAATCATCCTTTATCAATAATAGGAACAATAGAGAATCCACCAAATGGGATTTGACAATGATATGAAAATTCTTATGTAGCCTAAGTTATTAATACATCCTAATAACCTTGGTCCAAAAATCTCATTTCATTAATTAGAATGTAACAGATTAACCACTATTTATGAAAATAATACTACTGTAAATAAATATTAAATATCAATCATCATCTTACCATCACACTTACTCACACCCATAGTATGTAATCACCCAACATCATGTAATTCACATAATATACAAAGTAATATTACTAATAACTAAACATCTTGATCATTGCATACGCACGTAGACAAGGAATAAAACTCATCTAACAATGACACAAAATCACAACCATTAGTTAGATAAGATCAGCTAGTTAACAATTAGAATATGAGAATCCTTGATGTATAGGAATGCAATCATCATTAATGTGTATTATCCAACAAAAAAGGACATAAAATATAAACCATCAAAAACTAACAAGATCAACAAGGCCACAAGGGATGGGGTCTTATAGTTTGGACATAAGGCTTCTAAATGTAAGTCTAAAATGGCAAGAAGTAAGTTTGTTCTGCAACAAGATGTCACATGCTATAAATGCGATAAACTAGGACACATAGCTAATTTTTGTAGAGGAAAGAATGTGAAATCCTCCATTCCACAAAAGAATATTGATCCAATTGAGGTAAAGAAGGAGATGAATAAGATATAGAAGAAAAAGGAAGAGAATGATGTGAAGAATGAATCTGTGCCAAATTTTGGTGCAGATGTTTCCTTCAGAAACTAGATAGAAAGCATTTGGCTCAGGGGGATTTTTAACAAAAAAATTTCTAAACCCCCTCCAAAGATGAGATGTTGATGTCTTCAACATACTAATGCATGTATAGGTTGGTTTTCTTGATCCATTGCTGAAATCTCCCGTGAGAAATCTCTTGATGCAAGGATTTGTAAAGTGTTTATGAGTGACTGTGATGATACAATAAAGGCTTGAAAGTATTTGAACTAACTTTTCACTATTGCATTTTATGCACACTTTAGGTCACAGATAAAGTGTTTATATTTAATTTTTCACATTCTAAAAGACATTTGTGTTCTTGCATTTGAAGAGGAGAGCAGAGAAAATGTGATCTAAAGTTTTGAATAAAACCCTATCAAAACAATTTCATGAGGTATTTACAATTTATAGCAAACCTTGGTTTAGAGAAGTTCATAATATTTACTCCTCAGGTTATTGATGTGCTTGAGAGATTGAGGCCTAAATTTAAGAAGCATCTGTACAAATCAATGGAAACAAATATAGAAGGAACATTGTCTAGGGTTCCTTCAAATGTGCTGCACACAACAAATTTTCAAATTTACATTAATTCAAATATGGATGAATATGATCACTTGAAACTGGCAGAGTTTAGGTAAAAAGTGCTAACTGGAGATGATTTCGAGTTGAAACTAGAGTATGCCAGTTTGATAGAGAAAAATTGGGATGTGTGGATAAAAATTCCTAATTTATGTGTTTAATATGAATGGGTGAAGTATGTTATGAGAAAAATTCATGTGGTTGGACATGCCACATATGATAACCAAAGAGGCAATTAGGGTTGTTACTGGTTTGAACTCCACAGACCTGTCCTGACATTGAAGGAAGTAAAGAATGAAGTGGTGATGAAGCTTACCAAAGGGAAGTTTAACAAGCATTCCCTAGTAGTGGATGACATTGAAGATCCATCGATCAAATATGCTACAATGATGATTGGTTACAAGATATTCTACACCAACATAGATAATTTTGTCACTGCCACCATGATTCACATAGCTTATCAAATGGTGAAATAAGGCATAGACCTTGATCTATGTGAGCTCCTACGATTACAGTTGTTGGAAAATTTGCAAAAGAAAA
The DNA here is from genome assembly GCA_007258455.2 of Sequoia sempervirens. Lineage (NCBI taxonomy): Eukaryota > Viridiplantae > Streptophyta > Pinopsida > Cupressales > Cupressaceae > Sequoia > Sequoia sempervirens. Next base: position 43,379,859 of record VDFB02000007.1, on the reverse strand, counting down.
AGGAGTTAAAATACCCTGTTTGGTATGGTACTCTTATCATTTGCTTAATGTTTTACTTTCCTAACGAGTTTCTCAGAGTGAAGAATGTTGTATGGAAAGATAATATTCTTGTAGTTGTTCAAATTATAGATTATTTAAGGAGATTTCCTAGTAAAGAGTCTTGTGATTGAATGTTGTGGGGATTCTTTAAACCTTTTCAAGATCATATGCAAGAGAGAGAAAGAATTCCACGTAAAGTTGTGGATAAGTATAAGAATGAATTAACATTTATGGTTAGAAGAGATTACTGCTACATGGAAGTAGTTGAACCTATAATTGTTTGGGTTCTAGAGCTACCTTATGAGGTAGCTGAGTATGAATGCATTGGTCTTGCAAAGATTGTGTTGAGAAAACCTAGAGATATAATAGTTGAAAGGTTTTCTACTTATGTAGGGAAATCAAGTAAAGAAAACCTAGAAAAGAAAAAGAAGGATATTGAAGAAAAGGTTGAAAAGATGAAAGATGAGTTGGAAAGGGAGTTTGGTACCCCTATGGACCCTGCAAAGCAATCCAAAGGAACATTTTCTCCTCCCCAAACTTCACTATAAGAATAAGAAGGTCACTAAGACCTCAAATTATACACCTACTATTACAAATCCCTCTAAAACAAAACCAATAGGTGGTTCTAAGAAGATAGACACATCTAGCCTCCCTGAGCAACAAAAGGATCCAAAGAGAAGAAAGAAAGAAAAAGAAACAAGAGTTAGGCATATCAATCCAAAAGAAGAAGAGGAAGAGGAAGAAAATAAATTGGTTTGAAAAAGGAAATCAAAATAAGGAAGAGACTAGTACATAAAAGGGAAAAGAGAAAGAGAAAACTTGTCGAGTTTGTGAGCATAGTTCCATGAAGTTTGATGCAATATTCAGTGCTATATCAGAGTTTGGAATTCTGAAGGATACAATTGAAATGTATCCAAATTCCAATGATGCAGATAACAATTGAAGAGGCCATTATCAAGTATATGGTGTCATTTAATGTCAACCTAGGTGAGATAGAGGATCAATTACTAGATGATATAAATGGAGTATTGAGTGCAAGAAGACAAGAGACTATTGAAAAAGATGAAAAGATGAAAATATTTGTCTTGGAGAAGATTGGTTGCTCATTATCTCATGAGGAAAGAGCTAAGTTTTCTTAGTTGTATGCCTAGGAATTTAGGAAAAAGAAAAGACAAACCACTCTTATGGGAAAAGACAAGGATGATATAGAACAACTAAGGAGAGAAACATTGCAAACAATTAAAAATATTCTTAAATAATTAGGAGCCTCTTCGAGTGATGAATATAAATTTCAGAAAGATACATCCCTCTTAGAAAGCAATGAGCCAATCAATGAGAAACATGAGCAAGAAGATATGTTGACAAATAACATCACTCTGTATGTGGAGATAACTATTTCAAGTAGAGAAAAGAAGATTAGAAAGGAGTCCCATAGAAGAATAAAGCTCAAAAGGAAAAAACTATGTCTCCTTTGAAAGTTCAGAAGATTGTAGAAGAGTGTTCTAGCAGTGGAGAAAAGGAGAAGAATGATACACAAATAGAAGAAAGCACTAAAATAGGTTGTGAATCCTCTGGACCCTTCAAAGATTCATTCAAAGATCTTTTGGATATGCAATTTTAGTTCCAACCAGTGGTATCTACACAACTTCTACAAATTCCTATGCAACAAGGTCAAGTGGATATGGATAGGATGTCTCCTCTTTATAAGTTGCAGCTTGGTGAGGTATTTCATGCCTCTACAAGAAAGTGTATACTTCAAACTCACTAGAACAAAAAAAACTTAGTTGATGAAGTTTTCAAGGTGTGTATCCATTGATACTTCTTTATTAGGTGTACAATAATTGAAGTTTCTACTAGATTCTTGTAAGGAGTACTCTATTAGTCTAGAAGAGAAGACAAAGAAGGAAGTAGCAAAGAAGTTGAGTGATAAGAGGCTAGTTGATGCCTTAGATAAGTGTGCTACTACTCATACCAAGTTTCAAGGAAACTTGAAGGATGTCCAAAAGTGTTTGGAGGAAGCCAAACTATTATTTCAATTTTGTTTGAAGTGGTTAGTGTCTACAAAAAGCATAAAGGGTCAGATGGACTCAATTGAGTCTCAAATTTCTTAGACCTCAAGTGTATATGATCCAACATTGGAGATGGAGCAACTAGAGTGGTCATTGAAAATATACATTGTCAATTCTTCTTATTGCAAGAACAAAAAGAGAAAATTATAATGCAACATAGTCATCTCTGAGATATGGTAAGTGTAAGGCTTATATCTTTAACTAGAGTTTTTTCAAATGTAGAGAAGGTTGTGCAAAAGACAACAGTTCCTAACTCTCTAGAAGAAGGAGAAGACCTCTATGTATAATTTGAAAACTAGAGCTACATTCTTTCTTTTTCCAAGAAGGATTGGGAGGCACACCTTGCAAAATTAAAGGCATATGAATATCATGGTATATTACCCTCATCCAGTTAAGGTGTACATTTCTGAATTGTAAAAGTCAAATTTTAATCTCAATGGACATTTACGAAGTTAGTAGATGGTGTTGTAGTATATTTTTTCCTTTTTGGTGTTGGATAACATAGATACGAGGAGCTATTCTCATGTAGATATATTAGTAAGGGAATGTAATCTGTATTTACTACCCTTTTCCCTTAATGTCAAAGATGGAGTGAAGTAGAGAAGTGTGCTACCATCAATGACAAAGGGGGAGATTGTTGGCAAGATGAGCATGATAGTGTGTAGTTTTTTCATTGATGGAAACCCATTATAGAAGTGATGGTTTATCAATATGAATATAGTTTGAAGCAAACCAAGTGTTTTTGGGAAATTGGCTATCCCATATTGAGATAGTGATGTAGTAGAGAAACGGTTTTGAGGTTTGCATTGCTCCACACCACAATATCCTTTCATATAGTGTTGAGGTAATAATGGTACATATTAAAGGATTAAATATCTAAAGTTTTAGGGTTTTATGTCTTTTGCAATAGAAGATGTTGATGATAGAGTATCAGACTAAGCAAAGTCATAGCTACAATTGCAGAGTTTAGGTTGGAATGTTCCACATTTCACCATAGATGATCATTATAATTTATGGATTTTAGGAAGTGCTTGAAGATATTAGATGTGTGTGCACTCTATGTGTCAAGTGTTTTAGTGGTCCACATGTCAAGTTTTGGGATAAACATGTGGATCATTTAGTTGTTGCTTCACCAATTTTGTTGTACGGTGACAACCTAAGGGATTTGGGGTCATATGGGACTAAATTGTGTATGGAGAGAAATCATAGGAGTATTTATAGGTCATTTCGACCTATCTTTATGAAGAAAACACTTCAGTTACTTTCACAAGGTATGTATGATGGAGTTTTGAGCCGATAGGTTATGAGGTCACACGTTTCATCTAATTAGGCTGACCTAATTGATGATATGATTGTTTGTGAAATACATACATATATAGAAGGCCAATTAATTGATGGTATGAAGAGGTGTGTAGTGTAGTAGGAAATGTGATAGTGTTGATCTTGTGACAATGAAGAATGAAGTGTGTTAAGTCAGTTTTCTAAGCCTAAAAGGAACTATATCTTCAACATATAACAGATGCATTGTAAGCAATTCAAATTCTGGAAGTGAGCCATCCTTTTGTATATCTTTTGTACAAATTCTGGAAGAAGTGATCTTCCTTGGGTAGTGAGCCCTTCTATTTTCTAGATAGCGAGTCCTCCAAGTAGTGAGCCCTTTAGGAAGTGAGCCTCTTGTAATCTATTGTAACCGATTATGATATATTGTGAGCTAATCCTCATTGTGGTTTTTCCCTTTCAAGGGTTTTCCATGTAAATCTAGTGTTCTTGTGTTGATTTTTGTGATGCATGCTTTAATTTTTCCTTTCCATTTTTGTAAGTTCATTGAGATGCTTTGAATGCACTTTTAAGATAATGAATTTCATGGAATATTGATTCACCCCCCCTCTCAATATTCCAGGTGTTCAACATGGGGAAGGATACTAAATAGTTTGAAACCCTCTTGAACTACAAATGGTTGGTCATTCCCACCTTGGGGAGATCTCTATTGGGGTAAAATATATTTGAAATTCATTGACATCTTCTTCACTATTTCAACTAAAAAATTTATTTGACTGACATGTTCCCCTCATCTAGTTGTACAATGGAGGTATCACAACTTTCTAGAGCATTTGAAAGAAGGGTAAATTATTATAAAGAAATGAAAACTAAGCTAACCTACTTTTTTATAGGAATTTTTTATTCAAGTGAGGCTATTTTGTAGAACAATTATTCTTATCTTACTGAGTTGGACAATGAGAAAATGAGTCAAGACTCATTTATGAACTCCATATCTTGGAATGTTCAAATTTTGATAGACCTTAAAAAGAAGTATTTTATTTATGACACTTGACTCTAGTTTATAGTTTTGAACATTATATATTTACAAGAGGTTAAATTTTTTGGTTTCTTTCCTTTTCTATCTTGCCATGTTATTTGGCCTTCTATTTATTTTTGTAGCAATAAAAAAGTGGGTTGGGATTTTGTATTTATATTTCTCTCTCATACATGCCATTATTTTTTGGTTCCCTAGGTATGTGACCTCATAAACCTTACATTATGCCATATTTTCAATATTAATAACCATTCATTTTGGATTATTAATGTTTATAATTTTAATAACATTGTTGAAAGATATACTCTTTGGAGATGGATTCCAATTTCATTGATAACTACCTCTTGGGTTTTGTGAAGATAATTTAATATGATACATATGGATCTTTACTTGTGCATTGAACTACCAGTGAAATAGAGGTATGGTATTTCATGCAAAATAAACTAATTTTTTTTAATCCAAATCTTGGCTACCAACAAGATCATACACCATGGTAAACATAATACTTTAAGAGCTAAAACTGAAAAATACTTAAAATCCTTGAACATGCCATGTTGTTAGCTCAATATTTCTTTCCCTTTGATAGCTATTATTTCTTGTTAGTGGATCCTCTTTTGACATTGTCCTTTTTGAAAAATTTCTAGTGCAATTTTGTATTGGGTGGCAAGTTTCCATAACCCAAAGTTGTGAGGACTCATTTTTCTATCAACATGTAAATGATCAATCACAAAGCCACATTAGTTCATATTCAATATGTTTAGAATTTAGATCCATGTCCCATCCATGGGGTTAGTTTGATTTCTCTCTAGAATGTCACCATAATTCATACTACCCATTCCCTCCATATTTCTAGGTGTTAGTTGACATGCTTCTAGAGCTAATTCTATGAGGCTACTACCTCAAATCTCTACCAATCTAATGTAGCTCTAAAGGATTAATTTTTTTTTTCTCAACTTTGAATGACTTAAATTTTCCACAAAAAATAGGTCATAGATGCACACAAAGATAAGAAGCTCAAATAAAAGCTTCACTCCACTAACAAAAAATTGGAGACAAGGTCCCCAAAGAGTTATTTCAAGCTCTTGAAACTTATCATTCCTCTCAATCCACTTATAAAATTAATGAAAGGAAAAATTCTCAAAAAACTCTCTAAAATTATTAAGGCTTTTGTTTGGCACTATGAGTATTTTTTTGCTACCTAGGGTTACTCTCTAACCCACTTTATTGTTCTTCAACAATTCCTCAAGGTGGTTCCTTTCTAAGTTTCCTATTCCTAATGTATTATAAATGAGAAATTTATCACCTAAGATGATATTTAGGAGGCTATGTTCTCCATGACCAATGATAAGGTTGTTAGTGTTGACAATTTTCCTTACAAAATTTCTAAAGCCTTTTGGGACACTATGGGTGATGACCTTCACAATTTTTTTATTTTAATCCTTTCATTCCAAGTCTTTAAGGAAAAAAATTAACAAGGGAAGCATAAAGTTCATACCTAAATATGGTTACTCAAAATACATATATACAATTAGAGGCCCATCAACCTTTAAAATGAATGTATCTTACAAAATCATTGCTAAAGTGTTGGCTCTCAAGTTTTAGCCTATGCTTTTGTAGTTTAATTGCCTTGAACAAATTGGGTTCATAAAGTCCATGTTTATCTAGATAATAATATTACTATTTAAGAAGCTAGAGAATGGGATTGAAATTCACAAAACCCTACCATTTTCATCAACATTGACTTTTGCTAAAGATTATGATTGTATTAAATAACCATTTATCCTTTTTCATCTCTAGGATCTTGGATTTTGGTATAGGTTTATTCAATATATGCTTTACTTATACATGCATTAACTTACATCACCAACAGTCTAAACCTTTTGGGATCTTTCACTCTATTTGTCAAGGTTTCCCTCTTGCTCCATCTCTCTATGTGCTCACTATTGAAGGATTTGGTAATATTTTATCCCATACATAGTTTCTCACTCCTTAGTAAAGGGAATTCAACTTCTTGAATCTAAAAACTAGTTGTTCAATGGCCATTTTTTGATGATTCTTTTCTCATTCTAATTGAGGATGAGAATAATGTCAAGCAAATACTTCATTATTTGAGTATTTTTACCTTGCTTCTAGTTCAAACATTCAGTGATAGAAGACCAAATGCTACAAGAAAAATTTTCTTCCTAAACCTAGCTAGCTTAATACCTATGGTTGGAAATATACTGAACATGAACACATTTTCTAATTTTTTGGCATACCCTTTACTTTTCAAGATTCTGTTTGTACTCTTTGGCAAGATATTATAGCCAAGATTGAAAAAAAGATAAATTATTAGATTAAAAAGCATCTTTATTTGTTTGGAAAGTTCCAAATTTGTTTTAAAATTTTAGCTTCCACTCATGTCTACTATTCTTACTATTTTTCTTCTTCAAAATATTCTTATTTAAAAATATTGAAAACTACCACATGATTTTCTCTAGGCTTTTAGTTATGGTCATCATGTTTTTCACTAGATTGTGTGGGACTATTGTTTCCTCCCTTAGAATATGGGTAACTGCACCAGGATGTGATATAAAAAAGGGGTTTTAAGACACCACTTTTTTTTTTGAAGTCAACAAAGTTTGATATTCAACAAGAAAATGAAGATAGTTACACTCAAAATTTGAAGATCCAACAAGAACAAGAGTTGTAGTGCTCCAAATATACTTTCTAAACTACTATTCTTTTTAGAAAATGTGAAGACAAGGATTTCTCTCAAAAAGGGGAGTATACAGTGGTCCTCTATTTTTTCAAAAAAAAAAACACAGCGTCTGGTGTGCTCCCCCTAAAATGTTAACTATTTTTTAGAATTTCAAAACTGCTCCAGTGATAATTTAGCTAACACCATGTAGTTTATGTTGGATTTTTTGGATAATTTTTTAATGAATATATGAATTTTTACTAATTTTTGATTTGGAAACATATTCAAAAATAGAAATTTGAGCATGCTCCCCCCCAAACTTTTTGAAAACTAAAAAAAAAATCAAAATTTTCTAAAAATGTAATTTGTTTCAAAATTCGATGAATGAGTAAAAAACTATACCCAAAATACCACATGTTGGTTTTGACAAAAAAATGACACACTAACAAAATAAATTAAAGACAAGAACCTTAACATAATTAAAACATGAAAAAAGTTATATGGTTAGATAGCTAAGAGAGCTTAATGTCATTGTAGTATTTTTATAAATTTAGATTGAAACATGTGCAAACTTGATGGAGAGAACAACCAAAAATGTGTGAAATTTTTTTACCTTTAAAAAAAATATCTTTGGCATGAAATGGTTGTCCAAGCCTTTGGGTTGGATTCCCAAGGAAAATCTAACCAAAAGGATTGGTATTTCTTGATACAAATCATTTGACGAGCTACACATTTGGTGCTAGCCAAATGAAAATGCATTTGTAGAATGCTACAACCAAATTATATTTCTCTTCCTCTCTCTTTCTCTCCCCTACTTTGATTAAGGATTATATTTTAGGGTTTACAATTGATGATGGATAGTTGAGGTTTTACTTTTCACTCCCTCTCTACCTCCTCTCTCTACCGATACTTCCCTTTCTCTCTCCCTCTCTTATCTCTCACCTCTCTTTCCCCTTTCTAGGTCTCTCCCACTCTCTCTCCATATCTACCTTGTCTTCCCTCCTTACCCCCATCTCCATCCCTAAATCCCTACCTCTCTCTTCTTCTCTCTCCCTCTACTATTGTTTATCTCCCATCTCTCTCCATGTTTTCTTGATCACTACCTCTCCCTCCCACCCTCTCTCTCCCCATCTTTAGGTCTCTCCCTCCTTCCCTCTTTACCTCTATACCTCTCCCTAGTTGTCTCATTACCCACCTCTCTCACCACTCTATCTCTCACCTCTATCTCTCCCCCTATGTCTCTCACCACTCTCTCCCTAAGATGTATATTTCTCACCTCTATATCTCTCCCCTCTCTATGTTGTATTGTGGAGCCAGATCAAACTCGAAGGATTAAAATTTCCCCACCTTTGTCGATGCATTTCCATCCCAAATTATTTAATGGGGGAACACAAGGGGGGAAGTTCCCCTCTTGTGGGGTTCAGGGGGTATTATCCCCTTGATGGGGGCCCGAGGTAGAGCCCATGGTGGAGGTCTAGGGGCAATGCCTCTAGTGGGGGCTACTAAGGGCAGTTCCCTTGAAGCAAAAATTCTCCATTATTTTAATAAGGAGATTTTTGTCAATTTGAATATGTAATTTAGTTAAAAGATGGTTGAAAAACCATTAGAAAATTTCCAAATTTAAATAGTTGCATGTGAAAAATCAAGAGGCATGAATTGGATAGTTAGTTGCATGCATGGGAAGGAAAAAGGCATGCATTTTTTAGTTTTGTTATTGTTGTATGTGTAGTTTGAGGTTGATTTGCTATAGGTCATGTAAGAAATAGTAAGCATAAGGTCACAAATGAGTGACAGGTCTATACTTTAGGCACATGAAATAAAGTACGACTAAAATAGAGTAGTGGTAAAATATTGTCACACATTACTACAAATTGCAACAAGTTGATTGTAATTCATTTGTTGGGCATTTAATAATAGAAAACTCTGTTGTTGGTGGACGTAGCTGAAATTGGGTAACTGCATTCAAACTGGTGTTGTTTCTTCATTGCAATTGATTTATGTGTATCTAAATTCCTCTGTTTAATTCATCATATGCATTTAATTTGTATAATTCTACCTATAATTCCTAACACTCTAGTTATTTCCCTCCCTCTCCACCTCTCTCCTTCCATCCTTACCCCTCTTTCCCTCTTTGTGAACTTCTCTCTCTCATTTTCTTCTCTCCCCCACTCACCTCTCTACCTCTTCCATCTCTAGGTCTCTTAGTCACTCCATTTCTACCTCTACATCCCTCATTATCCCCCTCTTTCTCCTTGTTCTTTTGTGTCTCCTCTTCTCTCTCCTTCCCCTCTCTAGTTCACTGACTTTGTATCTCCTCCTTCCCTAGGTCTCTCATTCCCTTATGTTGGAAAAATCAAGAACATCTCATTTTGTTACTTTGTATTGCCATTGATGTCACCATGATATATGAGTTACAATTGCAAGATCAAGTCTATAGTGTTAAATGTAAAACCTGATGAGGTGCAAGATCAAGGTGTTAATGATGGACATTAGTTTGTAGATGGGTATATGACTTTATATTTCAAATAACATTTCAAACACTTCATGTGGAATTTTATGTGGTGGCACCTCATCACTTATAATTTTTTCAACATACTCTTTTTAATCATGTGCAAACTTTCTTATTTCTCAATTTACCAAATTCTAGTCCATAAAACCTTCCATTCTTGTAGAGAAGATGATGTTTTCCATTATAACATGGCTTGTGCTATTTTTCAAATGTGGTGTTAGAAAACTAGAGCTCAACAAATCAAATCCATCAAAATTATTACCATCATGTATCAACTTATTTTAAGTATTTATATTTTCACCTATCTGATTATGATCCTAAATTTTTCTTTCATTAGAAAATAATTCATTGCTTATCTGCTTATGTTTCTGAACCTTACCCTAGGAAGAAGCAAGGACTATTTTTTTCTCCCTATTTTTTATCATTTGTATTCTCTCCTACTATCACTTGTTCACCTAAATTTTTAAAATCATAACATGAAGGTCTTTTGATACCTTTGCAAGTGTTATTGCATGATAATTAGAAATCCCACTCCATTTTTTTCTGATATCTGTAGTCAAGAAAGCGGAATTACCAATAATTTCATTGTTAATAGCATTTAATCGACTCTTTCTAGTCTGTAGGGTACTAAAATATTCTGCTTCAAGCCAATCACTATGGAAAATACTACAATTTTTAGGACTTCCAACATTTTTTCTGATCCCTAAAAACACATTATCCTTTCCATTGGTATTATGAGTGTTGCTATGAAAACCAACTCTAGTTGTAGGAACTTGTTGCTATGAAAAGCTGCTCTTGCTCCAATTCAACTTTTGATTTAAGATCTAGGCTATTTTTTTCTCCCTTTCTTTCCTTTCTCATTGAACCTAAGTGTGCTTCTTTCCATTTGATAAGTCATTACTCACTATGAGGAGCTTCATTAGTATTTTCAATACTTGTACAAAGAGGAGCTTCAATAGTAGTATTTAGATTTTTTTATTATTTTTTCCCTATGGGGAGCTAGGTATATTATTTTGTAATCCTATAACCTCTGAAATAGAAACATGATCTTGAAGCAATACCTCAGAATTAGTGAAAAAATTATCTATAATGTGTAACTTACCATTAGTTAGTTCCTCCATCTTATGAGATTATGATGATATAGGTAGCATATGAGGAGCACTAGTAGCTACCTTGTTCATGCTAGAGAAGACTACCTCAAGCTTCAACCTTCATTAGGATTGTCCCTATCCTCCTCTATCTCACCCATCTCTCTCCTCATCTAGGTATAGGATATAGGGTATAAGGTTTAGAGTTTATGGTATGAATATAGGGTTTAGGGTACAAGATTGATGATACAAGGTTTAGGGTACATAGGGTATGCAATTTTGGGTATAGGGTATATGGTTTAGGGTACAAGATTGATGGTAAAATGTTTAGAGTACATAGGGTATAGGGTATAGGGTATAGGGTTTAGGGTTTATGGTACTGGTATAGGGTTTAGGGTACAGGATTGATGGTACAAGGTTTATGTTACATTATAGGGTATAGGGTATAGGGTATAGGGAATAGGGTATTAGTATAGGGTTTAGGTTACACGATAGATGGTACAAGGTTTAGGGTACATAATATATAAGGTTTAGAGTATTATAGGTTTTAGGGTTTAGGGTATTAGCTTTATGGTTGGGGGTATAAAGTATAAGGTATAGGGTTGAGGGTTTACAATATAGGGTTATAGGGTTGAGGTTATTAGTATAGGGTTTAGGGTTAAGGTTTAAAGTTATTGATTATAGGATTGAGGGTATAGGTCAAGGGTGTAGGGTTTAGGGTTGAGGTGTAGGGTTTATGGTATTTATTTTATAGTTGAGGGTATCCTATAGAGTTTAGGGTTTATGATTGAAGGTAATGTTGGCATATGGCTTCTAGTGTTGTCATTGATGGCAACCAAAGTCATTATCCTGGTCCATAGATCAAAATTTGTTCATACCAACAGGCAAAGTGAAGAACAATGCAAATGTACCAGAAGTAAGAATGAAGAATAGGGTATTCGGCTAGTATGTTGATTTGTATGCTTCGCTGAATTATCATTTTGCATTGTGGATCTTGGGGAAGTTTGTTAAGCATATATATTATCTTGTTTTCAAATTTTGTGGTGTCGCATTAATCAGTGTATGAGTTATGAGATCCGGTAAAATGGTTTTTTCTGTTTATTTGTTCATGTTGGTCGACTCAGTGCATGTGGTGTGTTGCAAATGTATAAGGAATAAATGTTTAATTGTTTCTATGTTTGAGCAATTTTTTTTGGGTCCCAGCTATGTCTTAGCTGACTTTGGTGGATGCGCATCATATATCAAATGTGAATAGAGCTGACAGTTGGAATTTTTTTTTGTCTTGCTACAAGCCGACTTGATGTACTTAAATCTTTGTAGCGGATATATATTTGAGTTCAAGTAATTCATTTTGTATGTGTGTATAAGGATGAATGTGTAGACGTGTGTAAATGTGAGTGAATAACAGAGTAAATTATGCATAGGAAAATATCAGAAGATCAGTTCAGCAAATTTTTTCTTGTGCAGAAGAGGTTTTTGTGAAGCGAATTAAGGCAGAGCAGAGTAGAAGTGCAAAATTGGACAGAAGGTCCAGAATCTGATCAATGTGATTAATTGGAATTGTAATATGGAATTTGTAGATGCTATCTTCTCAGTTCAACCTTTTGTTGTAATCCAAACATTTTGTGCAGTTGCCTCCTTCCTTTTAGAGTGGCTCTAGGTATGTTCCTCAATGTATGTGCATTCTCTTTCTCCATACTTAACAGAGATAAAGACGACTCCACCATGTTTTCCCTAACAGGGTTTCCACGTAAAATATTGGTGGCATTGTGGTTTGTTTGATGTGCTGCATCTTACTTTGATGAAACGTTGTAAATGGTCAGATCAAAGTTGAATATTGCTGAACACTAATCACCCCCCTCTCTGTTCCTTGAGACCTCAGGTCATGTGAGGGCCCTCCCCACCATTCCCTTTCCTTCTCTCTTCTCTTTCAAATTTTTTAGGGGTGAAAAAATATCAATAAAGGTTATTTGGTGCACCAAAATCTGCCAAAATAGCTACACTAACAATGGTAAAAAGAGGCATGTGACCCATTTTTCAACCCCACATTCTTTGATTTTGTCTGGTTTCTACACATTATCTAATAAATAAATGCTTTTTCATTGTGTTGACATTTTGTACAAGCATATTTTGCATATTCCATCACCTTTCCACCACCTTTTTGTTTGTTTGACAACATAGAAGACAAAAATTTGAATTTTTTAGATCAAATTTGATTATATGAGGTAATATTTTCATGTTTCTAGAATTTAAATATTTATTATGAGCTTTTTACATTTAAATTTGAAAATATAGACCTGTTATTTTCATAATTTTAACTAATTTTTAAAGATATCAAGTTTCCACAATCCATAATGTTCTTTTGCAATGATTTCTGGAGTTGATTGTGTGAGAATTTTTGCATCAACGTTTTGGATCACACTCCATGATCCATCATTAGGATGAAAGCAAGGAGCAAAAGGAGAAAAATGAGAAGTTGCAGACCAAGAACTACCTAAAAAAATCAAGGAAGTGGGAGGAGAGAGAAGGATGCACAAGGATCAAGAAAGACACGACAATTGAAAAATAGAATAAAACAAAAAGGAGGAAGAATAAATAAAATAAAAATAAATACCAAGCATAAAAACCATAAATAAATGCCCCAAAACATAAAAGCAAGAATTGGATTAATAATATGTAAAATTATTAACAAGAAAATGAATTTCAAAAATTTTAATAAATAAATAAATAAATAAATATATATATATATATATATATATATATATATATATATA
>VDFB02000007.1:43346535-43363786 GCA_007258455.2 Sequoia sempervirens | reverse complement strand
TGAATAAAATTTCTACAGAGTGCAGTGATATTGGTTTAGTTGTTATCTTTCTTTCAGAAGTTCTATTTCTATTTACATGAGATTGATAGATGTTGGGATAGTTTCATTGCTGTGGACTGTTTATCTGTGAATAAATTTTTTATGGTGATGGATGCGTAAGGATTTCTCGGTATAATTTAGGTGATTTGGTAGTTTAAGCTTTTATTGTTTAAGTTGGGTGGACATTGGATGCCTTTATAAGTTATTTATGTTGAACTGTTAGCTTCTGTTAGCTTATAACTTATAAGTTATGGATGTTGAACTATTAGCTTCTATTCAAGAATGGATTAATAATATTCCTTTCAGTTATTTATCAAAGATTGTGTGAATGGCAATGCAATAGGAATTTATAAGTAGTGTGATAAGTGTTGTTCTTTAAAAAATGATGCAAAATCACATAACAAATTCAATACCATGGAATACAATATATTTTTTTTGGCTTTTCCTAACCTTAGTCGCTAGTCCTCAGAGTTTTATAACCTTGTCGTGGAGTTCTAAATTTTCAAAATTTACTGATTCTCTGACTTTTTTGATGGTACACTTTGTTGAGTTGCAAGTTTTTCCTGGTCATCTTTCTACTCAGTGGGTTGGAGGTTTCGAAACTTCAAAGTTCAAAGTTTAGTTCTAAGGTTCACTTAGTTGAAGCAAGAATGGAAAAGAGATAAATAAAACTTATTATTATAACTAATAACACTATGAAGAAATTATCATTCACCTTTTCTACTCAGTGGGTTGGAGGTTTCAAAAACTTTGAAACTTTAGAGTTTGGTTCTAAGGTTCACTTTGTTGAAGCAAGAATGGAAAAGAGACAAAGAAAACATATTATTATAACTAATAAAACTATGAAGAAATGATCACTCACCTTTTAAGTCTATGTTTTTGGCTTCGTAGTTTGCTGATTTCCAGTTCTAAATGGAGAAGTAGAACCTCAAAACCGAAACAAAATGTGTAAGAATAAATGAAACTTTCGATTGTATTTATATCAATCCATGATTCCATATTTGGCGAATTCCACGAGATTTTTAAATGGTATATTAAATATTTGGAAAATCCTACTTGCTTATACAACGATACGTTGTAATTTTCAAGGTGAAATGTGTCCTCAAATGTAATTATTTGTTAATGTTATTGGCCAAATAGGTCCTCATGAGCAACTATTTATAAATTTTAATTGGCGAAATGGGTCTTCACAAGCAACTATTTATAAATTTTAATTGGAAAAATGGGTCTTGATACAATGTTGTTTTAATAGTATTGGAGAATATGTAGGTGTTTTATTAAATGCTTTCGGGATTCCATGCGAAAATATTAGTCGGTCCAATTGAAACACGTAGTTTGACAATTGTGAATTTTCTTCTTAAATATGCCTCATAAAAAAAATCATTGACGAATGGACATGCATTGGACCTATAGTTCGTAAAATCCAGGTGATTTGGACATTCTGTTGGGTGCGAGAAATTTGCCAATTTCGACTTGGCTAATTCCTAGAATTTGTCAATTGGCGAAGATTCGCCACTAAAGTTTTCCCTAGTGCCCAAGCCATTTTTAATGGAATTGTTAGTAGCCATCATGCATGATTAGAGCAATTAAACTATTCATTTTTTTATTTTTTATTCCTTGTAGATCAAATGCAACATTGAAAGTTAAATATAAAGTAGAGGTAGATTTGGTGGCTTACCTTTTTTTGTAGACAATAGAAATTACTTTGCCAAGTGCACCATTGATAAGTTCATTTACACCCATAATTTTGTGTTTTCCATAACTTGTTATCCAATGCATAATAACACCTTTGTCTATAGTTGTTTGTCATTTATATTTGAATTTAGTTTTCCCTTTTTTCTTAACAATATAATGTACTACTAGCATGGGGCCATTGGTTTTAACATTTTTATGTGTTGTGACCAAATCATTTGTTGCAAATAACTATATGGATGAACATAATTTATCTTTCTCATTTGTTGATAGGTTGTCTTTAATGCCTACCATGAAAAATTTCTAATCTATTGTTGCCTCACTATTCCTTATATTTTAAACAATGTTATAAAATTTGATTTGGATAGGTTCATCTCCATGTTGTTGAAAGATTTTTTTTAGTGTGACCATTATTTTGAAACCTTCTCCTAATTGTTGTGTCATGTGACAATCAAGCATACATTGGTTCATGTTACATATTGATAACACTCATCCTTTATCAATAATAGGAACAATAGAGAATCCACCAAATGGGATTTGACAATGATATGAAAATTCTTATGTAGCCTAAGTTATTAATACATTCTAATAACCTTGGTCCAAAAATATAATTTCATTAATTAGAATGTAACAGATTAACCACTATTTATGAAAATAATACTATTGTAAATAAATATTAAATATCAATCATCATCTTACCATCACACTTACTCACAGGTCCATAGTATATAATCACCCAACATCATGTAATTCACATAATATACAGAGTAATATTACTAATAACTAAACATCTTGATCATTGCATACCTACGTAGACAAGGAGTAAAACTCATCCGACAATGACACAAAATCACAACAACCATTAGTTAGATAAGATCAACTAGTTAACAATTAGAATATGAGAATCTTTGATGTATAGGAATCCTGTCATCATTAATGTGTATTATCCAACAAAAAAGGACATAAAATATAAACCATCAACAACTAACAAGATCAACAAGGCCAAAAGGGACGGGGTCTTACAGTTTGGACATAAGGCTTCTAAATGTAAGTCTAAAATGGTAAGAAGTAAGTTTGTTCTGCAACAAGATGTCACATGCTATAAATGCGATAAACTAGGACACATAGCTAAGTTTTGTAGAGGAAAGAATGTGAAATCCTCGATTCCACAAAAGAATATTGATACAATTGAGGTAAAGAAGGAGATGAATAAGATATAGAAGAAAAAGGAAGAGAATGATGTGAAGAATGAATCTGTGCCAAATTTTGGTGCAAATGTTTCCTTTAGAAACTAGATAGAAAGCATTTGGCTTAGGGGGATTTTTAACAAAAAAAATTATAAACGCCCACCAAAGATGAGATGTTGATGTGTTCAACATACTAATGCATGTATAGGTTGGTTTTCTTGATCCATTGATGAAATATCCTGTGAGAAATATCTTGATGCAAGGATTTGCAGAGTGTTTAGGAGTGACTGTGATGATACAGTAAAGGCTTGAAAGTATTTGAACTAACTTTTCACTATTGCATTTTATGCACACTTTAGGTCACAAATAAAGTGTTTATATTTAATTTTTCACATTCTAAAAGACATTTGTGTTCTTTCATTTGAAGAGAAGAGAAAATAAAATGTGATCTAAAGTTTTGAATAAAACCCTATCAAAAAAATTTCATGAGGTATTTACAATTTATAGCAAACCTTGGTTTAGAGAAGCTCATAATATTTACTCCTCAGGTTATTGCTGTGCTTGAGAGACTGAGGCCTAAATTTAAGAAGCATTTGTACAAATCAATGGAAAAAAATATACAAGGAACATTGTCTAGGGTTCCTTCAAATGTGCTGCACACAACAGATTTTCAAATTTACATTAATTCAAATATGGATGAATATGATCACTTGAAACTGGCAGAGTTTAGGTAAAAAGTGCTAATTGGAGATTATTTTGAGTTGAAACTAGAGTATGCCAATTTGATAGAGAAAAATTTGGATGTGTGGATAAAAATTCCTAATTTATGTGTTTAATATGAATGGGTGAAGTATGTTATGAGAAAAATTCATGTGGTTGGACATGCCACATATGATAACCAAAGAGGAAATTAGGGTTGCTACTGGTTTGAACTCCACATGACTATCCTGACATTGAAGGCATTAAAGAATGAAGTGGTGATGAAGCTTACCAAAGGTAAGTTTGAAAAGCATGCCCTAGTAGTGGATGACATTGAAGATCCGTCGGTCAAATATGCTACAATGATGATTGATTACAAGATATTCTACACCAACACATATAATTTTTTCACTGCCACCATGATTCACATAGCTTATCAAATGGTGAAATAAGGCATAGACCTTGATCTATGTGAGCTCCTGCGATTACAGTTGTTGGAAAATTTGCAAAATAAAAAGGAGTCAAAATACCCTTTTTGGTATCGTACTCTTATCATTTACTTAATGTTTTACTTTCCTAATGAGTTTCTCAAAGTGAAGAATGTTGTATGGAAAGATAATATTCTTGTAGTTGTTCAAATTATAAATTATTTAAGGAGATTTCCTAGTAAAGAGTCTTGTGATTGAATGTTGTGGGGATTCTTTAAACCTTTTCAAGATTAGGTGCAAGAGAGAGAAAGGATTCCAAGTAAAGTTGTGGATAAGTATAAGAATGGATTAAAATTTATGGTTAGAAGAGATTACTGCTACATGGAAGCAGTTGAACCTATAACTGTTTGGGTTCTAGAGATACCTTATGAGGTAGCTAAGTTTGAATGCATTGGTCTTGCAGAGATTGTGTTGAGAAAACCTAAAGATATAATAGTTGAAAGGTTTTCTACTTATGCACAGAAATCAAGTAAAGAAAACCTAGAAAAGAAAAAGAAGGATATTGAAGAAAAGGTTGAAAATATGAAAGATGAGTTGGAAAGGGAGTTTGGTACCCCTATGGACTTTGTAGAGCAATCCAAAGGAACATTTTATCCTCCCCAAACTTCACTAAGAATAATAAGGTCACTAAGACCTCAAATTATACACCTACTATTACAAATCCCTTTGAAAAAAAACCAATAGGTGTTTCTAAGAAGATAGACACATCCAACCTCCCTGAGCAACAAAAGGATCCAAAGAGAAGAAAGAAAGAAAAATAAAAAAGAGTTAGGTATATCAATCCAGAAGAAGAAGAGGACTTGAGGAAGAAAATAAATTGGTTTGAAAAAGGAAATCAAAATAAGGAAGAGACTAGTACATAAAAGGGAAAAGAGAAAGAGAAAACTTGTCCAGTTTGTGAGCATAGTTCCATGAAGTTTGATGCAATATTCAGTGCTATAGTAGAGTTTGGAATTCTTAAGGATACAATTGAAATGTATCCATATTCCAATGATGCAAATAAAAATTGAAGAGGCCATTATCAAGTATATGGTGTCATTTAATGTCAGCCTAGGTGAGATAAATGATCAATTGCTAGATGATATAAATGGAGTATTGAGTGCAAGAAGACAAGAGACTATTGAAAAAGATGAAAAGAGGAAAAAATTTATCTTGGAGAAGATTGGTTCCTCATTATCTCATGAGGAAAGAGCTAAGTTTTCTTAGTTGTATGCCCAGGAATTTAGGAAAAAGAAAAGAGAAACCACTCTTATGGGAAAAGACAAGGATGATATAGAACAACTAATGAGAGAAACATTGAAAACAATTGAAAATATTCTTAAATAATTAGGAGCCTCTCTGGGTGATGAATATAAATTGCAAAAAGATACATCCCTCTTAAAAGCAATGAGCCAATCAATGAGAAACATGAGCAAGAAGATATGTTGACAAATAACATCACTCTGTATGTGGAGATAACTATTTCAAGTAGAGAAAAGAAGATGAGAAAGGAGTCCCATAGAAGAATAAAGCTCAAAAGGAAAAAACTATGGCTCCTCCAAAAGTTTAGAAGATTGCAGAAGAGTGTTCTAGTAGTGGAGAAAAGAAGAAGAATGATACACAAATAGAGGAAAGCACTAAAATAGGTTGTGAATCCTTTGGACCCTTCATAGATTCATTCAAAGATCTTTTGGATATGCAATTTTAGTTCCAACCAGTGGTATCTACACAAATTCTACAAATTCCTATGCAACAAGGTCAAGTGGATATGGATAGGATGTTTCCTCTTCATAAGTTACAGCTTGGTGAGGTATTTCATACCTCTATAAGAAAGTGTATGCTTCAAATTCACCAGAACAACAAAAAGTTAGTTGATGAAGTTTTCAAGGTGCGTATCCATTGATACTTCTTTATTAGGTGTACAATAATTGAAGTTTCTACTAGATTCTTTTAAGGAGTACTCTATTAGTCTAGAAGAGAAGACAAAGAGGGAAGTAGCAAAGAAGTTGAGTGATAAGAGGCTAGTTGATGCCTCAGATAAGTGTGTTACTACTCATACCAAGTTTCAAGGAAACTTGAAGGATGTCCAAAAGTGTTTAGAGGAAGCCAAACTATTATTTCAATTTTGTTTGAAGTGGTTAGTGTCTACAAAAATCATAAAGGGTTAGATGGACTCAATTGAGTCTCAAATTTCTTAGACCTCAAGTGTATATGATCCAACACTGGAGATGGAGAAACTAGAGTGGTCATTGAAAATATACATTGTCAATTCTTCTTATTGCAAAAACAAAAAGATAAAATCATAATGCAACATTGTCAATTCTTCTTATATCTTTAACTGGAGTATTTGCAAATGTAGAGAAGGTTGTGCAAAAGACAACAATTCCTAACTCTCTAGAAGAAGGAGAAGACCTCTATGTATAATTTGAAAACTAGAGCTACATTATTTCTTTTGCCAAGAAGGATTGAGAGGTTTCCAATAAGGATTGGGAGGCACACCTTGCAAAATTAAAGGCATCATATCATGGTATATTACCCTTATCCAGTTAAGGTGTACACTTTTGAATTGTATAAGTCAATTTTTGATCTCCATGGACATTTACGAAGTTAGTAGATGGTGTTGCAGTATATTTTTTCGTTTTTGGTGTTGGATAACATAGATACAGGGAGTTATTCTCATGTAGATATATCAGTAAGGGAATGCAATCCGTATTTAATACCCTTTTCCCTTAATGTCAAAGGTGGAGTGAAGTAGAGAAGTGTTCTACCATCAATGACAAAGGGGGAGATTGTTGGCAACATGAGCATGATAGTGTGTAGTGTTTTCATTGATGGAAACCCATTATAGAAGTGATGGTTTATCAGTATGAATATAGTTTGAAGAAAACCAAGTGTTTTTGGGAAATTGGCTATCCCATATTGAGATAGTGATGTAGTAGAGAAGCAGTTTTGAGGTTTGCATTGCTCCACACTACAATATCCTATCATACAGTGTTGAGGTAACAATGGTACGTATTGAAGGATTAAATATCTAAATTTTTAGGGTTTTATGTCTTCCACAACAGAAAATATTGATGACAGAGTATCCGACTAAGCAAAGACAACTACAATTGCAGAGTTCATGTTGGAATGCTCCACATTCCACCATAGATTACCATTATAATTTATGGATTTTAGGAAGTGCTTGAAGATATTAGATGTGTGTGCACTCTATGTGTCAAGTGGTTTAGTGGTCCACATGTCAAGTTTTGGGATAAACATGTGGATCATTTAGTCGTTGCTTCACCAGTTTTGTTGTGCGGTGACAACCTAAGGGATTTGGGGTCATACATGAATACATTGTGTATGGAGTAAAATCATAGGATTATTTATAGGTCATTTTGACCTATCTTGGTGAAGAAAACACTTTAGTTACTTTCACAAGGTATGTATGATGGAGTTTTGAGCCGATAGGTTATAAGGTCACACATTTCATCTAATTAGGCTGACCTAATTGATGATATGATTGTTTGTGAAATACATACATATATAGAAGGTCAATTAATTGATGGTATGAAGAGGTGTGTAGTGTAGTAGGAAATGTGATAGTGGTGATCTTGTGACAATGAAGAATGAAGTGTGTTAAGTCAATTTTTTGAGCCTAACCAGAACTATATCTTCAACATATAATAGATGCATTGTAAGCAATTCAAATTCTAGAAGTGACCCATCCTTTTGTATATCTTTTGTACAAATTTTGGAAGAAGTGATCTTCCTTGGGCAGTGAGCCCTTCTATTTTCTAGATAGCGAGTCCTCCAAGTAGTGATCCCTTTAGGAAGTGATCCTCTTGTAATCTATTGTAACCAATTATGATATATTGTGAGCTAATCCTCATTGTGGTTTTTCCCTTTCAAGGGTTTTCCATGTAAATCTAGTGTTCTTGTGTTGATTTTTGTGATGCATTCTTTAATTGTTCCTTTCCATTTTTGCAAGTTCATTGAGATGATTTGAATGCTCTTTTAAGATAATGAATTTCACAGAATACTAATTCCCCCCCCTCTCAGTATTCCAGGTGTTCAACATGGGGAAGGATACTAAATAGTTTGAAACCCTCTTGAACTAGAGATGGTTGGTCATTCCCACCTTAGGGAGATCTCTATTGGGGTAAAATATAGTTGAGATTCATTGGCATCTTCTTCACTATTTCAACTAAAAAAATTATTTGAGTGACATGTTCCCCTCCTCTAGTTGTACAATGGAGGTATCACAACTTTCTAGAGCATTTGAAAGAAGGGTAAATTATTATAAAGAAATGGAAACTAAGCTAACCTAATTTTTTATAGGAATTTTTTATTCAAGTGAGGCTATTTTGTAGAACAATTATTCTTATCTTACTGAGTTGGACAATGAGAAAATGAGTCAAGACTCATTTATGAACTTCATATCCTAGAATGTTCAAGTTTTGATAGACCTTAAAAAGAAGTATTTTATTTATGACACTTGACTCTAGTTTATAGTTTTGGACATTATATATTTACAAGAGGTTAAAGTTTTTGGTTTCTTTCCTTTTCTATCTTGCCATGTTATTTGGCCTTCTAGTTATTTTTGTAGCAATCAAAAAGTGGGTTGGGGTTTTGTATTTACATTTCTCTCTCATACATGCCATTATTTTTTGGTTCCCTAGGTATGTGACCTCATAAACCTTACATTATGCCATATTTTAAATATTAATAACCATTCATTTTGGATTATTAATGTTTATAATTTTAATAACATTGTTGAAAGATATACTCTTTGGAGATGGATTCCAATTTCATTGATAACTACCTCTTGGGTTTTGTGAAGATAATTTAATATGATACATATGGATCTTTACCTGTGCATTGAAATACTAGTGAAATAGAGGTATGGTATTTCATGCAAAATAAACTAAAACTTTTTAATCCAAATATTGGCTACCAACAAGATCATACACCATGGTAAACATAATACTTTAAGAGCTAAAAATGAAAAATACTTAAAATCCTTGAACATGCCATGTTGTTAGCTCAATATTTCTTTCCCTTTGATAGCTATTATTTCTTGTTAGTGGATCCTCTTTTGACATTGTCCTTTTTGAAAAATTTCTAATGCAATTTTGTATTGGGTGGCAAGTTTCCATAACCCAAAGTTGTGAGGACTCATTTTTATATCAACATGTAAATGATTAATCACAAAGCCACATTAGTTCATATTCAATATGTTTAGAATTTAGATCCATGTCCCATCCATGGGGTTAGTTTGATTTCTTTCTAGAATGTCACCATAATTCATACTACCCATTCCCTCCATATTTATAGGTGTTAGTTGACATGCTTCTAGAGCTAATTCTATGAGGCTACTACCTCAAATCTCTACCAATCTAATGTAGCTCTAAAGGATTAATTTTTTTTTCTCAACTTTGAATGACTTAAATTTTCCACAAAAAATAGGTCATAGATGCACACAAAGATAAGAAGCTCAAATAAAAGCTTCACTCCACTAACACAAAATTGGAGAAAAGGTCCCCAAAGAGTTATTTCAAGCTCTTGAAACTTATCATTCCTCTCAATCCACTTATAAAATTAATGAAAGGAAAAATTCTCAAAAAACTCTCTAAAATTATTAAGGCTTTTGTTTGGCACTATGAGTATTTTTTTGCTACCTAGGGTTACTCTCTAACCCACTTTATTGTTCTTCAACAATTTCTCAAGGTGGTTCCTTTCTAAGTTTCCTATTCCTAATGTATTATAAATGAGAAATTTATCACCTAAGATGATATTTAGGAGGCTATGTTCTCCATGACCAATGATAAGGTTGTTAGTGTTGACAATTTTCCTTACAAAATTTCTAAAGCCTTTTGGGACACTATGGGTGATGACCTTCACAATTTTTTTATTTTAATCCTTTCATTCCAAGTCTTTAAGGAAAAAAATTAACAAGGGAAGCATAAAGTTCATACCTAAATATGGATACTCAAAATACATATATACAATTAGAGGCCCATCAACCTTTAAAATGAATGTATCTTACAAAATCATTGCTAAAGTGTTGGCTCTCAAGTTTTAGCCAATGCTTTTGTAGTTTAATTGCCTTGAACAAATTGGGTTCATAAAGTCCATGTTTATCTGGATAATAATATTACTATTTAAGAAGCTAGAGAATGGGATTGAAATTCACAAAACCCTACCATTTTCATCAACATTGACTTTTGCTAAAGATTATGATTGTATTAAATAACCATTTATCCTTTTTCATCTCTAGGATCTTGGATTTTGGTATAGGTTTATTCAATATCTACTTTACTTATACATGCATTAACTTACATCACCAACAGTCTAAACCTTTTGGGATCTTTCACTCTATTTGTCAAGGTTTCCCTCTTGCCCCATCTCTCTATGTGCTCACTATTGAAGGATTTGGTAATATTTTATCCCATACATAGTTTCTCACTCCTTAGTAAAGGGAATTCAACTTCTTGAATCTAAAAAACTAGTTGTTCAATGGCCATTTTTTGATAATCCTTTTCTCATTCTAATTGAGGATGAGAATAATGTCAAGCAAATACTTCATTATTTGAGTATTTTTACCTTGCTTCTAGTTCAAACATTCAGTGATAGAAGACCCAATGCTACAAGAAACATTTTCTTCCTAAACCTAGCTAGCTTAATACCTATGGTTGGAAATATACTGAACATGAACACATTTTCTAATTTTTTGGCATACCCTTTACTTTTCAAGATTCTATTTGTACTCTTTGGCAAGATATTATAGCCAAGATTGAAAAAAAGATAAATTATTAGATTAAAAAGCATCTTTATTTGTTTGGAAAGTTCCAAATTTGTTTTAAAATTTTAGCTTCCACTCATGTCTACTATTCTTACTATTTTTCTTCTTCAAAATATTCTTATTTAAAAATATTGAAAACTACCACATGATTTTCTCTAGGCTTTTAGTTATGGTCATCATGTTTTTCACTAGATTGTGTGGGACTATTGTTTCCTCCCTTAGAATATGGGTAACTGCACCAGGATGTGATATAAAAAAGGGGTTTTAAGACACCACTTTTTTTTTTGAAGTCAACAAAGTTTGATATTCAACAAGAAAATGAAGATAGTTACACTCAAAATTTGAAGATCCAACAAGAACAAGAGTTGTAGTGCTCCAAATATACTTTCTAAACTACTATTTTTTTTGAAAATGGTGAAGATAAAGGATTTCAAAAAGGGGGAGCATACAAAGTGGTCCTCTATTTTTTCAAAAAAAAAACACAGCGTCTGGTGTGCTCCCCCTAAAATGTTAACTATTTTTTAGAATTTCAAAACTGCTCCAGTGATAATTTAGCTAACACCATGTAGTTTATGTTGGATTTTTTGGATAATTTTTTAATGAATATATGAATTTTTACTAATTTTTGATTTGGAAACATATTCAAAAATAGAAATTTGAGCATGCTCCCCCCCAAACTTTTTGAAAACTAAAAAAAATCAAAATTTTCTAAAAATGTAATTTGTTTCAAAATTCGATGAATGAGTACAAAACTATACCCAAAATACCACATGTTGGTTTTGACAAAAAAATGACACACTAACAAAATAAATTAAAGATAAGAACCTTAACATAATTAAAACATGAAAAAAGTTATATGGTTAGATAACTAAGAGAGCTTAATGTCATTGTAGTATTTTTATAAATTTAGATTGAAACATGTGCAAACTTGATGGAGAGAACAACCAAAAATGTGTGAAATTTTTTTACCTTTAAAAAAAATGTCTTTGGCATGAAATGGTTGTCCAAGCCTTTGGGTTGGATTCCCAAGGAAAATCTAACCAAAAGGATTGGTATTTCTCAATACAAATCATTTGACGAGCTACAAATTTGGTGCTAGCCAAATGAAAATGCATTTGTAGAATGCTACAACCAAATTATATTTCTCTTCCTCTCTCTTTCTCTCCCCTACTTTGATTAAGGCTTATATTTTAGGGTTTACAATTGATGATGGATAGTTGAGGTTTTACTTTTCACTCCCTCTCTACCTCCTTCTCTCTCTATCGATACTTCCCTTTCTCTCTCCCTCTCTTATCTCTCACCTCTCTTTCCCCTTTCTAGGTCTCTCCCACTCTCTCTCCATATCTACCTTGTCTTCCCTCCTTACCCCCATCCCCATCCCTAAATCCCTACCTCTCTCTTCTTCTCTCTCCCTCTACTATTGTTTCTCTTCCATCTCTCTCCATGTTTTCTTGATCACTACCTCTCCCTCCCACCCTTTCTCTCCCCATCTTTAGGTCTCTCCCTCCTTCCCTCTTTACCTCTATACCTCTCCCTAGTTGTCTCATTACCCACCTCTCTCACCACTCTATCTCTCACCTCTATCTCTCCCCCTATGTCTCTCACCACTCTCTCCCTAAGATGTAGATTTCTCACCTCTATATCTCTCCCCTCTCTATGTTGTATTGTGGAGCCAGATCAAACTCGAAGGATTAAAATTTCCCCACCTTTGTCGATGCATTTCCATCCCAAATTATTTAATGGGGGAACACAAGGGGGGAAGTTCCCCTCTTGTGGGGTTCAGGGGGTATTATCCCCTCGATGGGGGCCTGAGGTAGAGCCCACGGTGGAGGTCTAGGGGCAATGCCTCTAGTGGGGGCTACTAGGGGCAGTTCCCTTGAAGCAAAAATTCTCCATTATTTTAATAAGGAGATTTTTGTCAATTTGAATATGTAATTTAGTTAAAAGATGGTTGAAAAACCATTAGAAAATTTCCCAAATTTAAATAGTTGCATGTGAAAAATCAAGAGCCATGAATTGGATAGTTAGTTGCATGCATGGGAAGGAAAAAGGCATGCATTTTTTAGTTTTGTTATTGTTGTATGTGTAGTTTGAGGTTGATTTTTCATAGGTCATGTAAGAAATAGTAAGCATAAGGTCACAAATGAGTGACAGGTCTATACTTTAGGCACATGAAATAAAGTACGACTAAAATAGAGTAGTGGTAAAATATTGTCATACATTACTGCAAGTTGCAACAAGTTGATTGTAATTCATTTGTTGGGAATTTAATAATAGAAAACTCTGTTGTTGGTGGACGTAGCTGAAATTAGGTAACTACATTAAAACTGGTGTTGTTTCTTCGCTACAATTGATTTATGTGTATTTAAATTCCTCTATTTAATTCATCATATGCATTTAATTTGTATAATTCTACCTATAATTCCTAACACTCTAGTTATTTCCCTCCCTCTCCACCTCTCTCCTTCCATCCTTACCCCTCTTTCCCTCTTTTTGAACTTCTCTCTCTCATTTTCTTCTCTCCCCCACTCACCTCTCTACCTCTTCCCTCTCTAGGTCTCTTAGTCACTCCATTTCTACCTCTGCATCCCTCATTATCCCCCTCTTTCTCCTTGTTCTTTTGTGTCTCCTCTTCTCTCTCCTTCCCCTCTCTAGTTCACTGACTTTGTATCTCCTCCTTCCCTAGGTCTCTCATTCCCTTATGTTGGAAAAATCAAGAACATCTCATTTTGTTACTTTGTATTGTCATTGATGTCACCATGATATATGAGTTGCAATCGCAAGATCAAGTCTACAGTGTTAAATGTAAAACCCGATGAGGTGCAAGATCAAGGTGTTAATGATGGACATTAGTTTGTAGATGGGTATATGACTTTATATTTCAAATGACATTTCAAACACTTCATGTGGAATTTCATGTGGTGGCACCTCATCACTTATAATTTTTTCAAAATACTCTTTTTAATCATGTGCAAACTTTCTTATTTCTCGATTTACCAAATTCTAGTCCATAAAACCTTCCATTCTTGTAGAGAAGATGATGTTTTCCATTATAACATGGCTTGTGCTATTTTTCAAATGTGGTGTTAGAAAACTAGAGCTCAACAAATCAAATCCATCAAAATTATTACCATCATGTATCAACTTATTTTAAGTATTTATATTTTCACCTATCTGATTATGATCCTAAATTTTTCTTTCATTAGAAAATAATTCATTGCTTATATGCTTATGTTTCTTAACCTTACCCTAGGAAGAAGCAAGGACTATTTTTTTCTCCCTATTTTTTATCATCTGTATTCTCTCCTACTATCACTTGTTCACCTAAATTTTTAAAATCATAACATGAAGGTCTTTTGATACCTCTGCAAGTGTAATTGCATGATAATTAGAAATCCCACTCCATTTTTTTCTGATATCTGTAGTCAAGAAAGCGGAATTACCAATAATTTCATTGTTAATAGCATTTAATCGACTCTTTCTAGTCTGTAGGGTACTAAAATCTTCTGCTTCAAGCCAATCACTATGGAAAATACTACAATTTTTAGGACTTCCAACATTTTTTCTAATCCCTAAAAACACATTATCCTTTCCATTGGTATTATGAGTGTTGCTATGAAAACCAACTCTAGTTGTAGGAACTTGTTGCTATGAAAAGCTGCTCTTGCTCCAATTCAACTTTTGAGTTAAGATCTAGGCTATTTTTTTCTCCCTTTCTTTCCTTTCTCATTGAACCTAAGTGCACTTCTTTCCATTTGATAAGTCATTACTCACTATGAGGAGCTTCATTAGTACTTTCAATACTTGTACAAAGAGGAGCTTCAATAGTAGTATTTAGATTTTTTTTTTTCCCTATAGGGAGCTAGGTATATTATTTTGTGATCCTATAACCTCTGAAATAAAAACATGATCTTGAAGCAATACCTCAGAATTAGTGAAAACATTATCTATAATGTGTAACTTATCATTAGTTAGTTCCTCCATCTTATGAGATTATGATGATATAGGTAGCATATGAGGAGCACTAGTAGCTACCTTGTTCATGCTAGAGAAGACTACCTCAAGCTTCAACCTTCTTTAGGATTGTCCCTATCCTCCTCTATCTCACCCCTCTCTCTCCCCATCTAGGTATAGGATATAGGGTATAAGGTTTAGAGTTTATGGTATCAATATAGGGTTTAGGGTACAAGATTGATGATACAAGGTTTAGGGTACATAGGGTATGCAATTTTGGGTATAAGGTATAGGGTTTAGGGTACAAGATTGATGGTACAATGTTTAGAGTACATAGGGTATAGGGTATAGGGTATAGGGTTTATGGTACTGGTATAGGGTTTAGGGTACAAGATTGATGCTACAAGGTTTATGTTACATTATAGGGTATAGGGTATAGGGTATAGGGAATAGGGTATTAGTATAGGGTTTAGGTTACAAGATAGATGGTACAAGGTTTAGGGTACATAAGATATAAGGTTTAGAGTATTATAGGTTTAAGGGTTTAGGGTATTGGCTTTATGGTTGGGGGTATAAAGTATAAGGTATAGGGTTCAAGGTTTACAATATAGGGTTATAGGGTTGAGGTTATTAGTATAGGGTTTAGGGTTAAGGTTTAAAGTTATTGATTATAGGATTGAGGGTATAGGTCAAGGGTGTAGGGTTCAGGGTTGAGGTGTAGGTTTATGGTATTTAGTTTATAGTTGAGGGTATCCTATAGAGTTTAGGGTTTATGATTGAAGGTAATGTTGGCATATGGCTTCTAGTGTTGTCATTGATGGCAACCAAAGTCATTATCCTGGTCCGTAGATCAAAATTTGTTCATACCAGTAGGCAAAGTGAAGAACAATGCAAATGTACCAGAAGTAAGAATGAAGAACAGGGTATCCGGCTAGTATGTTGATTTGTATGCTTCGCCGAATTATCATTTTGCATTGTGGATCTTGGGGAAGTTTGTTAAGCATCTATATTATCTTGTTTTCAAATTTTGTGGTGTCACATTAATCAGTGTATGAGTTATGAGATCCGGTAAAATGGTTTTTCTGTTTATTTGTTCATGTTGGTCGACTCAGTGCATGTGGTGTGTTGCAAATGTATAAGGAATAAATGTTTAATTGTTTCTATGTTCGAGCAATTTTTTTTGGGTCCCAGCTATGTCTTAGCTGACTTTGGTGGATGCACATCATATATGAAATGTGAATAGAGCTGACAGTTGGAATTTTTTTTGTCTTGCTACAAGCTGACTTGATGTACTTAAATCTTTGTAGCGGATATATATTTGAGTTCAAGTAATTCATTTTGTATGTGTGTATAAGGATGAATGTGTAGACGTGTGTAAATGTGAGCGAAGAACATGGTAAATTATGCATAGGAAAATATCAGAAGATCAGTTCAACAATTTTTTTCTTGTGCAGAAGAGGTTTTTGTGAAGCGAATTAAGGCATAGCAGAGTAGAAGTGCAAAATTGGACAGAAGGTCCAGAATCTGATCAATGTGATTAATTGGAATTGTAATATGGAATTTGTAGATGCTATCTTCTCAGTTCAACCTTTTGTTGTAATCCAAACATTTTGTAAGGTAGCGAGCCTTCCTTCTTTTGAGTAGTGAGCTCTAGGTAATGTGCCTGAATGTATGTGCATTCCTTTTCTCATTACTTTTAACAGAGTATAAATTGTGGATTGACCTCCACCATGTTTTTCCCCTAATAGGGTTTCCACATACAAATATTGGTGTTATTGTGTTTTGTTTGTTTCCTTGATGTGCTTGCATCTTTACTTTTGATGAAATGTTGTAAATGGTTTAATATCTGGAATAAAATTTGAATATTGTTGAACACTGATTCACCCCCCCTTCTCTTTTTCTTCTCTCTCTCTCTCTCTCTCTCTCTCTCTCTCTCTTCTTTCCCAAATTTTTAAGGGTTGAAAAATATCAATAAAGGTTATTTGGTGCTCACTTAATCTGGCAAGTGCCAAATAGCCTACACTAACAATGGTAAAAAGAGGCATGTGACCCATTTTTCAACCCCACATTCTTTGATTTTGTCTGGTTTCTACACATTATCTAATAAATAAATGCTTTTTCATGGTGTTGACATTTTGTACAAGCATATTTTGCATATTCCATCACCTTTCCACCACCTTTTTGTTTGTTTAACAACATAGAAGACAAAAATTTGATTTTTTTAGATCAAATTTGAATATATGAGGTAATATTTTCATGTTTCTAGAATTTAAATATTTATTATGAGCTTTTTACATTTAAATTTGAAAATATAGACCTGTTATTTTCATAATTTTAACTAATTTTTAAAGATATCAAGTTTCCACAATCCATAATGTTCTTTTGCAATGATTTCTGGAGTTGATTGTGTGAGAATTTTTGCATCA
>VDFB02000007.1:43269035-43341535 GCA_007258455.2 Sequoia sempervirens | reverse complement strand
CATGTGGTGTCTACAGGAATATAACTAGTTAACACGTGGGTAGAAATCATGGTTGTAAGTCTCATGTCCAAACATACATTTCATATCCTGCATTTGAGCAAGAAAAAGATATGAAGTCATCTCCATATCATTCACTCCAGGCAATATTTCATTGTGCTCGTACCCTTCATTTATGGTTTGGCATGCTTAATTTTAAATACAAAAGGAAAAATGTATTATCTAGTCTTTTCGACACCTACATTTCACATGATCTCATTGTGGTTTTTCAATTGGTGTCTCTAGAGATCACTATTCTATTTTGGGTTATGGTGATTTCATTTGCTATGTTGTTGAGTTCAGGTGCTATTGCTCAAGTATGACGTAGTTTGATCTAATATTATCTGGGTCTTCTATTAATTCGAAGCTATATGGCTTGGTTTTGTTTTATAGGGGTTTCTACTTTGTTAATCTCCAATTTCATTGTCACTTTCTATTGGAGGCCTTGTGGGTTCAATTTACTCTATATTATATTTGGGTCATGCATTAGGGTTTGCTTCTCTGTGTAAGACATCTATCAAGTGTCATTGGGGTTTATTTGTAAGTCCCTGTTGGTCGTGTGTTAGGCATTTTCCAGAATCATGGAGTTCAAAAAATCTCAGTGTCTATTCAAATTAGGGTGGGGCAGCTTCCTTTTGATGATGTCATTGAGGAATTTGAATTATCTCAAATATTTTGCATGCCATGTCCAAGTTTGGTAGATAGTATCAAGGTGGTCATTGGAGAATAAATTTTGCATCCGCTAGCTCCAAAATTGCTGTTCCCCTCGCAATTGTTGTCTATATTTCTCTCCAATGTCATGGATCTTCTTCAATCTTTCGACTTGTTGCAGTGTGTGGTGAAAGAAGTGGTTCAACCTAATTTCCTCAAACATGGTGAGATTCTACAGTGTGTTTAAAAGTACAACTTGGAATATGGGAAAGGTTTAGTTGCTGGTGTTTTCCTACGACACTTTCTTAGGCATAATCCTTCATTTTCACTAGCTTTTGATGCCATGATAAGAGGCTTGAGAAATAATGACCCAATGGATTTGTATCGTGTGCTTGGTCATCATTCAAATGAAATTGGTGCTCATTTTGTTGCAAAATTAAAGGTGAAATATCATGCAGTGTCATATTTGTTGTCTCATCAAGCTAGAAACAGTAAGAATGGAGTAGTAGTTGTAAGAATTGTGCAACCAAGGTTTAATTCAGATGATCTTGCAGAAAGACAAGGAGATAAAGAAAATATTAAGTTACAACCAACTTTTGTAATGTATATCTAGCATTTAGCATGTAAGTAGCTACAGGTTCTATCTTCTGAGATGTAAAGCAAATGGTGGAAAGTCTTATTATAGATAAACTTTAGCTTATAAAGTTATAATTTTTCTAATCCTTTCCAGTACTATAATTCTGGCCATATATGTAATTATCTTCTTCTTTATAATAAATATACTATAGGCTTTAGCCTTTTACCAAAAAAACCTTGATTGTTAATGGTTTTTTAGTGTCATTGACCATATATTCAATAAGCATGTAAGGTAGAGTGTGGAGATGGACAAGATACATGAATAGAGACACAAAGATAGAGAAATATGATTATCAAGACATGATGAAAAGTGCTTAAGCAAAGAGATCAGATAAATGATAAATGGGTGTAAGATAATGCGATGCTATACTGCAATAAAATGAAGTTAAATAAACATTGTATGAATAGACATATTAAAAAATATTTGAACATATATGTGGTGAGATAAGTATTGTTCAATAAGTTTTATCTAAACCAAGATAAATATCCTTGATTGAGTTCTCCAAATCAAAAATGTGATATTTGATACATTACAATGAATTATGAAATTTGTAATTTATAGAATTTCAAATAGTTTTATGTAAATTGAATTAGTCAATCTAATGCATGTGGAAATGGTAATTTCATTGTGATCATAGTAGCATGGATATCAATGAGCACCAAGTGAGTTGTCTTTTCAAACATCATTGGTTTGGTTAACTGCATTGAGAAATTGAAAGTATTAATTAGTTCATGCAAGAAATAGTTAGAAGCAGTGGACAATAAATAGTAGACATGAGCACATAAAATGCAGAGGACAACAAACAATAGACATTAAACCATAATTTAATGCAAAGAACAAAAAATAATAGATGTTAACCAATAAAATGCCCATTTGATACTTTTTAGATTTAAAGCTCACTCTTTTAAATCTAGGTTCCATGCTTCCAGAAAGAATAAACACAATCGATGATTCACTTCTAGTAAAGCACTTTAGTCCCTTCCATATTATCAGAGCTGATGTGACAATCATTCCTAAAATATAGCAAAAAAATGAAATCACATAAGAGAGATTACAAATCCAAGTATTTTAACACAATCACAAATTGAATAGATTATCACCACTGCAACTTTAGAAACAAAAATATTATTACTAAGGGAATAGAATCCAAAAACCACAAACCTATAAGCTAAAACTATTAAAAAAGAAACACATAAAGATTTGCTTCAGATTTGAGGTGGATAGATATAAACCCTATCAACAAACAGGGAAGAATAGACATGAACACATAAAATGCAGAGGGAAACAAATAGTAGACATTAAACCATAAAATGCAGAGAACACCAAACAACAAATGTTAACTGACAAAATGCAGAGATGGAAAAAACTACAAAACAACACTGTAAAAGATGCAAGAACTTACAAATGCCTTGTTTATTGTTTCCTTGATATGATAGAAATAATTCTTGCTAGTAGACACAGATTTCATCATCATCAATATTTTTGAGCAAATGAAGAAATAATGACTACACTCATATTTCTTGGCAGCACTATCATTGTTCTTGCCTGTGGAATTGATAAACTGCTTGTTCTTTTCCCTATTATCTGCATTTCACTTTATATATTCTAATAAATCGAAGTTGTGATTTCTAATTAATCTCGAGACCCTCCAAAATATTTATTAAAACACATTTAATTTTCTGTTATATAATTTAATTTTGATGGCATATGTGTTGCAAAGTTTGTTTGTGAATTTTTTTAATTTTATAGCACATTTTGTGTAAATTGTAATATAATCAACTTTTTAGGGTTTAGAATATTATAGCTTTTAATTTTTCAAGTAAGGTTTTATTAAATTTTATTTTAGATTTTATAGTATATCTGGTTAGGGTGAAATTCTATATTGATGAGAATTACTCTATATAAAACGTTTGTATTTTGTTTATTTTATCTGATTAGTGCATGAATTGAGTCTCTCACAGGACACTTGTGATCTCCAATGTTTAATTAGCCACAAGATTATTAAGATAAATAAATTTAACTTTCTCCTTTTGTTTACTGTTTATTGATTATTATCAATTATGTAATTGTGCCATTTTGATTCCCTTATGCATTTATGTTATAACATTGCAAATTTACAATCTGGTTGATTTATTCATATAAGTTTTTTTTTTCTTTTTATTCAAGAATAGTTGAATTTTTGTAATAGCCAATATTACGGTTCATATCTACAGTAAAAAATCTTTAAAAACAGTCAATCCGGTGGAGTGAAAATTTGCTCTTTTTTTTTTTTGTTATCTCAAAACTATTTTTGATTCTAAACTTTTAGCAAATTAAAAAATACATTTTATGGCTTAATTTAATTAGAACAAATAGTGGAAACCCTTATTAATTAGGTTAAATTTTGCATGCATATTACTTTGGAATATTTTTGTTTTTTGTTATTGAAGGGTTGTGTCCACTAATATAATCTATTTGAATATCTTCTAAATTAGGTTCTTTACTTAGTTATCTTTGTCCAGTAGGAAAATATGTTCCTGGGCCTATCAAATTTGCATTTAATTCTATATTCTCGATTTAGGTATGGTTGATTTTTATTTAACTACTCTCCTCTAAGACTTTTTCCACCTTCACTCATGCATCCTAAAGCTTGTACATTGTAGTCATTTCCTTCACTTTAACACCTTGAATAAATATATTGATTTTTTTTATTCATAATTTATTTTTATATTGAATTAGTCTCATATTGATTCTATTATTTGCCTAATTTGTTGTGAATCTCTATGCTGTTTATAGGTGTAAAATTTCTTGATAGAGGATATTTTTTGACAATTAAGCAAATTAACCCAACTATTTGAAAATATTTTTAGAGGTATTTATCATTTAAGTTTTTCACATTAATACAATTAATAACATAGTGTTTCTTTATGAATTAATTCAATTCAAAACATAGTGTTTCTTTATGGATTAATTTTTGATATTAGTTATGAATTATAATTTAGAAAATATTTGAAGAGTTAATTCAATTCAAAACAAAGTGTTTTGTTATGAATTAATTTATGATATTAGTTGTGAATTATAATTTAGAAAATCTTTGTAGATTTATTTCAATTCAAAACATAGTGTTTCTTTATGAATTAATTTATGATATTAGTTATGAATTATAATTCAATACGACCTATTATTATACTACAGTCATAAAAATGTGAGAATACATGACTCATTATTTAGAATATAATTTATTTAGATACCTCATTATTTAAAATCTACTCTATTATACTTATGAATTATAATTAAAACAATAACATAATATACATTTGATTTGCTTAACTAATCATAATTGTGCTTACACCATGGTCATGTAGGGATGGATTCTCGAAACAATATGTCCCATAGCAAAACTACTACAAGAAATGAGGCTTTGAACCAAGAGGCATTCCTATTACAGCCTTGAACCCTTACCAGAGCTGATGGACAATAAAGGCTAGAGTGATTATGAAACAACAACTTCACCATTTTAATAACACAAATGAAAATGGAAAAGTCTTTAGCTTTGATATGCTTGATCATAGTGGTGGTGAAATAAGATTCATATGTTTTAATGCAATTGCAGAACAATTTTATAATCGTATTGAGAATGGAAGAGTCTTTACAATCTCGAATGGGTGTAACACCCCTCCATTTTGGATGTTTGGATCGACACTGTTTTTTTTGTAATGCTTTGTTTTGTTTATGCTGTGACTTTGGAACTTGGTTACTTTTGACCGCTATCTGTTAAGCGATGTGAATGTTATATTTTAATGTGATGTTATTTTATTCTGATGTTATCTTTATGGCATGTTTTGGATTAACTTAGAAGATATTTGATTTAATGATGTTTTATGCTTGTGATCATATCATTGATGTTAGATGCGTCAGTTAGTGATATTGTATTGGTGAAGGGGACGAGATTATATCACTCGCTTGCGAGTGCCCTATGATTCTGAGATTTCCTCTTCACGGTGTGTTTGATCATATTATATATATATATGCATGTTCGATGTACTCTTTGTTCGCAAGTTGACAGGTACATGACATTGACTCCACCTAGTTCACAGGTTTGAGTGTGTCCAGTGACCAATGGTAATCGATTGGGAGATAGTAGCTAGGTTTTTCGTGCCAAGTCATCACCCTAGTCATAGTGTGTCGTCGGGTTAGTTGTTTTAATTCGGTCCATTTCACCTTGAGTATTTATTTAATTTCATATTATAAAGGTTATTAAATGGCGGGTGTAGTTAAAATGATGTTTAAATGTATCTAGTTGCAATTTTGAATTGTTATTTATTTTATTGATTGATTTGATTTAATTAATAAAATTAGATTGAGTTTATTGATTAATTATATTATTGGTGATATATTAAATGAGATAGTTGTTTCGACATTATTGAATATTAAGATTTAATTAAAATAAAAGTAAAAATCATGTTTGGATAGTTAGAGTTAAATTAAAATAAATAAATAAATAAATAAATGAAAATGTGTTTTTAATTTCACTTTTGAAAATTATTGATAAAGTAAATTCTTTGCAAAATTTGTATTCTTTTGTTTTAAAGAATTTTGAAAAATGCATGAGATTTGAATTAGAAAGTAAAAATTTGTTTTAAATTTAAAATTGGAAGTTTCCCCAAATTTTGCAATAAATTTAGTTGGTGGAGATATTTTAGGAGTTTGACCAATTTGGGGAAAAACTCTATTTTTGTAAATAGAATTTTAGATAATTTTCAATTTTGCAATTTGGGGAAGGATTTTTTTTTGCTGTGGCTTTGCTTGGATCTATGAAGGAGATTGAAATTCTTGCTTGAGCTAGATTCAAAAGAGGAATTGAAAACACCATTGTTAAAGTCTTCAAGCTTTGGAGAAAAATGAGGTTCCCTCTTTGATTTTATTTTGTTTTCTTTCATTTTGAAATAAGTTTCAATCTGTGTTATGCTGTTGAAAAATCTTTGAACTGCTATTTGGAATTTCAATTAAAAACTCATGTCAAATTTCATTTCAAAATTTGAAAAACTCTGTTGAAATCATGGAAGAGAAAACTAAGAAAGATTCAAACAATGAAATAGAAAGATGAACAAAAAAGAAATTTCCAATTCAAATTAGCAATTAGAAATTATTCTTTCAAATGATTTGGGTGTGTATTTTGTTCTGTAGGAAAATTTTGCCCATTTTGACTGTATTTTGAGAAATTTTTTTTATATAATATATATATATATATATATATATATTGTGAATATATGTATATATATACATATATATTGTATAGGCATCTGCCTAAAAGAAAATTCTATGGATTTTTTATTTAAAAATTTTCTGTGTCATTGAAAAATTTGTAGTAACAGGGAAGTTATTGGTTATTTTTGTTTTCTTTAAAAAAAATTATAACGAAATTAAAATTTATGGTTTTTGTGGGCTGGGAGGCTGCCCATAGCTACCCCCCATCCGTGGAGGCACTGGCTGTGCAACACTCCCCATGGTTGGGGAGGGGCTGCCTAGCAGCCATCATAGGGGTTGCGTCCTCTGTTGGGGGCTGTGCTGCAGCCAAAAAGGTTTTTGCTTTATTTTATTTTATTTTTAAAATTTAGTTTTTGATTTTTATATATATTATATTATATATTTAATATAATATATATATATATTATATATAGTGATTTTATATTATATATATAATATATATTATATTATATGTATGTATACTATAATATTTATAATTATTTATTTATATATATAATGTATATGTATTATATATATATATTGTGTGTATATATTTAATGAATATATATTATGCATTTTCTATTTTAATAACTTGTCATTTGGATTGCTTTTTAATTGGTTGATTTAAAATATTAATATGTTTAAATAATAATGATATATTTATCATATATATATATGTGTGTGTATATATACATTAAGTATATATATTTATATGTATATTTATAATAGGATTATATTTAAATATAGGTTATTTCAAGATGGTTATTGTTAGGTAATAGAAGCAAAAGTTGATTTATTTAAAGTGGCGTGGGAAGCAAATCGCTTTATTTATAAAGATGATTTTATTCTTTATCTATGATTGAGCAAATAGAATTAAAATATTAAATTTAAATTCCTCAATGGTGCCAAGCGATTTGTTTTATTTTGAGTACGAACGAATAATGTTAATTATTTAAATTGAATTCTTGTACTATACCAGTGCTTGGCTTGGGTTTAGGAAACCCGAACATTAGTTTATTGAGTTGTCATAAATGAATTTTAAATGAGGTTTTGTTCCTTCTCAATGTTGGGGAAATGGGGTTAATTGTCTAGTAAGTCTTCTAGAGGAGTTCTCTAGTTTGGGATGTTTCATGTAGTGGTTCAATTTGTGATTCGCCTTGGGAAATGTGTTGAGTTGTATCATGTTGTTCACTCAATTTTCTTGAATGGGGTGGTAAGTGCCTCCTTAGATTAGGAGATGTTTTGTGTGGTATGTGCTTCCTTTGGAAGGAGTGGACTTTGTATTTCATTTTCATCCAAGTATTTGGAGTGGGTTTTGTTATATGTTGCCTCCTTAGATTGGAGAGGTCGTCTTATCTACTTTACCCATTGGATTGTGGTTTTGTATCGTGTGTGTTGTCGATAGGAGAGTGGCTCTTTGTGGGGGTCCGACACACAAAGGGGTGCCAGGGTAACTCACCTAGGGTTTAATCAAGTGATAATTTAAAAGAATTAATGGGGAACTTTCACACTAATAAAGATAATGAATGCCTCTCTCATGAAGCTTGCGTTTGTTAAGGCTCGAGATGAGACGAGACACATAGTTTTGCATGAGGGTCCGGCGACTGGTAGAGGCAAGCCAAGGTAACCCAAGATGGGGGTCTGGTAGCCTAGGAAGGTTGAGCTAGGGTAACTCATAGCAATTTATGTATGACACTCTTCCTAGGTTAGCAGTCAGTCAGTTATTGTGTGGTGTACAAATGATGTACATGATCTTTGTTCTCTAAAAGCATTGTAACCTTTGTGTCAGGTGTTTTGGTATTTGTATTTGTTTTAGTTCAGCTGTGTATTAGCCTGTGTCTAGAGGTAGATGGTCTTGTGATGGATTCCTTGTTACTATCTCCTAGCATGGGGGTGAGCCTTCGGGTATCACATGGTTGGGTGGAACGTGCACCTTATTCTGTTGGGTTGTCTTCTTGTTTGTGTGGACAAGATTTCCAGTTGGAGAGCTCATGGGATCCAGTTTCTTCCTTGCTTAATTCTTTTAGTTGATCTTGTATTTTATTACCCCTCATTTGTTATCGAGGTGGAATTTGTAATATGTAATCATGCTTATTGGATTGATCTCATTCAGGGAATGAGCGTTGTAATCTTGTTGTAAATTATATTATTGGAATCAAGTGGTATCTCATATTCTTTGATGTAAATTATTATGTATGGAATGTATGTGAACTTTATTTGTTAAGTAATTAAATGTTATGGTTATAATTCATGTTTCTTGTTTGGGTTTAAGTAACTCAATTTTGTAAGCTTAGGGGATTGGTTGGCAATGGTTAGTGAACTTGCATGTTAATTGTTCTTAATAAAAATAAATAAAAAATTAGCTCATTTGTGTAGTAAATTGCAACTTCCCCTAGGGTTGTGTGGTGGGGCGTTACAATGGAACTTTAAAACTTGCAAACAAAAAATTCAACACCTTAAAAAATGAATAGGAAATTCTGTTGCAAAGTACTTCCATTGTTCACTTATGTATGGAGGAGGATATGTTAATATCGAAGCATAGTCTCAACTTTACACCGATAAGTGAAATTAAGGATATGCAAAGCAATTCAATTGTTGATATTATTGGTATTGTCCTATCAATCAATCCATGTACTAAAATATTTAGAAAGAATGGAAATCAAGTTAAAAAAAATAATTCAGCTTAAGGACATCTCAGCTTGCAAAATTCACTTCACAATGTGGGGTGATTTTTGCAACAACAAAGGTGAACAACTTGAAAAATTGTGTCACTCAGAAACTTTACCAATTCTTGTTGTAAAGGCTGCAAGAGTTAGTGACTATGGTGGAAAATCTTTAGGAACAATAAGTACCACCCAACTTTTGGTAAATACAAGTCTTCCAGAGTTAGAATAGTTGACATCTTAGTTGAATACTAAAGGGAAAAATTCCGCCTCCCACTTTATGACAAAGGAAATTTCATTTGCTAGACAACCTTTAATGTTGAAAACTGTAGAAGAAATTAAAGATAGGAAACTGTTCAAATGCAATGCAAATACATGGGTTTTGCTGAAAGCTATAGTATCTTTCATCAAATACGAGAATTTTTATTACAATGCTTGACCCATCGAGATTGAAGGGAAAAAATGCAAAAAAAAAGTGTAGAAAAATGACAATGATAATCGGTATTGCCAAAAATGTGATAAGAGTTTCCCTGATTGTGACTATAGATATCTCCTACAATGCTAGGTGCAAGATCATACGGGTTCAACTTGGGCTACTGCTTTTGAGAAACCAACAAAAGAAATAATGGGTGTGATAGCAAAGGAATTATATACATTGAAACATGAAGATCAAGATGATTCGAAGTTTGCAGACATTATACGTAAAGTTCTTTTTAGGAGGTTCATATTTACTGTTCAATTTGAAATAGAGAGTAACAATAATGTAGAGAGGATCAAGTGCATAATTATGAAAATAAAAGAGTTTTATTATTCATCTGAAAGCAAGATTCTACTCGATTCAATTGGCCAGGATTCAAACAATCATACTTCAAGTGCTACAAGCATGTAAATAGTATGCATGTATATATAAGTATATACCTCTTCATGCACACCTGTTTTGGTGTTGTCGTTCAATTCAATCATGCCACTATTGTAACATTTATAAGTGTGGTATACATATATGTTTACACAATTGTATTATGGTTTGATGCTTTTTGTTTGCATTCTTCCTCTACTAAATTTTTTTACAAGTGACTACATCTTTTTGGTTTACATTTTTCCCATCAATACTAAATAATATGATAATGATTCCTATAGTTGTAAATATCTGTTTCATTATCTACACTTTTAGATCATGGCCAATGTCAATGCTGGATAAGATCAATCAAACAATTTAGCAACAAGTCCAATTATAATCCTAGATGATTCTATGTGTAACAACTAACATGTCTTATAGATAATGGAAAATAGTTATTTGCCGACTTTAGTTGAAAGCCAACTAAATAATTGACATTCTAGGGTTTTCCAAAAATAAAGATATCGAACTAAAATGAGTAAAAACTACTAGGGCATCATTAACTAACTCATAACTTTCATTGACTGATAACGAACTAGGGTTTCCTTTTTGCACTTTAAATTGTAAAGAATTTTTCAAATAAAAGTAACTACATAAATCTAATCCTTCAACCAACTTTTAAGTTTCATTTTCAGCTGAATAGTAACATCTAATTGTTTCCAACAACCGTCTCATGGAAGATCAAACTAAATAACTGTCAAACTAGGCTTCCCATTTAACCAATTTATGAATTGAGGTAAAAAAAATAACTTCTCTTTAATCATTAACTAATTTCAGATCTTTCATTTCAACTGAATGATTCAAGTAACTGTCTAACTAATTAACTACACAATTTTACAACATAAATTAAACATAAAATAATAACATTCATTGCATAAATGAAAGTAAACTTTAATTAGCATTGCTTGTACCTGGATTTACGAGTGAGGAAGAAATACATTTGACATCATCATCATGCTGTTGTACTTGGGTCCTTTAGCAATGAGGGAAAGAGAATTATCATTAAGGGATTTACTGCCCAGCCAAGACCTACTGGTCTCCTGAGTTTCTTCGACTGAAGAACCTG
Source organism: Sequoia sempervirens (assembly GCA_007258455.2). Taxonomy (NCBI): domain Eukaryota; kingdom Viridiplantae; phylum Streptophyta; class Pinopsida; order Cupressales; family Cupressaceae; genus Sequoia; species Sequoia sempervirens. The sequence continues at coordinate 43,330,361 of VDFB02000007.1, read as the reverse complement.
CCCTTCATGAGGGTAATCAACATGGATCAAAATATCGTCATGCCTTTGAGCTTGGTGTCATGAACCTATATTGCTGGTCGATCCCTCCTCTGTAGGAACCTCCTACACAAATGGATCATTCTGACCAGAAGTATATCTGGATCATGATAGCTGACAATTGTCTAACTGGAATCATACCTTGACCAAGGATTTTAATAATTTATGCCACTCCTATGCCGATGTCTCTGGCACTACTATGTCGACATCTCTGGAACTCCTGTACTGTCAACACTCTCACCCTTGATCGACATGATAATTCTTAGATCAATTTTTAATCTTACCATAACTGGTTTAGTTATCAGTCTTCTCTTAGTTCGAGGTTAAGTCTTACCCTTAAGGTTTAACATTACAAGAACTTGCTTTGGATTCACATCTTGTTTAAGGATTATGCTGTTATCTTTTTTTTAGAAGGAGAGAAATTCATCTCATGACTTATCTCATCTAAGTAATAATAATTTTCTATTCTCAAACTTATGAGGAGAGATTAAGAAGTCTTATTCGACAATAAGGATTATATGTTTTGTATTACAATGCCAAATCATATCTCTTAAACCATTCAGTTTTCTTAACGCTTGAAGAGGAAGGAAAGAGACTTATCCTTCAAGAAGGTTTCATTAGGTTAATGGTCTCACATTGCAATGAAGAAACATGGTTTCATTTCAAAATTTAATATTCTTATTTCTTTATTTATGATAATTCATATTTCCAAGAGTCATCTTGCGACAAGGGATTTCAAACGACATAGTTCTTTCAGGATTATAGAGAAAGGAAGAAGTTTTAAAAGCTCAGACCCAAATTTCCTTTCAATCATTTATAAGTAAATTCTTTCATCCTTCAAGGGAGAAACATTTTAACTTTCTCTACTCAAGTTAGTCCCAGTTCTAAGTCTATCTCACCATGACAAGTTGTGACCATTTATCTCTTAATTCGAGGTTGGATCTTAACAGAGAATTTATATATATATATATATATTCAGAAGAACTCTAACAACAGAAAGAAAGAAAAACTAGGTGAATACTCAGTTTGCTGATTAGATTGAGATTGACTGGAAATTCAGTTTGTTTCCTTTATATTCCACTAATTCAAAGTTATTTCAAGGAATCTTAAATTAAGTTTTAAATCTCAGAGGTTCCCATTATTCTGTTCTTCTTCAAGTTGTCCCAATTTGGACTTTTTCATATGACTCTGGACTTCGCTATCCTATAGAGTAGATTCGTATTTCCTAGAGAAGTTCAAGGTTGATGATTTTATGAAAAGGAAAATATTTATTTGGCCTTCCACAATTGTTCAAAACAGAGTTAAGAAGATTAATGGAGCTCAACCCAACATGAGTGAGGTTTCAGAATACTGGCAAGAAGAGAACTAGATAATAACGACTTCCAGCCAAGGAATGAGAAGAATACGATTTTTCTAGCATTTCACATAAAGTTCTTTTCAACAGAGACATTACTATTCCAAGGTAATAGACTCGTATTTCATTAAGGAGATAATAGAAACTAGACAAGTTTTTTTATTGACTAACTATACCAAGCTTTAAGTTGAATTTTAAGATAGCCATACGTGCCTGATGATGATGAATCGACTAGAAATATATCAAAACTTGATTTTTGGAAGAGCCCTGTGCAGATACCGTCGATGGAGACGCAATCCCAAAATTATATCTTCAGAATCTGCAGCAAAAGTTCTGAAATAATATAGCAGATGACTGCGTGACTTCCTCAATAGCACATAATAAAAGTGACGCCGAGATTTTTAAGAGAAGAGGGCGAAATTATGAAACAGGGGTTGATGCAGATGGATGCGACATTCATCTAAGATTTTAAGAATGTGGAAGTTAATTGAAGGGCGTCAAAAGTAAAGTCAAGAGAGATAAGAAAATAATGGCTTCCAGTTGATTAAAATGCAGAATGATGATCCCAGACCCCAGCCAGAGAGAGACGAACACCATAACCAAATTTTTTCCCCGAATACAATGTTGCATATGACACAGAATTTGAAGAGAGTAAGTAAAGAAATTATAGATGGCTTCCGACGGGTGAGAGAGAACTCTTAACGATAGAAAAGCAGAGCAGAGTTGATGCCGTGAGAAAAAGAAGAAGAAGTCCCCGAAAAGAAAAACCTCCCAATTAAATGTGAATCCTTCCCAGTAACCTCTTTTCCAAGATTTCAAAAGCTCCGGTGCCTTCTTGGCTTCCCTCTCGTCTGTTCAACAAGAGGCTCGCTGGGAAGATGACAGAAAAACCACCGCCAATGCTCTCTACTTTTAATTCATTTTCAATTTTTAAACCTTTCTTATATTTTCGTATTTTAATTGATGGCATTAGAATTTTATCCTTTATTATTAATTTAATATAATTTAGCCATTGCAAAAATATATTTATATATATCAAGAATCATTCCTCTCAACTCTCAAGAGGATATTATTATTTAATATTTATAAACCTTTTGAAATCTCCTTAAAAGGTGATTAATAATATTTAGATATAAATATTTAAAATTGACTTGCATAACGATAATTATATTAAATTATTTATGGCCAAGGTAATGACATCGACATAATTGTCTTGCACGGATTCTAGGTTTGATGATAAAATTGATCCATTGTTAACCACGTCCTCTCCTTGACGATATTTCCCTTTCTCTCGTGGGGTCGACAATTCTACATCCACTGATAAGGTTTATGGTTAGATCGTTCTCAACGGCTTAATAATATGTATTTAATTTAGTCTCATGATCTCATTCAACTTCGCATGAACAATAAATTCACTTGCAAAATAAAAAGTTTGTTAACATTACAGCGATAAAAGAACAACTATTCCATTCTCAATATCATAATCACATGAAAGCAGTTACTTGCAACAATCATTGTATTCGAAATATATAACCAAACATATAGTCTCAATGTGAGGGATGTGACTCTATGGGCTCAAATACTTACATTGAAACACCCATCAAAAAGTTAATCAAATCAATATCAGACCATTCTGAGAAGATTATCAATGCCATTGAAGAAGCCACCTACCAAGTTGTTGTTGTGGAAGAAGAAGAAATACACGAAATTGAAGATACTTCACGAAAATTCCATCGCACATATGGTAAAGTTGCAAGATTCTCTTCAATTTTAAAAGAGTTGTACTACAATGAACAATTCGAGCAGGGGTCATCCCACCAAATTATTGAGCAATTTAGATATTTCTCAACGATAACTAATGTACATCCACTACAGTCACGTACAGTGTTTTCATACATGTGAATAACCCATATGTACATGCTCTACAACACAACGATGTATTTCCAACCATCAATCATTGAAAATATATGCTTTGTACATTCATGCTCATATATATGTATATAATTGTATAGTTTTTGGAAGCATACGATGTACCATGTTTTAAATACAGTTATTGTATGTATCTTCTATGTTTGTCTATGAATGCTCATATGTAACTATACAATTGTAGATTCTTTTTAAGTGTGACTCACTTATAAATTGTCAAAATTGTGAATTCTGAAACAGATGGTTATTATTCATAACTAATATTCTGTGACACATCAATTTATTTTTTCGACATTAATAATTATATTTGTTTTAGACATGTCTTTGATCAAATTATTATACATCATAAAACAAACATTTGTTTTACCTCTTATACGTGCTTTGAATAAACTCACTTCACATCAACGTTTCGAATCATACTACATGATCCATCATCAGGATGAACAACCAAAACACAATCAAATCCAGAAATTTTATTGCACCACTTGATAGATTGTGGAAACTTGATATCTTTAAACTCACTTCTTTCAGGACGTTACACAAATACATAGTTTATTCTATACAAGGGCGGCAATACCCTCTCTTCTCAACAGAGCAGAAAATGGCACTGAGTAGAGGGAGCCTGAGTATTGTGTTTCTGGTTTTGTTACTTCTTCACAACCTTCGTAAGTTCTTCTATACTCATTCATATAAACTTCATTTATTTGTTTTGGGAAGCTCATTTATATGAACATTCAACATGTTTTGCAAAACTGAGAGTTTTCCAACAGGGAGTTGTGATTTTGTCCTTCAATTCAAATAACCAGTAAGTTCTGTTTAACTTATGATCCTCATAGTGTGTGCTGCTTAAACTCCTCCTTATGGTATCAAAATCTTTCTATTGATGGTATTGTTCGAACAAAAAAGTAATGTGTTTTTTTTGGTCCTCTCTAAAAAGTGCAGTCATTCTGTATTTATTTCTATCACTGATTGTTTCATATATTTTAGAGTCTGGACCTGGAAGTTTGCTCGGATCTGATGGTGGGTGATGAAATCCACAACATTCCATTTCCTACACCACGTATGAGAATTGTTTGAAATTTTTTAGGAACTTTTTTTTTCCTCGCTGAAATTGTCTCAAACTCAAAGCATCTCAAGGTATCTAAAAGCATGCACACATATGCACAGACACACACATATGTATATATACATTTGCTTCTAACAATCTCTTGGGAATTCTAGAATAAAAATTATAATTTTTTCAAGTAAAAGGTGGTCTTCTCTCAGTAGAAAGTAAAAGGTCTTCTCTCTTAAAGATAGATGAAGATAACTTTGTCAAACGTGTGTATATTTTTGTCTCTCCTAAAACTCTACTTTACGAACCTCATTGGAAATTAACCCACTGTATCTGGAGTTATTTTATTGGAAAATTATTCAGCTATAATTGCAATGCGTGTCATTTGACTTGGAGAAAATCTCTATGTCCAAAGAGACATTGCACTGCATATTTTACAAGAAATTTTAGTGGAACAGAAAATGCAGGCTTGAGAATATTTTCAAAAGCAATACCACTGTAGCTGTCAAATATGAGGGGCAATGAACTCGGCAAAATTTTGTTCCCTTATCATTTTCGGTTTTCCTTCATGCTTGAGTGGAAATGAAAAGAAAATAATGCACTAAATTTATATTAACATGTGATCTCCGTAGCCAGGTTTTAACACAGTAATTTTGGTATCTTAACACAAAATATTAGTATCTTAACATGTGAATAATACCGTGCTAATAATAGTAATAGGTCATTATGCTGATGGCGTAAGAAAGAATAGTTAATAAAAGTACTGGCAGCTAACTTTAGTTCATATGTATAAGGAAACCAAGATTAAGAATGGGCTGATGGAAATGTATCATTATTAATATTTATGTTAGTAAGGGAGAGGGGTCTATAGTGGGTCACCCTAATTTTGGGCTTCTCAAAGTCTTATGTGACTATTTCAAATCACTATCAAATTGGTTTCAAGGCCACATCATCAAATATGACACCACATCAGCATGCTTTTTGTTGAGGTATCCAAAAAGGCCCAAACAAAAAGGTGAGACTAATAGTGGGTCACCAAGTCATGTATAATTGGTGCGCTGATGTGGCGTCACATGATTTGCTAGTTTGTGTACTTTATGGATAAAAGTGTTTTGCAATTGGATATTAAGTGTTTTGCAATTGAATATTAAGTCTACCCACTATGAGGCCCACTCAGACTTACTTCTATACCCACCATTGGACCCCTACCCACTATGGACCCCTTTCGCTTATATAGTAAGACCTAAAACGTCTTATCGAAGAAAAAAAAAATATATCAAAATAATAAAATTACTAATTTGAGGGTAATCCTTTCCTCATGTTGGGCTCCACTTTTTGCCGCATAAAGCCCTTCCTAAATATGTTTCACTTAAATTCGTGTTCTTTTAATCATTTAAAGAAGGAAAAAAAAAATGAGAAAGATTACCTACCTCCCCCTAAAGAAGGGAATATACATTAACCTAAAAGGATTCGAAAAAAATAAAGGAATAGACTAAATATCTATCCACGTAATATAGATATATTATGCAATAAAAGAACTAAACTAGTTTATATTTTCAACTAAAAATTCAATGCTTTTTTTAACAAAAATGTTGAAAATGTAGCAGTTGGGTAGACACCCAACAAGGACAAGGAATGACTCTTTTCAAGGTAGGGCTCCCAATAGGAAACTTTGTGCTTGTGGAATTCATGAGGATTACGTAAACCTCAATATGGAGTAGTTTACTGGTGTTGTGTATTCGTACCTGCTACGTCTAACATATTTGGGCGCATGTTGACTCAAAACATTTCCCTGCAATTCTGCACCAACTTCCACTATAGACGCCAGCCTAACAAACCTTTACTGTCATAAATTCCTGCCTCGTTTCATGCATATATTTGCCTGTCAAGGCAGCTTTAAACATTGAATTGGTTTCAGATTCAGAGAGAAAATATAATGGATCATTCAAGATCGCTCATGGTCATTGTATTGTGTACATTGGGGCTTGCATTGGTAGAGGTCGCGAGCTCGATCCCCCTCAAGACTCGTTCAAGATGGATAGTGGACGAAGCCACTGGACGGAGGGTAAAGCTGGCATGCGTGAACTGGGCGGCCCACCTGGAGCCAATGGTGGCGGAGGGGCTGAGCTACAAGCCTCTCTCATCCATCGCCAACGCCATCCCGTCACTCGGCTTCAACTGCGTGCGCCTCACCTGGGCCACCGCCATGATCTTGAAGCAGAGCCTCTCGGTGGCGCAGTCCTTTCAGTCCCTCAACCTCCGCTCTGCGGCGGCCAGAATAGAAGCGCACAACCCGGGCTTCTTGCAGCTGAGCGTGGCGCAGGTGTTAACATGCATATAAGCCATTTGATTAATACATTAATTTTCAACTGTGTTTTCTTTCGTTTATCTTCCTAAATCTAATTTTCCCTTTCTGTTCTTATTTATTTTTCCACAGGCGTATGCCAGAGTAGTGGCGGCGCTGGGGGCGGCGGGACTGATGGTGGTGCTCGACAACCACGTCAGCAAGGCACAGTGGTGCTGCGGCCCCGCCGACGGCAACGGATTCTTTGGCGACAAATACTTCGACCCGGCCGAGTGGCTCCGCGGCCTCACAGCCATGGCTGCCGCTTTCAACGGCACGCCACAGGTGGTCGCCATGTCGCTGCGCAACGAGCTGCGCGGCCCGGCCTCAAGCGCCTCCCAGTGGCTCCGCTTCATGCGCCGTGGAGCCGCCGCCGTGCACGCCGCCAACCCCAACGTCATTGTTATTCTCTCCGGCTTGAGCTACGACTCCGACCTCAGCTTCTTGGCACCCGGTCGCAGGCCGCTCTCCTTTGTAAACAAGATCGCCTACGAAGTCCACTGGTATGCCTTCACCAGTGGCATTAAGTGGTCGCGTGGGCTGCCCAACCAGCTGTGCGGGGCTTTGGTGGCAGGGATTAACAAGCGGGCAGCTTTTTTGGCGACCTCTGCTCCGCTGTTCATAAGCGAGTTTGGCGTTGATGAGAGGGGAATTAATGAGAATGATAACAGGTATTTGAACTGCTTTCTGGCCTATGCGGCCGAGTGGGACTTCGACTGGGCACTCTGGACTTTGCAGGGAAGTTATTATATTCGTAACCAGCAGCCTGGGTTTGAGGAGACTTACGGAGTTTTCAACTCCCGTTGGGACGGACTGAGGAATGCTGGTTTTCTCTCCCGCCTTCGACCTATCCAGAGCCCAATCCAAGGTACTTACAGTACAACTCATTTTTATTCCTAATTTCAAAGTCCAGCAACAAATTGTAGTTTTCTTAAATACATTTAGTAAAATAGATTTGAGAGATATCAATTTATAGCTTGATGTACATATGAATTTCAAATTTAAAATAAAAGAAATTTTGTTAAGCTGACGCTCACTTTCTTCCCTGAAGTGTAGATCCAAGTTTGTCTTCGGGTCTACTGTATCAGATGATCTATCATCCTGCAAGCGGCCTCTGCCTTGTGGCCACAGCTAAGAACGAGCTTGTTTTGGGCTCTTGCAATGGGAGTAGCAGATGGAGCTACAATACTAGGGCCGGTGGCTTCATTGGAGTTGAGGGAACTTCTGCATGTATTGGAATTCAAGGGGCTGGACTGCCTGTGATGTTAACTAACCGCCTTCACTGCCCAACATGGAGCGTGGTGTCGAGTTCGAATCTGCAGATTGGCACAACGGATGGCAGAGGAAAGATGGTGTGCTTGGATGGAAGATCCAGCCCCTCGGTTGTTACCCAGGATTGCATATGTCTCGTGGATTCTCAATGCTCCATACGAGAGAATCCTGAGAGTCAGTGGTTTAAGGTTATTAGCACCAGCAGAAATCTGGCTTGAGATTAACATAAGAGCAGCTTGAGAGAAATTGAAAAGCTTTCAATAAGCGAATACAAGATAAATATTACTAATAGGTTTATGACGTTTAACATTACAGTGATAACTATTAACAACCCTCACAATTACGACCATTGTCAACACGATTGTGTATCTATTCTTACTGGAGCTGAGGCCATTCTATATGGAAACCCTTGTTTATGCAATACGTATGATGCCCACAATGTAGCTTCTCCTTGTTGACATTTTTCAATTAAGTCCACAAAGAAATCAATATAACATCAACCAAGGAAGTGTAAAATTTTCAGTAACCCGATTACCAAGCATATTAATTTGCTTCCCACTTATTGTAATCACGTAAATGGCATAAGAAATCCTTTGGTTTTATAAGTAATGTAAGCAATATTTGGAGGAGATTAGCAATCACATTATAAATTTGTTCTCCCAAGTTATCTCAATGTCTGAAGGTCTGATGCCATGTTAAACTTGGATACCGACATTTACGAAAAGTAAAATTTCTTGTAAAATATAATGCGAATTGCTGTCTAGAGTCGTTTCTTCTCTCGTGAGGTGCATTTCCTCTTTGCCAATAGATGTCTGAGATACACCGTCCTCTTACACAGGTGGACTTTTATTTTTTGTTTCTTATGGTGAAATGTGAATACCATTTCTCAAAGAATGTCTTAATGTAATTACATATTGGTAAATGATGTAAATTTGTGTGAAGTTAATTCTATTCCCTTAATTCTATAGGAGTTGATATTTAATATTTAAATTAACATGTAAAATGTAATTATGGAAACAAGTATCCAAGATTAAAGAACTTCAATGAAAGCATAAAAGACATTCAAAATGACAGAATAATTATATTATATCAAAGAATGCAAATATACAATATGATTCATGATTCAAGGTTACAATGAGAAGCCTTTGTATATAGGCAAGGGTGAGACATAATATAACATAAGATTATGATGTGTTTTAATTTTATGGCTTAAAATTTAAAAAACAAATGCCTAAGTAAACTTAAGTGATTAGATGTGAAAATGACCTAAGAGAGAACCCAATTAGGTAATATACCCTATTCATATCAATACCCCCTTATGTGCAACTTAGTGAGAATGAGAAAAGATGGATAGGTCTCAATAACAAAACTTAATGAAGTATCATTTTACAATTAATGTCCCTTTAAAGATAAGAAGAAAAAAACTCATAGGATAAAACTCCCTCCCAAGAGAGGATGAAGATAAAAGGTATAAGTGACCCTCCCTCAAAAAGTGAGAAGGATAAAATCCCATGTGAGGGAAAGCTCTCTTTAAATAGAAAGAATAAAAGAGACTATGTATCCCCCTAAAGTAGCCTCATGCGCTAGTGGTCAATGCTCAATATTGGATGGTGAAGATGGTTCATGATTGTTGAACAATATTTCTCCCATTAGAAATAAACAAATCCAAATATGTATTCATGATGTATTCTCATTCTTGAAAGGAATATAAAGGAATAAATATACACATGCATAATGTTCTTAGAATTTTTTATTGTTGGCAGCATATTAGTGCTAAAAGGTGTCATAATCAAATCAGAATTCATAGGCCTAACTGAATAAAGTGACAACCTAGAGCCTAATGGAAATAAATGTAAAATAAGGTCCAAGGACAACCATGAATCCTTCAAATGCTAGTCAAGGATCTTCAAGACAATTAAAAATTGTGACAAATGAATAAGTGGATAAAGATCAAGAGGGTCTAGAAAGTGGCCTCATGCCATCCACATAAGATTATTGCAACATACTCACTCATATTAGACAAAGTGAATACTTAGGTTTTTACCATAGAAGTAAATACAAGCATATGCTTAAAAATAGGACAATAATTTTTTTCTTTTTCATACATTATTTATTACACATGATCAAATAAGAATATACAAAACAAGATTTGAATTTGAATTATATTAAATTTTTAACTTGAGATATAAGATTAAACTTTTCAATTACAATTCATACATGATATACTTTCAATTATTCAAGTTTACATAATACAACAATGATACAAGGTCAAGTCTTCCATATCTAGAAAATGCGTATGTTTCACAAGCCTCATCGTTGTCATAACTTGCAAGAGAGAAAGCATCACCATATCACTTTACCTCCAACCAAAAACTGACAGTCTCTTGCACACCTTCCAATTGGAAGTGGCCCTACCCTTCACAAAGAGTATAGACTAAGGAACCCACAAGTATGCCATCTATGTTTCTCGTGTTGTGTAGGTACATAACCAATCAACCATACAACTTTATACATCTCTAGCTAAGTATGATCAATCTGACTGGATATGCAATTTGGATCATGGTGAACCGACTAATGGAAGCAGAGAATTTTTTATTACTTTGGCCAAAGTTTTGGAACATATCAAACACTTCCTTAGGAAGTTAAGTCGTAAGTTCACACACCTCTAACTCGACTCGAAAACCACATTGAACTTAGGTTAACACTTAACTGACTAGTTGATTTACTTGATTGACCTTTCTTAAGGATACTTAATCATAAAATAATAATCTTACTAAAGTCAATGGCGAATAAGATGGAAATGCTTGCCTAATTTTGAACACCCATGGTACATTCTCATAACAACTTGGGACTTTTCAACTACCACTTGTTCAAGTACTTGCATTCAAACCTTGAGAGTAAAGTTACTCTCCTATTTTCATGTACATATGGTTTACAATGATAACACAATGTTATTGACTCAAGACACCTTGTCTCACATTTAAGCTCTCGACTACTTGTCAAATAAGTAAAATAAAATAATATTAATCATTCATAAAAGATCCCTTCTTTTATAATACTTCAAAAATTTTAATGTTTTTACTTATGATTCTATGCTCAAGAACACAAAAATAATTCTGGTAAAAATATAATATAAAATAACAACTTATTTTGTATGAAAAAATACTATGTTAAAGTGTTTGAAAATATTTCAAAAAATTAGTTTATAAAGCAAGCTTTATTCATTTAACTCAACAATGAAATCATGTCTAGCTTTTCTCTTAATTTCATAATCACATATCATAATTTATCCTTTACATAATCTTATATAAATATCTATATATATACATATATATTCTATATATTTCATTATGAACGAGTGTGTATATATATATATACATATAAAACAAACTAGAATTACTCTCTTTTTAATAAAATGGAATAAATCATTCAATTTAACGCAATGGAGAGATAACTTTCAACTCTTTTGTCCATGTCAAATTGAAAGAAATATTAGCTAAATTCTAGTTACAAACTAGAAAAATCTGATTAATCTTTTTCTATTTTAACTTGTATTATTCTTCCAAATGAATAACTATTCTTCCTATTTTAAAAGCTGAAAATTATAGAATGAAACTATGAATTTTACATAGAGATAACAACTATTCTTCCTATTTTAAAAGCTAAAAATTATAGAATGAAACTATGAATTTTACATAGAGATAACAAGTGTTAAAACATGCCTAAGTTACTCTCTTCTTTGTACTTTTGAAGCTCTAGAAATCACAATTTTGATACTCAATCGAACTGCTCCAAGAAGCTCACTTTGGCACAATGAAATTTTGATATATTTTTCTATTTCTTTAGAGAACACCACAGCTTACAGACAAATCTAAACTAGCTACTCAAACTTTAAGAGATAGATGTTTATATTTGTAGATACATGGAAACAACTAGATACACTTATCTATTAAAATCTATAGCCTTCACTGAATAGTATTCAATCATCAAAGATCAAATACTTTCCTATCCTCTAGTTTGTGCTCCTTTCCTTAACTCTCCAAAAAATAATGCAAACAAATCAGCTTCAGGAAAATTCACCACCAACAATTCACCATGGGAAAACTTCACTGTCATGAAAAATTCACCTCATGGAAAATTCACTGCCATGAATTGTTGGTGGTGAATTTTCCATGAGGTGAATTTGTCATGGCAGTGAATTTTCTGGCAGTGAATTGTTGGGGATGATTTTTTCGACAACGAATTTTCCTTTCAAACTATCCTTTCAAACTTGTCGCTCCTCCCGAAAAAATACCAATCCAAAATCAAAATTAGAAGTGAGTATTTTCATCATGGTGCTCTATCACTGAGTCATGCTTTCCAATAATGAGTAATGAGCCAAATGAAAATCTCTTTTTCCTTCCTAAAGGCCACAACTTCCTATTATGTTGTTTGTATTAATTACCAATTGTTTCCTTTAATGCTTGGCACCCCATAATATAGTAATGAATATGCCTATTTTCAAGCCTTCGTTAGAGGCTTATATGCCTCTTGAAGTGCTATCATTTAATAAATTTAAAATTATAGTATTACATGCTTTTACAAGCATGGTAAATTTGCTAGTAAAAATAACTTATATATATATTCATTTTTGTATCTATATATGTATATATATACTAGATTATGTGTTAGATATCGTATATACATACTTATATACATATATACATATGTTATATATATAAAATTTTATTTAACACATTTTAAGGATAATTGATTTGACTTGGTATATAAACAAGATTAAAAAATTGATGAAACAATTTGATTTAACATATATCACTTTTTCTTTTATCAAAATAGATTAAACCAAGACTCTCTTTATCTCTCCTTTTCTAATTGTTTAGCTCATCCTTTGTCTCATCTTCTCTCCCTCTCTTTCTCTCTCTTCCTTTCTTTCTCTTTTTTCTTGTTTCCTCTTTGTATATTAGATCTCCATCTCCCCCTTCCTTCTCTCTTCCTCTCTCTTTTCTCTCTCTCTCTCTCTATATATATATCTATTGTCCTCCTTAAGTGTGGAATGGGTATACTAAAGAGGCTTTAAAAGTGAATTACCATATCCTTAATCAAATGGCATGCTAACTTAAGAATAACTACCAAGGGACATATCTTATTCTTGGATTGTTGACATGAAATAACTAATCAAAAGTTAGATTCTCTCTCCTCCTTATATAACTTTTAATTTAGATTTTAAGTTGAAAATTCATTTTATTAAATAAATTAAAATAAAACTCAAATTAGAATTATTCTAAACTTTTAATAAGATAGACAATTATAAATTAAATTAATTCTAATAATTTTTAATTTATTATTTATAATTTCATAAAACATGAATAATAAAAATAAATTTGAAACTTAAATCTAAATTAAAAATTAAAATAGAATAAACTAAATTTAAAATCAAAATATATCAAAATCCAAATATTAATAAACATGATAATTTTAAAAATTTAATCATAAATAATAAAGTTATTAAGCTAATAAATGATTAAATAAAAAAGTAAAACTAATGTTTTTTAATTTATCAGAATTTAAATATTAATTAAATATGTAATATAAAATATAATTAATATGTTTAACATTAATTGAAAGATAAACTCAATATTAACAAAGAAAAATTATGATAAAAATGAGTGTAAATATAGTTCAATTATTAAATAAATTGAATTTTAAAAATTAAAAATCATACTTCAAATAAAATAGTAAAAATAAAAATAAACTATATTAAAAAAATTTAAAGCTAAAATTTTAACTTATTAATATAATTTTTATTATTATATATTTTTTAAAGTTAATTAATAATATTATTAAAAATCATATAACATAATTTCCTTCTCTACCTCTCTTTTATATAATTAAGTATTTATACATTATATTTATTATTTTTATATATAAGATAATTAAAAAAATTCTAAAAATTTAAGTTTAAAAAATTTAAAAGATAAAAATAGTGCATTCTTATCTTACCTTTTCCTAGTTTATAGTTAAAATTGGATAAGACTAGTTGTTATTTTTAATTATATATTATATTTTTAAATATTTTAAAAAATCTATTGATTGAGATCATTTTAATGATTTTCAACCCATAATTTTTAAAAGCAAGTCATCCACTTTATATAAGGAACACCTTGTAATAATATAATAATTTGTTTAATATCTATAATAAAAAAAATATTACATTAATATATATCAACAAACTTGTTGAATATAAACTTTGCATGTTCAACATTCCTTATAAATAATTTTTTTTATATGCATTTAACAATAAAATTCATAATCTTACTTTATTATTGAAAACAACTAACTATATACATATTTTCTCTTTCAAACAATTCCCACCCTCCTACTAATTAATTATATAATACTTATTTATAAGAATTAATATAATATAATAACTTGGACTCTCACATGGATTACTCAATTGTTATGTTGAAACTAATTAGTTGGTTTTATAAGCTTCACATATCAAAGGGTTTTGTAAGCTAGATGAAGTCCTAGCTATTTCAAAGAATAATGTATTGACTTGCAAATCATAAGTCTTAGAATTCCACATACCAATTTTGTTTTGACTAAAATCAAAACCACACATTTGCAGGAATATGGTAATCTAATTCATTATAGTTATTAAATACAGCTGTACAAGGTTCATTTTGAGTTATTTTTTCCAATCAGCTTAAAAAACATTTTAAAGGGTAATTGCACTTTTTTCCCTTTTCAATTGATATATATTTTTATTTAAGTTATTTTTTTCAAAATATCTTTTAATTTAAAAAATAAAAATAAAACCATTACTTAATATAATAATATGATATTCTTTATTATATTAAAAGAAATGTTATATTTATATTTTGAATAAACATTTTTTTTTCCACCTAACAATGGATTGCCATTTCGATTGTTATCCATAACGCTATATATACTTCAATGTCATCCAAACAGAACTGAAATTCTAATACACTTATCTAAAATTTAGAATTAAACAAAAATCTATTCATAGAGATTTTAGGATAAAACAAAACTCTGTTCATAGAGATGACAATGCAAATTGCTAGAAAGAAATATAAGAGAAAAATGAAAAATAAAGCATTACAATTAAAGTTGATGCAACAATTGTTTGTTGGTAGTTATGACTTTAAACCACTGTTTTTCTGGATTGTGGCGTGGAGAGCAGTGAGAGTGAGTGATGCAGATGCAATCCTTCGTTAAAATCAAAGGACTTTTACTCCCATCTAAACACATCCACTTCTCTTTCCCACCTTCATCAAAAACTCTAGTGCCCAACTGTAGCTGTGCAGAGGAGAGTGTACTCCACAGAGTGTTGTTGGAAGCAGAGCAATCTTCTGTCATAATTGCAGGCATCCCATTTCCTTGAGTAGAAATGCAGGATGAACTTCCCATTAGCCCAATGGGCCCTTCCACACTACCATCGTAGTTCCATCTGCTTTTCACACTCTGGCATGATCCCAGACTAATGCTGTTTCCAATGCTGGATTGCACACACAGACCTGATGCAGGGTGGTAGATTATTTGATAATATGGCCCAGGAGATAAGGAAGGCTCTGCATTCACACCACAGTAATAAATCATCAGTTCTCCATTGGAATTGAAAGATACAAATCTTTCGTTTAACATAAGATGTATGAAATTATCTTCTTCTCAAGAAGAAGATTGTTTTCATGACTGTGTAGATTAAACTGATAAACTTTGTAAAAGAAATGTGTTAAATAATTATAGCATTGACATTATATTGATAAATAATCTTTTTACACAGTTGATTGAATAAAAAACATTTTATTATATCTGCTCAGAAATGAGCGAATTGGCAAGCTGATAAGAATGACTATATTATATTATGCATTTGAAATCAGCTATGACAAACTGTATTTAAAGACAACTGATCCGATCAGATAAGGATAAGATTAAAAAACAAAAACAAAAAACTAAGACTGTTCTACGCATGCGTAGACATGCAGTTTTATCATGCACTCCAAAGTATTTAAGAAAAACAAAGAAATGATTATCAAGGCGGCATGCAAACTGCAGTTGAATAAAACAAAAAACTAAAAGAAAATCCACCGCTGTTGAACATGCATCTTCAATGCATTGCGTTTAAAACATTGGCAATGATTATTGAGATAGTGATTTCGCTATTGTCTATGCAGCTCTCATAGTACACATTTGATCGTACTTATTAATGAAAATCAGAATCAATTAATAAATAATGTACATTCTGGGACTATATAGTTGAACTCAGGTGAAGACAATTGTCATGATAAGATCTGATCTTTGTGAAAAAGTGGAGGCAATCGACTAAAAAATCTGATTGTTGTAACTGAATTTAAAGGTCAATGATTATGGAACATTAACTTAGATTTCTGAATTTAAGGGCCAATGATTATCTGTATCTAAATTTAAGAGGCAACTATTTAGGGAGTAAAAAGTGCAGCATTAGAACAAAGGTCTCTGATTTGAGAAAGAGCTACAAATTAATCAGAAGTTTAGTATGAGATGTTTTTGGATTTGACTGTAAGTTTTGTTATTGATATTTTGGATCAAATCTCATAATATATTTATTTTTCTTTTTGTCTTGTTTTTTTTTTTTGACATGGATCATGAAATTTGGTCTAACATGTCAATGAAAATATTAACACAATAAAATCTAAGAAATCTCATACTAATATCATCAACTGTAAAAAAATTATGTCTATATTTAAAAAAAAATCTACAAATAACAAAATAAAGCTGTGAAACAACAGACCTCTAAAGATATTAAAAGCAATTTTTTTAAAAAAGGGGTGGTATACAAAGCCTGGATGAGCCTAAGAAGTTCTAAGGCACTTTCAATTTAAATTACTAGGAGGAGGAAGCACAGTACATCTCATTAAGTTTACCTTGAATGGGCTGTTGTATTGCCTTGAGCCGAGAAATATAGTCAGGATTCCTGATGCGAGTCCATTCAAGATTGAAAAACCCATAGGTTTCCTCGAAGCCGGTAACGGGCTTCTGGTCCGACCGGTAATAATAGCTCCCCTGCATAGCCCAGAGCGCCCAATCCAAATCCTCCTCCGCAAGATAAGCCAAAATACAGTTCAAATACCTGTTATCATTATCGTTCACGTATCTCTGGTCGATTCCAAACTCGCTAACAATCATCGGCGCCGCAGTACCATTAACCGACGAGGTAACAAACCCAATATTACCCTTGAACCGCGAGGTCTCGTTCCAGCAAACGTCGTTAGGCAGGCCGTCGCTCCACGGCACACCGAACGAGTACCAGTGCCCTTCGTACACAATTTTCTCCTTGAAGGGAAGAGTCACCGGTAGGATGGGTAAGAAGCTGAGAATCGTGTCGAAGTGCAAGCCAGAGAGGACAACGAGGACTTTAGGGTTGGCCTCGTGGACGGCAGCGGCACCCTGCTGCATGTACTTCGACCAGCGCGCCGGAGTCGACCTGTTGCCACGTAGCTCGTTGCGAAGTGACATGGCGACGACGTTGCCCGTGTTGTTGAAATGCGTGGCCATCAGACGCAGGCCACGGACCCACAGTTTGGGGTCGAAGTAGTGGTCGCCAAAAAAGCCGTTGCCGTCGTCCACAGCACAGCACCACTTGGGCTTGCTCACGTGGTTGTCGAGGATGACCATCACGCCCGCCTCTGACAGTGCCGCCACGACGCGTCGGTAGGCGGCGACGTGGCCAAGGCTGAGCAGCCCCGGGTTGTGGCGCTCGATCCCCGCGGCTTCGTCCGTCAGATTGAGCTGCGCAAAGGTATGCCCGACCGTCGCTTTTGTGTAGCTCCGCCTGGTGAGCATGTGAATGGAGTAGGTGAGGCGGACACAGTTGAAACCCTGTGAGCTGATGGTGTGCGCGATTGTGGAAGCCGACTGCCGGTTGAGACCTTCGGGTAGACCGGGCTCCAGGTGGCCCGCCCAGTTGACGCATGCTAGCTTTACTCTCAGCCCCGTTGCCTCGTCCACGATCCATCTGCCTCGTGCCCGCAGCGGCAGGCACTCTGCCGGCGCGATCAGAAGTAGCAACGCTACTAGTAATGGTAGCGCTGCCGTTGTCATCCCCGACGCCATCATTAACCCAATCGATTATTTTTCTTGTAATGCAATTGGATTCGATAAAATTAATTTCTGCTCCGTAGGGGAATAAGATTTATAGGTTACGATGCGGCGGTGGGCGTGTGTGGATAAGGATAGATGAACATAAGTCGGGGCCTGCGACAGCGTCTTTCGGTACTATAATTAGCCGAGAGATTGTGTTTAAATGGCCCCATAGATTGACACCTATCTTACTGCACAGTTTCATGCGTTTGCCTAAACCTTGGGTCTTATCCTTTTTTATCAGCATGCTCGAGATCTACTACTTCCAACGCTTTTTTGACGCAAAGAGAGGTTGTCCATTTGCGCTTTTTATGGAAAAGATGTTGTTTGAATGCTTGTGAATCGAGACTACCACTTTGCTCTCGGTTATGTAGCAGATTTGAGGATGGTTTTGAGTGAAGATCATTCGCTCCCACTTCACTTTCCTGGCTTGAAAAACGGTACTGAATTCTTTGTTTTAGAAACCAGAAAATTACAATGAATTCCAATTTGTGGCAGTTTGAGAATCATTTGTTGAACAGACCTAAAAAACTTCAATATAGTTCTAGACTCTAGTAGTGTTTTTTTTTCAGACTAGTTTATTTACGTCTAATATTTTGTCTTCAACCTCGGAGACTTGACATCAGAAACTGCTGCTCAGAAATATTCACAGTAGTTAACAAGTAGAAGTGTTTTAGTCGCCAACCTTGGATTGCATGCATCGATACTTTCACCACTTTTTGCTTTATTTTAGATTTTCCCTCATGCTAAATTTAGTGTAGAATATGACACCAATTCTAACGTAAGTTTAATTTATAATAATTAAATTATAATAATTATAATAATTAATCTTCATGCAACATAATTAAATTATTATAATTATAATAATTAATATAAGAGATTATATTATATTATATTATATTAATCTTATATTAATGTAAGTTTAATTTATATTATTTTATTATATTTAATAATATAAACATTAATATTATATTATTAATAATTGAATTAGATTAAACTTTCAAATATTATTTTTATACTATTTTAATATTTTTATTATATAATATTGTTATAATATTAAATTATAATTTCTATTTATTAGTAGTGTATATTAGTACTAAAATTATTATATTATTATTTAACATTATATTATATTATTATATTATTCTTCATATTATATTATTATAAAAATATTACTATTATTTTGTTATAATTATTATAATATTATATTATTTTTATTATTAAATTATTCTCACTAATCTATTATTATTATTATTAATTTTTTAATATTATAATTTGTAAAACATATTATCCTTACTATTATATTATTATTAATATTAGTATATTATATTATTATTAATATTAGTATTTATTATTATATTATTAATATATTATTCTTATTAATAATATTAAATTAATTAAATAGTATATTTTTTTTTATGGGTAAACACTTTTGACGTGGAGCTATGAACTGATGAGGTCACAAATAGGGGACCTCATCCCTAATATAAATTCTCAACAATTACATCCCAATGGTAGGCCCACCACCACAAAAATTTCTACCCCAAAAATTTAAGCGATATTAAGGTTTGGGCCTTGGTTGTTGGCACTACAAGCAAGAAGCCCCACTATTTCACCAAAGGGTTTCCCCTGTTATTATATTATTATTATTATTATATTTTAATTATATTATATTATTATTATTATATTATATTATTATTATTATTATTATTATTATTATTATTATTATATTATATTATATTATTATATTTATTTATTTTTAAAGAGAAGGGGTAAAAAACTTTATTCAATGAAATCCAAAGTACAAGGCAAAGGCCAGAGGCCCACCAGACCAACACCACCACCAGAACAACCAACAACAACATTACATATTCATGTCTTCCACTAATAACCTCTCCAGGGTCCCAAGATAATCAGAAGGTAACACCTCCCTTCCACTAATATCCCATCCATCCACATTCTTAGAAGCCCACTTCACTAGACAACCAGCCACTCTGTTCTGTTCTCTAGGGATATGACAAAAGGAGACAAAATCCAAGGCACTACATAGACTTAGAATCTGTCTGACCACATAGGCTAATTGCTAGCTAACATCATCCAACCTCTGGTTGTTCAACATATCCACAACAATCTGAGAATCTAACTCACAAATGATCCTCCTCCAGCCTAAAGAGCATCCACGCTCAACTGCAATCTTAATAGCAAGGGCCTCCATCAGATTATTAGAGTCCTAAACTTTGTAAATAGAGAAGAAAAAACTGCACCACCATCATTACCTCTACCAATACCCCCAACACCAGCATGACCAGGGTTCCCACGAGAAGAACCATCAGTATTAATCTTTAGGACCCCCACCGGGGGAGGTGTCCACCTCCCATCCTGACAGACCCGTTGCCTGACATAACGAGGTCTTCTTCTGGCAATGCTTCCCCTTCTACTATCCCCCAGGTTCAAATTCCGCAAAATAGCAAGATCACCAAGATCAGTATTTTCAAACATATCATACTTAGCACAAATAGTCTCCTGAAGCCTGCCAATTATCTTTTTCCACAATTGAAAACTTCCCAATTTGGAGCCACAAAAAACTCTACGGTTCCTCTCTAGCCAAAGGTTCCAGAGAATGAAAATAGGCCCAATAGACTAGGCCACTTGCAGGAAAGAAGTCTTCGCTAGAGGCCTGCCCAAACTCTCCCAAAATTCAATTAGGGAGGTAGCATGAATACAACCATGATGCCAAGCCTCCCACCATCTATGCCATATCTCTCTAGAAAAAGGGCAAAAAAAGAACAAGTGGGAGGTACATTTCTCACTCTGTGAACAAAGGAAGCAAATAGAAGGTCCCTGAAAACCTTGCTTGCAAAGATTTTCCCAAGTGAGGAACTTCTTTTGAGTAACCAACCATAAGAAAAAAATGTATTTGGGCCAAGAAAAGTTGTCCCAAACCTTCTTCCACCAATGCACCTCAGATGGACCATGTAAGTTCCTGTCAAGCATATCATAGCCTTGAGCCATGGTAAATTTACCTTTTGGACTAGGACTCCAAGCCAAAATGTCCCTCTCATTAAGGGAGCTGCAGAGCTTGCCCTCCAAAACTCTAGTAAGAACAACACGATCCTCCTCAGAACCACCCATGGGCCACTCCTGCGGGTCCTTCCAGCAAGCCACCACTGCTTGACCAATACACTTGACTATTTTAAAATGCTCCACCTTAATCCAACCAGCATCAGAAAAAATATTGCAAAGAGGCTAAAGCTGAGGGAAGCTAGAAAGAATGGGATGGTGGCCATTCCAAGAGTCCTACCAAAACAGAGCATCAGAGCCTCTATTACAGATCTAGAAGAGACCCTCCTTAATTAGCTGAGCTCCCTTAAGAATACAAGAACCTTTACCCAACAAAGCAAGTTGTGGCACATCAAGGCTATCAGCACTAGAAAGATACTTGTGGGCAAGAATCTTAGCCCAATCCTGATCCTAATTCTTGCACCACCTCCAGTACAGCTTAACAGCCAAGGTCATGACAACAAGAGCCATAGACCTAAGACCAAGGCCCCCAACATGCTTCGGCCTGCAGGCAGACTCCCACTTGACTAAACTCCACTTCGAGGAAAGAAGGCTGCCTGACCAAAGAAATTGCCGAGACAAAGCATCAAATTCCCTCACAAAGGTGGAAGGGGGAACCTGCACACAACACCTATAAACCTACACACAAAACCTATAAATGGGGAGATTGCACCACAGTCTTTAGAAGAACCACTCTCCCAGCAGAAGATAACGATTTGTAAGTCCAATGACTAACCTTACTCTAGAATTTATCCAAAATCCCTTGCCAGTAATCTCTACGCTGAGATCCCAAAGCTAAAGGGATCCCAAGGTACATCAAGGGAAGAGAACTGATCTGAAATCTAAGGATCCTAGCAATCCTGCTCTGAATAAGCCAAGGGGTATTAAAGAAATAAATGGAGGATTTTTCATCATTAATACACTAACCTAAAGCCTTCAAATAGATGTCTAAGGCTCTCCTGAAGTTCACTGCCTCACTAATTCTAGTCATGCCCATCAACCCAATATCATCCTCAAACTGAAGATGAGAGTAGGAAGGAGGATAATTGTTCCAGCTTCAACCTTGGATAAGACCCTGCCTCACCTGAGATTTAATAAATCTTCCAAGACCCTCTACCATGATAATGAATAAATAAGGAGATAAAGGGTCCCCTTGTCGGAGACCCCGAGAAGCACTAAACAAATCCGAAGGTTCCCCATAAATGAGAACTAAGAAGGAGGATGAGGTCACACAACTAAGAACCCAATTCACCCACTCCTCATCAAAGCCAAAAGCTAAGAGAATTTTCTGTAAGAACTCCCAGCTCACTTGATCATAAGCTTTAGCCATGTCAAGTTTAATGAACATAGCCTTCTCCTTAGAGTTAGCCATAGAATAAATAGCTTCCATTGCTATCACAACACCATCCAAAATTTGTCTTCTTTCAACAAAACCACCCTGCTCAGCAGAGATCAGAGTACCGAGGAGTGGTTTGAGTCTCTCCGCAATCAATTTGGTGATGATCTTGTAAATAACATTACATAACGCAATAGGCCTGAATTGAACCAGCTAATTAGCCCCCTCCTTCTTAGGTATGAGAGCCAAGAAAGTAGAATTCATGGACTTGAGCATCTGTTTGTTCCTATGTGATTCCTGAACCACCTCGAGGAGATCAAACTTTATTATTTCCTAGAACTCCTGAAAGAACTCAATCAGAAACCCATCCGGGCCAGGAGCCTTACCTTTTTTTTCATATTAAACACCACTTTCTCCAATTCAGTTAACAAGATAGGACATAAGAGAGCCCCATTCATCTCAGTAGAGACCAGGTGGGGAATACAATCCAAGATGGCCCTCTCCTCAACCCTAGCTACAAGATCCTCCCTAGAAATAGGTTTGAAAAATAATTGACCACTTCCACAGAAATATTAGCACAGGAAGAGAGCTGATCCCCTTTAGGCGAAACAAGAGAGGAGATAGAATTCCCCTGCCTCCTAGCCTTAACCGAATTATGAAAGAATGTAGTGTTCCTATCCCCCTCCTAAAGCCAATCAACATGAGATTTCTGCTTCTAGAAGATCTCCTCCTGAAGCTCCCACTCTTCTAATCCCTTAAGAGCTAAGGACTCAGCTTTACTTAGATCAGAGGTCAACCCTTGGTCCCAAATCTGACAAGTGATGTTATCCAACTTGGAGTGAGTATCCATCTTCTGAGCATGCAAGTTTCCAAAACATTGTTTATTCCATCTCTTAAGCCTGTACTTCACATGTTGAAGCCTCTTACTAAAAGTAAACATGGCCATCCCATGGGCAGGCATCCCCTCATACCACCAATCCAACATAAGATCATGCAGAGACTGATCTCTTAACCACATCAACTAAAATTTGAAAGAAGGATTTTTGGTGACTCCATAAGCGATGACAGAGAGCTTGATAGGCCAGTGATCAAAGCCCCTCCAATCAAGAATTTCTGAACTGGTGATCAACCTACTGTTCATCCAATAGCAAGAAACCAAAAATCTATCAAGCCTTTCTGAGATAGCCTCAACACCACATCTCCTATTATTCCATGTAAAGACACCATTGGTTGGATTCACATCAATGAGATTCAAGGAACCAATCATATCCCTGAGCAAATTTTTCGAAGGGTCCAGCCTAGCTAACCCACCTCGTTTTTCATCCAAGCATGTAGCAACATTAAAATCACCAGCCATAATCCATGGGAGAAATGGGTCTAAGGCCCAGATGAATCTGATGTGAGCCCAAAGATTTGAATTACCTGAAAGATCAGTAGGAGCATAAATATTGGATAAAAGACACCTCTCTCTAGTCTCAAAACTAGAGGCAACTAGAGAAATGGAAGACTGACTAGAAATCCACCATAAGGGGAAAACTTTCCTCAGGTTTCAAAAGCAAGCCACCCCTCCTGAACTATTCAAAGCACCCACCCCCTGCCAATTGCCCTGGGGCTAGATCCGTGAAGCACAATTATCCAAACCGTCCACTGTAAACTTAGTTTCCTGAATAAAGACCACATCAAGAGACTGAGATTCAATTAGTCTGCGAACAACCTTTTGTCTAGGGATGTTGTTCAACCCCCTTACATTCCATGATAAAAAAATCATTTATAATGGGGGTGGGAGAAGTGGGAATCAATGGGTTTCATAGACCCAAACTCAACCAAATTATCACCCATAATCTTGACCTTCTCTTGATCAGTCTTCCTTCCACTCCTTGACAGTTTATCAAGAGGCCCCTTTTTAAAGGATTTCTGTTGTAAACCTAAAACAGGAGGAGCTTTGTTACCCTTCACAGAATCTTAGGCTCCCTTAGGAGAAGGGGGATTAGGAGCCACCACAACAGAGCCCTTCAGAGCCTGTGACCCCTGGAGATCCCTGATATCTTGAACCTGAGAAGGAAAATCCATAGCCATCTGTTCAACCTGATGGTCCCCTGGAGATAAATTATGATCCTCTTTCTTTGCATCCTCATCCTGAACCTCATGTAGACCCTTAGCCCTAGAAGAGAGCTCAATTGGAATACCTTCCTCTTGGACCAAATCCTCAAGAACATCAAACCTGTTAAAAGTGCCATCATTCTGTCTATCCAACCAAGTTCTCTTCTTGCCCTTGCCTTTGTTACGGGACTTAACTGGAATAAAAACCTTGCTATCTACAAGTTCATTAGACAAAAGAGCCTTCCCCTTGTCCCCCCTAGGAGGTCCAGAGGTAGCCAAGGGGGAGGATTTATTTATGGGACATTTGTGGTGTAAATGACCATATTCATGACAAATTATGCATCTAAAAGGTAGGGTCTCATAATCCAGCTGTTGGATCCAAGAAGATGATCGCATGCAAATTTCCATAGAATCTAGTAATGGGTTATTTAAATAAACTTCTACACAAATACGAGCAAAAGAAATTACCTTATGATCTTGAGTTTGTGTAGCCGATCCCACAGGTTTTCCAAGAAGCAATGAGATTGAGTGAAGAATATCTTCCCTCCAGAATTCCAAAGGAAGCCTCGTCAAATGAACCCACACAAGAACCTGCGAGGGGATCTCTTCAGTAGAGTTGAAGCCCATGTGCCAAGGATTGATGAAGAGCCCCACCTGGTTAAAGAAATAAGGGCCTCCTTCAAAATCCCTATTCCTATCTGACATGCTTGAAAAGATAACCAAAAAATAGTTATTAGCTGCCAAAATAATCTCCATATCACCTTCTGGGTTCCAAACCCGACGTGCCTAGGAATCAAACACAGGTAGAGAAAGACGAAGGCCCAAAAATTTGCAAATAAGGGCATGATTACACCAATATTCAACATCCTCTGAAACTTGCTTAGGTTGAATAACAAAAACTAGTCGATCCTCGGATCTCTCCAAACATCCATTTACTTTTTTAATTTGAAACATCCCTTTTGAAGAGGAGACCCCATCCCCAGATTGGGGTTTACCCATCTGATCCTTACCACTAACATGCAATGAAGAAGACGACTCTACCATCTCCAAATCCCTAGAGGAAACTTGAGACAAAACAAAACCTCGATTCTCCGTGGATCGAATAGCACAACCCCACCAAAAAGGAGAGAGACGGGGCAAGAGACCCATAGCCTCAGATCGCTATACACCACTCGCCAAGGATACGCTGAGCACAACAAAAAATGCAAGAAAAAAGTCCTCCCACAAACCAAACAATGGTTGAACCCCTAATCCAACCTGCGCACCCTTGAGCACAAGCAAACACCCCCCGTGAGAATGCACCATAGACTCGGCTGCCAAGCACATACAAAACAAAGAAAGGAAGAGCTAGGGCACGCGGGCCCTAGCTCACACCCAGCCACCACATAGAGCCATCATATTATATTATATACTATATTACTATTATATTATTAATCATTAGTTTTGATTAGGGTTATTATTTAAACTAAATAAAAATTACTTTTTCAATTACAATTATAGTTAGAGTTCAATTTGGTTTAGGATTTAATAAGGCTTAGAGTTACATATTAAATTTCATTTATAGTTAGGGTTAAGATTGGGGATCAAATAGGGATAGAGTAAGGGTTACTATTACGATATTGTTCACTTAAGGTTATTTTTATGGTTGAGGTTAGGGTTGGGGTGAGGGTTAGGGTTAGAGGTGCAACTGTTATTGGTCTTGGTGTTTGAAATAATGTTAGTGTTATGTTTAGGGTTAGGGGTAAGATTAATTTTGAGATAAGGTTGGGGTGAGGGTTAGGATTAGAGTTACAATTGTTGTTAGTCTAGGTGTTTAAAATAATGTTAGTGTTATGTTTAGGGTTAGGGATAGAGTTGATTTTGAGGTAGGGTTAGATTTATGCTTGTATGATAAAGTTTAGGTTAGGATTATGATTATGGATCAATTAGGATTAGGTTAGAGATTCAAAGTTAAGCCAACTTTATTTTGTAGGTATCACTTCTTTATATGTGTTAGATTAATGACATGACATGTGTAAGGTTTAAAATAGATTGAATATATAATTTATTATATAATTAATATGATATATATAATAAATAATAAATATATATTAATATGGGGTAAGTGCACAAATATGAGGGGTCAAATAGAGGTCTTAAATGATCACTTTTTTTTTTTCTGAAATAAAAAAATACTGACCTTGGATGAGAAATTGAGGATAGTTACACTCAAAATTTTAAAATGCAATAAAAACAAGGGTCGTAGTGCTTTGAGTCTACTTTTTAAACTTCCATTTTTTTAAAATGGTAGAGATCAAGTGGTTCGGAAAGGGAGCCACAAAAATTGGTATTGTTTTTGTTAAAAAAACATAACATAGCATTTATTGTGGCTCCCTCAAAAGGTTAACTTTTTTTAGTAATTTTAAAATAGCTTCAACGAGAAATTGACTAACATTTAGTTTATGCTCAATTTTTCTAATAATTTTTTAATGAATATATGATTTTTTACTAATTTTGAAAGTGGACACATCCTGAAAAAACATAAATTTTGTCATGCTACCCCTATAATTTTTGAAAATTAATCAAAAATAAAATATTTTTTAATGTTTAGAATGGAGTCTAGGTGAGTGCAAGATCATGGGGGTCCAAAAAGTGGCAATATAACCCAAAAGTGGCTAATGACATTTTTTTTAATCTAAGTTTGATGAAACAAAAAGGGTTTATTGATAATTTTTTTTAGCTTTCCACCAATATAAGATATGAATTAATTGGAATTAAACAGATAGTAATTGTTGATTTTCTATATGCATTATGACTAAAGTTGTGATTGATAGGCTGATTGAAAAAAATCTATAATTCTTAAACTATTTCACATTTTTTGAATTGGAAAGATGCAACACATTTTATGCTTCCCATACTATAGGATAAAAAAAATGATTTTCATAATTTTTGACCAAGTTATGGTGGTTAGAAAAACGCGTTTTAATATTTTTAAAAAAATTCTAATAAAAAATTCATGCCTAATTATTTATTTCCAAGAAAATTATTTAAAAAATGTGGTACATTTGAGCATGTGTCCTCTACTTATATTGAAATCTTAAAAAAAAATATTTTTTTTGCTTGTACTTAGGTTGGTCAAATATACACTTGATTTTTATTTTTTCTTGAAAATTTAGTATTACTGTATTGAAATTTCAAAATTTTACCAAATAGATTTATTTTTTTCCAAAAGAAGACTATTATCTTACAAACTATATTCAATTTGCTACAAATTTTTTTCTTACATACTTTTTAAATTATGTTAATAACCTATTCAAATATTTATGTCAAGTTGCCTAACTCTGTTTTTCTGAATTTTCATTGCCACTTAGGGCCTAGTTTGGACCCACATGATCGTGCACTAACCCATCTAGTTTATAAAAAAATTAATTTATTTGAAATTTCAATGAATGGTTGAAAAATAAAGTAAAAAATACCAAACATTGGTTTTTGAAAAAAAATAGACACAAGCAAAAGAAATTAAAGATGAAAACCTTAACATAGTCAAAATGTGAAAAATCATTAAATAGCTAAGAGAGAGCTTAGCATTACTAGGTGTTGATTTACTCGACCTCGAAACATGTGCACAAACGAGATTATGTGAAATTTTGTAGAATATACAAAAACACATTTTTGGACATTAGAAAGGCACTCCAAGCCTTTGGGTTGGAAATCCAAAGAAAATCCAACTCAAAGGCTTGGGGATTCCCAAAGCAAGGCATAATGCAAGTACGTTATAACATGTTCACGCTATGCCTTGCTTTATGGTTTTGTGTGTGTTTGTATAAATGTCTATTTTGTGTACACATGTTTGTATTTCACATAATCCGAGTGCATTATAATGTGCTCATGTTATGGCTCGCTTTATGTTTTTGTGTATGTTTTTATAAATGTATATTTTATACATATGTATGTATATATATGTTTGTATGTATGCTTGTGTGTATGTGTATGTGTGTATGTATGTTTGTGTGTTTGAATGCATGTATGTTTGTATGTGTGAATGTATGCTTGTACATGTATGTATGAATGTATGTATGTATGCATGTGTGTATGCATGTGTGTATGTATGTATGTATATATGAATGTATGTTTAGGGTTGAGGGTATAGGGTTAAGTGTGTATGGTATAAAGATTAGGGTTTAGGATATTCAGTATAGGGTTGATGGTTGAGGGTTTAGGGTTTAAGCATGGGGTTGAGGGTTTATAGTTGAGGGTATAAGGCATAGGGTTTGTAAGAGAGGGGGACCACCACATGCAAGACCCCAGGTCACAGAGGGTCAAGATGCGAGAGGCTGCCCTAACTTACCTCAACTAAGTGCAATGTGTAGGTTGTGAGGATGAGAATGATGAGGACTATAAAGTCGTGTGACCACTTTGTAATCTTGAGTTTCAAAGTGGGGCTAGGCGAGCAAGTTTTCAGGTTCAACTCTATGCCTCATGGAGCTCTTTTCTCAAAGACAAAAGCATAGTCTTTGGACGATAATGTGGCGCACTGGCGTCTCTAAAGTGCATTGGTATCTGTACAGCCAAACAACAACAAAGACAAGGTCAAACGTGCTAAAATGACTAACAACCCAGCTAACTAACTAAAGGGCCAAAATGACACAAGTAAATGAATGAAGTGCTCTCTAATATTGTAAAGTAGATAAGCAAGAGTAAAGAAAGCAAGGAGGATCTCACTAAGGAATTCGTTCACCAACTGATTCTGCTAGAAGCATGCACACCTACACACAAAAAGAGGGAAAATGTTAGGTGGCTGTATAAGGGCCTGCCTTAGTCAGACCCCCATTTAGGTGTTTTCACCTCCACAGACAACCAAGGAAACGATATAAATAAACAGTATAATAAAGAGAATGCAAACACTATAAAGCAATATTATGCTACTCAACCAAGTGATAAAGGAGAGGAGAAGGAAGCTTACCACCTCCACCTAGAGTGCTCAAGGCTGCTTGGGGGAGAATTGAGAGTACTTGAGCCTCTGCTGCAATGGCGTGGTCCCAAATGTGCTCTACTGAAGTGAAGGAGTAAGAATTTGCTGCAATGGAATGCTTGGATGCTTGAAGTGAGTGAAAAGGTGAATGAAAAAGTGTGAGTATGGAAGCTTGAAGTGTGTAATAGCTTAGAAGAAGTTAGATTGAATGTTGAAGAGGTGAATTTGAAGAAGGAATGGAAGAAAATGACCATATTCAGGTCAGTCAGTCAAAGGGGGCATTACAACTTCACTGCTAATGGGAAGAGTAATGCCTCTACAAGTTCAGCCATAGGAATTTTCCAGGGACATAAGTGCGCCGCGTGGATGTCTACACGCTGCATGGGAATTCCCAACAAAAATGCTTCCATTGATGCTCAAAACAAGCGCCAAGTGGGATGCCAACAGTGGGATTAGGTGGAATTAAGCCTCCAAACTTGGTTTTCTAAGGTGGATAAAGGAAAAAAGGGGATTTGCATAGGGGATGGAAATTTTCTCTTATACATTTTGGCCCCACTTTAGTGAGCACAAATACTGATGAGTGCTCAGTAAAGTAGATTAAGAAGAGTGTAAGGTTAGAAATGTATACTTGAACTACCAAGGAAGTAGACCATGATTTGGCAAACCTAAAGATACATGGAGAGAAAAGGACTCCATAGCTACTCAGAACTATGAAGTTAAAAAAATAAAGCATCTTATAGGCCCACAGATTTGCAAAGAGGCAACCCCCAAGATCTCTCGCATGAAGGAAGCCCCGTGAAGTAAGCGTCTTATAGTTTTTTGGTTCTGCAAGGAAGGTGTCCCCTAAAAACTCTAGCATGGAGGAGACCCAAAGGAAGCACTCTACAAGCTCTCAATCCTATAGGGAAGGTATTCTCCATGAACTCAAGCATGAAGAGTACCCAAAGAAGTGCCCTATAGGCTCTCAATCCTACAGGGAAGGTATTCTCCATGAACTCAAGCATGAAAAACACCCAGAGAAGCGCCCTACAGGCTCTCAGCCCCATAGGGAAGGTATTCTCCATGAATTCAAGCATGAAGAACACCCAAAGAAGAGCCCTACAGGCTCTTAGTCCTACAGAGGAGCCACCCCCAACATCTCTCCCATGGAGGAAGCTCAAAGGAAAGCACCCTACAAGTTCTCTGTCTTGCAGGGAGGTATCCTGCAAGATCTCTCGCATGGAGGAAACCTGAGAAAGCGAACTCCACAGAGTCAAGAAGCGGCAACATGTCTACCTGCAGATACAACATGTCAAAATCGGTCGTGTGGGAAAATAAGTGGATAGTCAAGCAAATCGTCAATAAGAAAAACTTTCAAAGGGGTACCTCGGGAACCCTTCAAAAGGAGAGGAGTCCACTAAAGGGGCGCACTATTTGAAAGGTAAGGTCTAGTTAGGTTTCCCCCAAGCTAGACATGAAAAGGCGAATGGAATGAGTCTTGTTGGGCTGCCTGTAGGCTAGATGTAGAAGAATTCCATTCAGAATAGAGACTTTGAAAGAAGGGTCCCTTGGGAACCCACCATGAGGAAGAAGGGGGTCCACTCAAGAGACACACAATTCAAAAGCAATTGTTCTTCTCATAGTGATTTGTTTCCAAGGAATCCTTTTGAAAGATGTTCACTTCATCAAGGAATTCAAAATGAAGGATATGCCCCCACGTGAGGGGAAATAAAAGTTGTTCCCACTTCGGAGGAAGGTCTTCAAGTCCTTTCTTTTATGAACCTATGATGAAGGAAACACGTTTCGTTAGGGTTCTGTGTTGAGAATGCAATTCTAAGGAAAAAATTGTGAAGAATTTCGAGAAAAAAATCATTTTCAATGAATTTGTTTTCTGAAAAATTGAAGTATTGAAGGAGAGCATTGTCACATATAGAAAGGAAAACTGAAACAAAGAAGAGAGAAAGATAAAGAGAAAAGGAGAAAAAATTACAAAGGACACAAGGGGATATGGTTTAGCAGGGTCAAATTTGTTCGAGCTCATATAATAATAGGTAACCACAATGCAAGGAGAAAGATCATCAATCCCCAACTAGATCAGGAAGAATGCATGGAAAACAAAGTAAAAATATAAAACATTGGTTCAACATGGAAGGGGAGCCTAAATTCCCCCAACGCTTTGCATCATCCCTAATTTAATGAAAATCAAGCACAAACATGGAAGAATGGTGATATAAATAGAAGAATGTTTAGGACACAAAAATCATGCTTGTATCCAATCAGCGATAAGGGTGACAAGGGTCATCTAGGCACACATAGCACAAGCACAAGGGAACACATTACAAAATAAACACACACATACACAAGATGAAGAAAGGTCCTCCTCCTAACATTGATCAGCCAAGAGGTCATTTGCTTCCCAATCTAAATTCTCATAAGGGGAAGGAGGATGAGCCTGCAATGGTGAGATGTTAAGAGGAGGAGCATCTGGCCCTCCCACAACAAGGGCTAAGGAAGAGGGCCCCTCAAGGTCCTCTTTACCAAGCTTTTGTGGAGTCAAGGTCAGTGATTTCATGAAGATCGTTGACAAGGTTGGGACCTCATCCATGGAATTAAACATGCATCCCATAGGGGCACCATGTCTAATTTCAGTGGGTGGGACAGGCTGTTCCTGATATTCACTGCTAATCTTGCCGAATGACTTGGGAGCGGTGACGAACTCAGGGGAAGCCGAGACTAGTTTTGTCACAAGGATAGAACAAGTGGGCTCCTCTTACGTCCTTTGTCACTAGAAGGACACCCTCCACCTCTTTCTTCATTGGAGCTCTATGAACTCCCTATAGATGAAACTAGGGGTGCAGAGGAAGAGGAAGAAAGAACCGCAATGGATACAACCAAAGTATTAACCATATCCATGGGCTTCAGGAAGGGATGAACATCTGGAACAAACATCAGCAAAGGCAGCTCCACGGAAGGAGTGATGAACACCTGCCCCTATTTAGGGTTAGGTGCATTCGTACTCACAATGGAAGTCAAGAGCAATACAAGAGAGAAGCAGAAGGAAGGGAGGAAGAAGACACTGCAGGAGGTCTTGAAGTAGGAGCAATCATTCCTTCCTCCTTCTATTGTGAGGTGGCCTACTCAGCCAGGAGAGCCTTTCACCGACACTTGCATTCATGTGCAAGGTGGTTTCTATGGCTCTTAGAGTTAGAGGCCAGATTTTGTGAAGGGACAAGAGGTTCCTGCTCAACCATAGGAATGTCCACTATGGTCATTTCAAGCAGAGGAACAGGTTCTGTAGGAGGAATAGGCTGAGGAGCGACAAGAGGAGTCGACTTGAGAGCCTCGGTAGTGGGCCTCTTTCCACTCACTACCTTAGAAGCAGGAGCGGTAGGATGCTGCAGAGGTCAAGACAAAGAGGAATCTCCTCAGGAGACCTTCTTCCTATCATACCAAATGGGTCTAGGTTCCATCGGTAGAACAAGAAGCTCAAATGTGGGATGCTTAGGCTTCTGCTAAGTAGGCATCGAAGGGTTCTCCTACAAATGAGGAGAAAACCTAATGGTACCATAGCTGAGTGGGAAGAAGCATCAGACTGAGCAGCTAAAGAGGAAGGAGGATCACAAGACCACTTCTCTTCTTTCTTCTTTTGAGCCTTAGTGGCATTGTTGTCAGCCTTCAAGCAAGCCCTATGTGAGATAGCATAAGGTGAGGGAGGGTATCTCACTTTCAGTGTCAAACGTCCTTTCTTATAGTTCTGATATGTTTTGTACAAAAGGTCCATCCTAGGTGGTAGAGGACCCACGAACGTAGGCCACAGGTGATCCAAGGAGTAGCTACCATGTGCAACTGGTGGTCTATAATTGATGTCATGGATTACTTGCACAGAGCCTCCATGGATAAATTTTAAACATTTATGCATGACGGAGGGTACCGTGTTCATCACCACCAACTAAGGGATACCTAATTTCACCCTAAAGGGTTTAGATCCAGGAATGATATCGAACAAGAGTTTCACAAACTTAGGTCCAACTAGGACTAATAGGACAATACTACCCAAAAGGGGTACGAAAAGCCCATCATGTGTGCGGATGAAACTCAAAGGAGCATTGTATCCATCCTTGTGTAAAAATTTTATTAGTATAATCTCCTCTGTTATTATGTTTACTTGTGACATCGGATCAACGAGAACACTTGCTACAATGTTTCCATTAATCCGTGCAGGAATGTAAAGAGGAGATGGTTCCTTGTTAAAGCCCATCGACAGGTCTTGTGAAGTAAAGGTTATGCAGTTACCACTATCCATAGGTTGCACAAAGGGGATGGGCTAATGCAAGAAGGAGGCCATTATGCACACTAGATAGTGCTTTCATAGAGTCCCTAAAGGCTGTTAGATAAGATGGTGACCCAATTAAGGTTTCATTGTGCAATACCTTTGGAACCTTCCAACTATGCCGGCTAGGGGTTGCAGGTTGGGTTGCAAGGCAAAAAATTTACAACACTCACATCTACAACATTCCTAGAGTATGAGGAAAGGAACTGTTAGTATCACAAGAATTGAACCAAAATGGTTCACGTCGGGTTCACCAAAAATGTAAAAGAGGGGGACCACCACATGCAAGAACCAAGGTCACGGAGGGTCAAGATGTGAGAGGATGCCCTAACTTACCTCAGCTAAGTGCAATGTTTAGGGTGTGAGGATGAGAATGATGAGGACTATAAAGTCCTGCGACCACTCTATAATCTTGAGTTTCAAAGTGGGGATAGGCAAGCCAGTTTTCAAGTTTGAATCTACACCTCATGAAGATCTCTTTTTGAAGATGAAAGTGCAGTCTTTAGACGACAGCGTGGCATGTTGATGTCTCTAAAGTGTGTTGGCATCCATATGGCCAGACAACAACAGAGACAAGATCAAACTTGCTAAAATGACTAATATCCAAACTAACTAACTAAAGGGCCAAAATGAGACAAGTAAATGAATGAAGTACTCTCTAATATTGTAAAGTAAATAAGCAAGAGTAAAGAAAGTAGGGAGGATCTCACCAAGGAATTCATTCGCTAGCTGATTCTTCTAGAAGCACGCACACCTACACACAAAAAGAGGGAAAATGTTGGGTGGCTGTATAGAGGCCTACCTCAGTCAGACCCCCGTTTAGGTGTTTCCACCTCCATGGATAGCCAAGGAAACGAGATAAAGAAATAGTATAATAAAGAGAATGCAAACACAATAAAGTAGTCATATGTTACTCAACCAAGTGATAGAGGAGAGGAGAGGGAAGCTTACTACCTCCACCAAGAGCACTCAAGGCTGCTTGGGGGAGAAATGAGAGTACTTGAGCCTTTTCTACAATGGTGTGGTCCCAAACGTGCTCTACTGAAGTGAAGGAGTAAGGATTTTCTACAATGGAATGCTTGGATGCTTGAAGTGAGTGAAAAAGTGAATGCAAAAGTATGAGTGTGGAAGCTTGAAGTGTGCAATAGCTCAGAAGAAGTTGGATTGAATGTTGAAGGGGTGAATTTGAAGAAGGATTGGAAGAAAATGACCATATTCAGGTCGGTCGGCCGAAGGGGGCATTACAACTTCACTGCCAATGGGAAGAGTAACGGCTCTACAGGTTCAACAGCATGAATCTACCAGGGACATAAGTGCACCATGTCGATGTTTGCATGCCACGCGAGTGTCCTTGACAGAAATGATTCCATCGATGCTCAAAACATGCACCAAGTGGGATGCCAACAACGGGCTTAGGTGGAATTAAGCCTCCAAACTTGGTTTTCTAAGGTGGATAAAGGAAAAAAGGGGATTTGCATAGGGGATGCAAATTCACTCTTATACAGGGTTAAGGGTTGAGTGTGCAGGATTTAGGGTTTAAGTATAAGGTTTAGGGTATAGGGTTTACATACAATGTTCAAGGTATAGGGTATAAGGTTGAGGTATAAGGTATAGGGATGGGGGTTGATGGTGTAGAGTTTAGGTTTTAAGGTATAGGGTTGAGGGTTGGAGGATTAGGGTTTGAGTATGGGGTTGAGGGTATAGGGTCAAGGGTTGTGGGTTTACAGTTGAGGGATAATGTTCAACTTGTTGAGTATATAAGATTAAGTGTGTTAGGTATAGGGATTATGGTTTAGGATATTTGGTTTAGGGTTTAGGGTATGGGTTGAGGGAATAAGGCATAGATTTAAAGGTTGAGACTAAATGGTTTAGGTTTTAAGTATAGGGTTGAGGGACAATGTTTAAGTTTTAGGCTATAAAGTTGAGGGTATAGGGTATAGAGATGAGGGTTGATGGTGAAGGGTTTAGGGTTTAAGGAAAGGGATTATGGTTTATGATATTGGGTATAGGGTATAGGGTTGAGGGATTGATGGTATAAGGCATAGGGTGAAGGGTTGAGAGTGTATGGTTTAGGGTTTAAGTATAGTGTTGAGGGAATAGGGTATAGGGATGAGGGTTGAGGTTGTGGAGTTTAGGGTTTAAGGTATAGGTTTGAGGGTTGAGGGATTAGGGCTTAAGTATAGGGTTGAGGATATAAGGTATAGGGTATAGGGTTGAGGCTTTACATTTGAGGGATAATTTTTAGGGTAGTGTCTAAGGTTAAGTGTATAGGGTATAGGGATTAGGGTTTAAGATATTTGGTATAGGGTTTAAGGTTTGGATTAAGGGTACAAGGCATAAGTTGAAGGGTTCAGAGTGTATGGTTTAGGGTTTAAGTATAGGGTTGAGGGACAATATTCAAGGTTTAGGGTATAAGGGTGAGAGTATAGGGTATAGGGATGAGGGTTGATGTTGTAGGTTTTAAAGTTTAAGTATAGGGTTGAGGGTTGAGGGATTAGGGTTTATGTTAATTGGGTTGAGGGTATAGGGTTGAGGGTTGGGGGATTGAGGGTATAAGGCATAGGGTGAAGGGTAAATATTGTATGGTTTAGGGTTTAAGTTTAGTTTTGAGGGGAAATGTTAAGTGTTTAGGGTATAAGTTTGAGGGTATAGGTTATAAAGATGATGGTTGAGGGTGTAGGGTTTAGGGTTTAAGGTTTAAGGTATAGGGTTGAGGGTTTAGGGATTAGGGATTAAGTATAGGGTTGAGGGTATAGGGTACATGGTAGAGGGTTGAGGGATTGAGAGCTTAATAATTTGGTTGAGGGTACAGTGTATAGGGTTAAGAGATTGAGGGTATAAGGCATAAGGTGAAGAGTTGAGGGATTGGGGATATAAGGCATAGGGTATAGGGTTGAGGGTTGATGGATTGAGGGTATAAGGCATAGGGTAAAGGGTATAGGGTATAGGGTATAAGGATGAAGGTTGAGGTTGTATGGTTTATGGTTGAGGGTTGAGGGATTAGGGCTTAAGTATTAGGTTGAGCCTGGTATAGCGTATAGTGTTGAGTATTGAGGATATAAGGCGTAAGGTATAGGGTATAGGGATGAGGGTTGAGGGTGTATGGTTTAGGGTTTAAGGTATAGGGTTGAGGGTTGAGGAATTAGGGCTTAAGTATAGGGCTGAGGGTATAGGGTATAAGTTTGAGGGTTGAGGTTGTAGGGTTTAAGGTTTATGGTATAGGGTTGAGGGTTGATGGATTAGGCCTTAAGTATAGGGTATAGAGTGTAAGGAAAATTAGATGCGGAAAAAATTCTCCTACCATCAATACCTCAGGAAAGAATGTAGATATACTTTAAAAATTTATAATTACAGTCCAATTAAGATGCACTAGGAAGCAGATAACAGAAACAGAGTATTTGACAATCACACAAGAACACCAGATATACCTGGGAAAATCCTTATGGGAGAAAAACCCACCACACCAAGAGAAGTCACTTTGTATTAGAGTAATAAAGTTTACATACAAGTTTCAGACTTATCTTTCTGATGTCTGTTTACAGCAGAATTCACCATGTACAATTTTTTTTAGGAACCTTCACGTTACAGTCTACAGAATAGAATTCAACCACTAATACAATCACTCAAAATCTGTCGATTCAACCAACCACCATCGAACCCCCAAGTGTCTGCAACTAAAAACTATATCCATGGTGTTCCCTGACTATCGAGCTTCCTCACAGAACTATCACAACGAACCAACTGCTAACAGTTCACATTCGGCTCCTCCTATTCGTCCACGAGATTCCACATAGGACGGTCAAACGATCAACAAAATTTGCATTGTATTGGCATCTCAGTGAGACACTAACATTGTCTCGCCGATGCCACATAGCCTTCATACCGATGTCGCCAAGAGTCACCATAGTCGCCAAGATGTTCTATCGAGCCTCATGAGTTACACCGAGTCACCAAGCAGTCACCTAGACCTATCGCTTTCGCTAGGAGATCATGGTGAGTCACCAATGGTATACCGAAGACACAAGTCATATCAAGCTCTAAAATATAGTCGGCAAGACATACCGATATCACCAAGAGGTCTCATAGAGCAACATTAGGTTACACCGAAAGCATACACCTATCGGCAAGACCAAACACCTTCACTGAGACGTTACACCGAGGCTCCGCAAGTCACATAGACTTAAGTGTTCTCATCGGCCAGACAATCGGCTTTCGCCAAGACATCATACCGAGATCCATATGTTTCACCGAAGTCGTCAGCAGTTGCCAAGACATATCATCTTTGCTAAGACTTCTTAGTGAGAACCCTTAGCTATCCTGAAGACCATAGTCACCAAGAGTCTCCCCGACTCCCAATTGAATGGCCTGTCAGCCAGAGATCTCCCGATTGCTATGAGGTCATAACGAATAAACCTTTTCACAGTGATAGCTTCAGAGTGTAACCTTTTGGCAAGACAATAACAAGGTCACAACGACCTGTTCAAAACATAATGAATCAAACTACTAGTCGGCCAGACAATGAAGCTGTCACACCGACTTGGCTCTCATGGAGGTTTCAGCTTGTATTGATTGAGACATGCATTTCCAACAATCTCCCACTTGATGAAGATCATATAGGCACCTCTAGAGCACAAATAAAACTTACTAAAAATCATGGGCACTAAGGCCCATTGAACTGGCACACCACCTGAACTTGTCTGTGCTCACTAGCTTCGTCAATGAATCTATAACATTCTCCAGAGTATCAACCTTTTCCAAACTAACCTTTCCATCCTCCACCATATCTCATACAAAGTGGTACTGTACATCAATATGTTTTGTCCTGGCATGGAAAGTAGGGTTCTTTGCCAGACAAATTGCACTCTGACTGTCTCAGAAAATAGTTATTTCCCCTACATCAAAACCAATGTTAGAACACAAACGTTTCAACCATACAACTTCTTTACAAGCATGAGTAGCTACCATGTATTCAGCCTCCATAGTGGACAAAGTGACTACAGCCTGCCGCTTGCTCATCCAACTCACTGCACCACCATTCAACATGAAAATGTATCCACTAGTGGATCTCCTGTTGTCAATGTCCCCTACCCAATCAAAATCAACATAACCATAAATGCTGAGAGTCCTCTATGATTCAACCAAGTTCCCATGGTAACACAAAGCAAAATCTGAAGTTCCCTTCAAATACCTAAACACTCTCTTCACAACATCCCAATGAGTTCTTCCTAGATTAGCCATAAATCGACTAAGTACTCCCACTGCTTGGGAAATGTCTGGCCTTGTACAGACCATTGCATACATAAGACTGCCTACTGCACTAGCATAGGGTACACTGGTCATGTCCTCCATCTCAGTAGGAGATTTTGGACAGTCCTCAATAGATAGATTCGTTCCATGCATGACTGGGACCACTAGCTGTTTGTAATAATTCATACAAAATCTCTCAAGAACAGTCCTGACATACTTACTCTGACTGAGCCAAAGCTTTCTATTCTTCCTATCATTGGTTATCTCCATCCCTAGAATATACCTTGCTGCACCAAGATACTTCATTTTGAACTTAGCAGACAACTGAGACTTAAGATCAGAAATCATTAGCTTGCTATTTCCTATGAACAACATATCATCAACATAAAGAGCAATAACAAGTAGTTGATCACTTTCAACTTTATAATATATGCAGTGATTAGATTTTGATCTTACAAATCCCAAAGACAATACAAAAGTATCAAATTTTTGGTACCACATTCTAGGTGACTACTTTAACCCATACAGAGACTTCTTTAATTTGCATACCAGTTTTTCTTTACCTTTCTCAACAAAGTGCTCAAGCTGGGACATATAGATTTCTTCTTCAAGATCACCATGAAGAAATGTTATCTTCACAACCATCTGTTCTACCTCTAAGTCATATGCTGTTGCAAGTGACAAAATAAATCTAATAGATGTCAACTTTGCTATAGGAGAAAATATTTCCCCATAATCGATTCCTTCTACCTGGGAATAAACCTTTGCAACGAGTCTCACCTTGTACTTTTCTACATTGCCATCCAAACCAATCTTTTTCTTAAATACCCATTTGCAACCAATAGCCTTTCTACTTTTAGGCAAGGGCACCAGACTCTAGGTTTCATTCTTATCTAATGATGCCATCTCTTCTTCCATTGCTTCCAACCAAGAATCTTCATACATTTTAAATGCCTCTTTCATAGTCCTAGGCTCATCAGTACTAGAAATCAAAGCATAGGCACAAGTAGAATCTATCAAAGAGAACCCATACCTATCTGGTTGGTTTCTTTCTCGGGTTGACCTCCTCACTTGCTGAGGCTGAGGTTCTTCTTATTCTTCAGAACTATCTGAACTACTTGAGCTCTCCTCAGTTTCAGGTACATTTTAAATTTTCAATTCCTCTTTCTCTGGTGTAGGAGGAATTAATGCTACATCCTTATTGTTTTCTGATTTTGTCTCTGACTGCAGATCCAAAGTGGAAGGTTTCAGCTCATGAAAGATTACACTTCTGCTATATACAACCTTCTCTGTATCAGGATTCCAAAGCTTGTATCCTTTTATCAACAAGAGCAGAATTTGGAGAACGATTAATTAGATAACATGCAGTAGATACAGCCTCAGCCCAAAACTTCTCCTCTAAGCTAGCACTACTCAGCATACTTCGTGCTCTCTCCATCACTATCCTATTGAACCTTTCTGCAACTCCATTTTGCTGTGGAGTATAAGGCATAGTCTTGTGTCTTTCAAATTCATTAGAATAGAATTCACCGCCATTATTAGTCCTCAAGAATTTTATTTTTCTACCAGTCTGATTTTCAACAAGATTTTTAAATTCCTTAAATCGACTGAATACTTTTGATTTACTCTTTAGAAATATACAAATTCTCTTCTTGAATAATCATCAATGAATGACACGTAGTATCTTGACTTAGAAAAATAAGGAACATTCATTGGACCAAATACATCCAAATGAATATAATCTAACAAACCAAAAGATTTATGAGGACTAGAATAAAACGAAACACGGTGTTGCTTTCCATATATACAGTGTTCACAAAATTCAAAATCAAGATTACAATCTTCGAGCCCCTCAACTAGGTTTTTATTCTTCAAGGTTTTTAAACCTTTTCTTCCTATGTGGCCTAACCTATGATGCCAAAGCATAGTCTTCTCTACAGGAATTTTTGCTTCCATAGAGTTTACATAATTAGGGATATTTCCCTCTTTACCTCCATGAGCAGCTTTTAGTGACTTTCCAGAGACACTGTTACATTGAACAACATGTGCATCCAGCTTGTACAGGGTGGCAATTCGAGCACCTCTAGCCAACACCATCGAACCTCTAGTCATCTTGTAGCCATTTCCAGAGAATGTAACTTGTACTCCAATTTCATTCAGCATACTTACAGATAATAGATTGCAAGCCAGACCTGGTATGTGCATAACATTATTAATTCCCTTCACTCTGCCATCATGGAATTGTATTCTGACTCTTCCATGGCCAACTATCTCTAAAGTTGAATCACTTGCCAAGTACACCTTTCCACCATTGTATTCTTCATACTTTGTGAACCATTCTCTGTGAGATGTCATGTGGAAAGATGCTCCAGAATCAATTAGCCAGACATCATCTGATGCCCGAGTAGCCAAGGCTGCAATGAAGGCGTCACCATCACTATGAGAAGAACCATTATCGGAAGAGCCCTTCTTCTTCTTCTTCTTTTTCTCCTCTTTACAATCCTTTCAGACATGACTAGGTTGCCCATAGTTCCAACACTTCACCTTGGACTTCTTACTAGGAGACTTTGATCTCCCCTCTGATTTTGATTTTGATTTCTTGTCCTTCTTCTTGCCTTTCTCCTTTGACCTTCCTCTGACAGCAAGAGCCTCCTTCGCCATCTTAGAAGATTTCCTTCTCATCTCTTCTGACAACAAAGATGCAACAACATCTTCCATCTTGAAACTGGATGTTGTACTCCTGATAGCCATCACTAGATGGTCCCATGAGTCTGGCAAAGAACACAATAGTAGCATACAACGATCCTCTTCTTCAGTCTTCACACCAATAGACGTCAATTGAGCAAGTAGCATGTTAAATGCATTCAAATGATTAGCCACAAACCCTCCTTCCTGCATTCTCAAAGAATACAGCTTCTTCCTTAGGAATAGTTTATTCACCAAGGATTTCCCCTAATAAATAGATGCCAGTCTCTTCCACAAAGAAGAGGCAGTCTTCTCCTCATGCACATTCATAAGCACTGAGTCTTCCAAATAGAGCCTTATCAGCCTCTTAGATTTCCTATCTGCAAGGTCCCAATCTTCTTGCTTCATGCCTATAGGTCTCACTCCAACCACAACAATCCAAAGATCACGATCAACTAGATGATCCTCCATCTTGAGTTTCCACAACTCAAAGTTACTGCCATTGAATTTCTCTATTTCAAACTTTCCAGATGTGCTAGCCATCTCAACCTGTAATTAGAAATAACAAATTTTCTACAAGACTCCCACTGAATAGAACTGACTCAAAAAACCCAACGTACCCACAAGGATACCACAACTGGCCAGGCTCTGATACCACTTGTAAGGAAAATTAGATGTGGAAACAATTCTCCTAATGTCAATACCTTAGGAAATAATGTAGATATACTTTACAAAATTTATAATTATAGTCCAATTAAGATGCACTAGGAAGTAGATAACAGAAATAGAGTATTTGACAATCACACAAGAACACCAAATATATGTGGGAAAATCCTTATGGGAGAAAAACCCACCACTCCAAGAGAAGTCACTTTGTATTACAGTAATCAAGTTTACATACAAGTTTCAGACTTATCTTTCTAATGTCTGTTTACAGCAACATTCACCATGTATAATTTTTTTCAGGAACCTTCACGTTATAGTCTACATAATAGAATTCAACCACTGATACAATCACTCACAATCTATCGATTCAACCAACCACCATCAAACCCCCAAGCGTCTGCAACTACAAACTATATCCATGGTGTTCCCTGACTGTTGAGATTCTTCACAGAACTGTCACAACGAACCAACTGCTAACAGTTCACATTCAACTCCTCCTATTCATCCACGAGATTCCACATAGGATAGTCAAATGGTCAACATAATTCGCATTGTATTGGCATCTCGGTGAGACACTAACAGTGTCTCACCAATGCCACATATCCTTCATACCAATGTCACCAAGAGTCACCATAGTCGCCAAGATGTTCTATCGAGCCTCATGAGTTACACCGAGTCACCAAGCAGTCGCCCAGACCTATCGCTTTCACTAGGAGATCATGGCGAGTCACCAATGGTATACCAAAGACATAAGTCATATCAAGCTCTAAAAGATAGTCAGCAAGACATACCGATATCACCAAGAGGTCTCATAGAGCAACATTAGGTTACACCGAAAGCATACACCTATCG
This sequence comes from Sequoia sempervirens, assembly GCA_007258455.2. Lineage (NCBI taxonomy): Eukaryota > Viridiplantae > Streptophyta > Pinopsida > Cupressales > Cupressaceae > Sequoia > Sequoia sempervirens. Next base: position 43,287,029 of record VDFB02000007.1, on the reverse strand, counting down.
GCAAGACCAAACACCTTCATTGAGACGTTACACCGAGGCTCCGCAAGTCACATAGACTTAAGTGTTTTCATCGGCCAGACAATCGGCTTTCGCCGAGACATCATATCGAGATCCATATGTTTCACTAAATCTGTCAGCAGTTGCCAAGAAATATCATCTTCGCTAAGACTTCTTAGCGAGAACCCTTAGCTATCCCGAAGACCATAGTCACCAAGAGTCTCCCCGACTCTCGATTGAATGGCCTACTAGCTAGAGATCTCCCGAGTGCTATGAGGTCATAATGAATACACCTTGTCACAGTGATAGCTTCAGAGTGTAACCTTTCAGCAAGATAGTAACAAGGTCACAGTGACCTGTTCAAAACAGAATGAATCAAACTGCTAGTCGGCCAGACAATGAAGCTGTCACACTGACTTGGCTCTCATGGAGGTTTCAGCCTGTATTGATTGAGACATGCATTTCCAACATAGAGTAGAGGGTTGAGAGTTTATATTTGAGGGATAATGTTCAAGGTTGAGTGTCTAAGGTTAAGTGTAGGGTATAGGGATCAAGATTTAAGATATTGGGTATAGGGTTTAGGGTTTGGGTTGAGCGTAGAAGGCATAGGGTGAAGGGTTGAGAGTGCACGGTTTAGGGTTTAAGTATGGGTTGAGGGAAAATATTCAGGGTTTAGGGTGAGGGTATAGGATATAAGGATAAGAGTTGATGTTGTAGGGGGGTAAGTGCAAAAAGATGGGGGGCCAAAAAGGGACTTAAATGGCCAATTTTTTATGAAATTAGGAAATACTAACCTTGAATGTGAAATTGAGGATAGTTACACTCAAAATTTTGAGATGCAACAAAAACAAAGATCATAGTGCTCTGAGTCTACTTTCTAAACTACTAATTTATTTTGAAAATGGATGAGATTAAGGGGTTCAAAAGAGGCACCCACAAAAATTGGTGTTGTTTTTTTTAGAAAAATATAACATAGCAACTGTTGTGGGAATGTATCATGGTGAAAATTTTTCAATATTTTTAAAACCACTTCAATGAGAAATTAGCTAATATTATGTAGTTGATGCATGATTTTTCTGATATTTTTTTAATGAATATTTGTTTTTATACTTATTTTCAAAGTGGACACTTCCTGAAAAACAAAATTTTGGCCGTGCTACCCCTACAAATTTTGGAAACTAATTGGATTTTTTTTTTTTTTTTTAATATTTCTAGAATGGAGTCTAGTTTCTAAAAATGTAATTTATTTGAAATTTCAATGAATAGTTACTTTATAACGAAAAAAACATCAAACACTACTTTTTTCCAAAAAAAAGACACAAACAAAATAAATTATAGATCAAAGGCTTAACATTGTCAAAAAGTGAACAAAATTACATCATTGGATAGCTAAGAGAGAGCCTAACATTACCTAGGTGTTCCATTTGTTCGACATTGAAACATTTGTAATTTTGATAGTGAGCACGAACCTGATTGTGTGAAATATTGTAGAATTTGCAAAAACACATCTCTGGTCATTGGGAAGGGCCTCCAAGCTAGGAAAGTACCAATCCCAAGGTTTGGGGATTCCCAAAGAAAGATATAACATGAGTGTGTTATAACGTGTTTGTGTTATATCTTAGTTTTGACATGGTTTTTGCATTTGTGCGGGACATATCTAGAAAGACATAACGTGAGTGCATTAACATGCTCATGTTATATCTTAGTTTGGACATTGTTTTTGCGTTTGTACAGGACATGTCTAGCAAGACATAACACGAGCGCATTATAATGTGCTTGTGTTATGTCTTACTTTATGTGAAATGCTACTCTATTGAATGTATGTTTATATATTTTTATGTACATGTATGCTTGTATGTCATGTATGTCATGTATGTATGTATGTATGTATGCATGCTCAAGTATGTATTTATGTATGCCTATATGTATGTATCAATGCATGTATGTATGTATTCCTATATGTATGTAAGATTGTATGTACATATGTACAGGGCGGGTGCATGGAGATGGGTAGCCAATTTGTGGCCACTTTTTTTTAAAAAAATTGAAAAGTCATAACATGAGTGCATTATAACACGCTCGTGTTATGGCTTGGTGTGTCGAGCTTGAGGCTTGGCCACAACGAGCCCATAACATGAGTGTGTTATAACACGCTTGTGTTATGACATGTTAAAAGCAAAAAAAAAGTGAAACACATTCATTCTTGCATTTTGACTGTGTTTTTTGTTGTGCCCTGCAGCCAAAACCCCCATTTTTCACACTCGCATTCTAGGAGGAGGTATTTTGCAAAAATCTTCATCAGCGGTTGCTATTTCATCACAAGGATGGTGCCACAATGACAAGGAGGTGTGAGAGGTAAGAATTTTTTTATTTTTGTTTTGAATTTGTTAGTTTTAGGTTGTATTTGATATTTATTTTTTAAAATTTGTAGGAGATGCAAATCAACCTGCAAACCCTCAAAATCCTCAACAAGAAGAGCAACCAAATCCTCAACAACAAAATCAACCACAACAACACCCTCCTCTACCAATCACTCAACACCCTTTTGGAACTCAACAAAATTTAATGAGTGAAATTGAGAACAACAAAAACAAATTGAGGATTTAATCAGTAGGTTGAGTGATCCAAATGGTTCAATTGTGGAAAGAATGACCCTTGAAAGTTCATTGAAAGATATGTTAAAAAATGTAGATTCAATTAACAAATAACTAGATGGAAAGATAGGAGGTAGGTGGCTAGGGCTTATTACGTGGATAAACTATCATATAAATAGGTAAAGGATTTAAAAATTACAAAAGGTGATTTATGCTCATTATTCACTGACCCACGTACAAATCAAAATATTACCCTCAATGCGAAGAGGTTTCCTATTCATTAGTGTCACCACCAACTGATTAGGAACTATTTTTATGATAGGTGGTACATGGTTTTTGATTACCGACCGTGCAACAATTGTGAAGTCCCACAGTATTTCCTTAGGAAACTATACAGTGAGTTCATATTGAACAAAATCCCAAATTATTTCACTATGAGGGAGTTCCAGGGGAGAGGTGGGGGGTCATCTTAGGATATACCCGGTGCACAATCGGATCCTACACAGCAAGGGAGACAAGCTCTTGCTAGGCTGCCTCATGAGCACGTTGTTATTCCTTCTTTCATGGAGAGTGTCAACTTAGAGACATTGCAGGCGATCAACACTTTAACCTAGAGTGTCATCCAACATACTAGCCCTATTTTACAACACCATCCAGGGGATTCTTCGAGTGGTGGCCTTCGAACCCATGTGTGTCAATTTTGTGGGGAAACTTGTTCATATGACCCCACCAACACTTAGGAGGCTACTATGCAGGATCTATCTATAGCTATGGAGATGGAGAGGGTAGCTGACATTTTGCATGAGGCATATGGCATTGATACTCAGGTAAAAGTTAGCATGTTCAATGAATTTAATTTACTAAATTTGAATTTTAAAATGAAAGATTAATTTAGTTTTACGATTTTAATAAAGTTGTAGGGTCACAGTGTTGAGACTGGATACATTGGCCCTACACCTACTTATTTCTGCAGTACACCTATCGATGTGGTATGTAACTAGTAAAAAATTATAAATTTATTACATGTTAAAAGCATTGTTTTAAGAATGGTATTTTAATATGTGATTTTGGATGTTGAACAAGCTAATATTGGAGGTTTCGAGGGAACACCTCCCAATGCCAGTGGATTTACTCAAACCTACACATAGTTAATAGAATAAAGAGTTTAACTAATGAATTGGACTTAATAGATTTGTGTAGTTTATATTCATATCATTGATTACGTTGCATTACACATCATTCAAACTCAAAGAATTAATTCACATTCCATAACTAATAACTAGATGTTGATAGATGACAAAATTTCAACTACAATATAGTTGTTTAGAAAGTCAACATAAGCAGTGATGCAATTACTTTGCATATCATAAGTAATAAGTCTAGGAGCAGCTTCCAATTGCATTTGCTTGTCATGGCATTCCATGAGACTACTTTTTACTGCTCGACATCTTTTCAAACAGTTCACTGCCTTTTCTATGTTATGGATGCTTGAAAGGAATATATGAAAGAATATTAGTAAGCAATAGCATAGACAAGGCAATGAGTTTTTTGAAAATATTCCTCATAGACTCAACCTTTCCAACAACATCTTACATCGATGGATCATATCATTTTTTAAAATTTCCCAACCTTTCCAACTTCCTACAACAACTCAATAACCTCTACAACTACTTTGACCCTTGGCATTCCATTCCTTTACACCTTTTTTGCATTTTTACAACATTTGAAATTGACAACTTTGTCAATATTTTGCAATTTTGTACTTTATGCCTAAATTAACTAAGACTATTACAACCTCCAAAATGGCTATTTAAGCCTTATTACATCATCAAAACACCTTAACCAATTCAAACTCCTAAATTTTCCTCATGGAGGCATGTGCTTGTAGAGGTGCACCTACATGACAAACTATGGATGCTTGGAAAAAATCTATCAAAGCATAATAGTAAGCAATAGTATAGACAAGGCAGTTAGTACTTTGAAAAATGCCTCAAAAAAATGCAGTCTCATGGTGATGGAATGCCATTCCATCACCATGAGACCACATTTCTTTGAGACATTTCTTCAAACAACTCACCACTTTTTCTATGATACCACATTTTCCATATATGTATACCAAAGCATTTTATCAAACTACTCACTTCCTTGCTGTTATGGATAAAATCCTAAAATAGGCGCTTTCCAACAAACTATGGATGCTTGGAAAAATATCTATTAAAGCATAATAGTAAGAAATAATACCATAGAGAAGGAAATGAATTTTTTGAAAAAATTCTTGAAAGAAATGCGGTCTTATGGTGATGGAATGCTATGATGTGAATTTGTTTGTAATGGCATTCCATCACCACAAGACCCCATTTCTATGAGGTATTTTTTTAAACAGTTCACTACCTTCTCTATGCCACCACAGTTATCGTACATATCTATGAAAGCATTTGATCAAATGGTTCACCAGCTTGCTGCTATGGGTAAAAGCCTAAAAACATGTCCTTTCGAACAAGATATGGATAGGGAAAATAGTAAGCATGATAGTCATAAATATATAGTTTAATAAGTACTCAAAATTTTGTTCATTATCTCATACATTATAAGTCATGGCATGGATCACTATTCTAATTTTTGTGATTGAATAATTTGTTGTTTTATTTTTAGATTTTGCAAGATGAAACACCTCTGAATGTTACGAGGGTAATGGAGATTAGTGTTTCATCTGCTATACAATCCTCAATGGCTTTGATAGGGAAGGTATGAGGCAAATTACTAAATTTCAATTTACATTCATTGTTATAGATGTTAGTTAGTGAAAAAGAAAACCATTATTGATTCGTAGTTTAATTTCTATTTGGATGGTTTATACAGGGCTTCAACATGCCTCAGCCTAGGCATGCAAATATTTCCCTCATGGAGAGTGATCATCAAATGGCAGTAAGTGATTATTTTGTTAAATATATCATTTTTTATAATGTAATTTCTATATATTAATGTCTTTACTTCTTATTGTAACATATAAAAATTCACCAAGAACTAAACACTAGGAGGAGCAGTAGGAGCACTCCTCGAGCGCAGTAGAAACGAGTGATAGATGTATTGCCATCTAATCAAAAAGAAAAGGCAAAGAGTTTATTTTGTGAGCATGGAGAGCAATGACTTTTGATTCCAGAGCCCTTTGTTGTATGCCTACATGGCAATTTTGTACATATTTTGTATTGGATATATTTGACATTCTATGCCTATATGGCATTCTCGTAAGCCTATATGGCTATTTTTTACCTATATTTTATACTTATATCGACATATATTGATGTATGCCTACATGGCTATTTGGTTAATACAATTTTTTTTATCGATGGTGTCCATATTTGCATTCTAAATTGATGGTTCAATAGATATGAGTTAGGTGTATTCAAGTGTATACTTTACAACTTACATGTATACTTTGTGACTTACGTGCGTTCGAATGTATACTTTGTGACTTACGTGTTTTCATGTGTATACCTTGTATTCGTGTATATACTTTGTATTAATTTGTGTATACTATGTATTCATGTGTATGATTCAAGGCTTACATTTTTTTGGGTACTTGTGCTTCCCTTATTCACTTGACTTATTCACGTGTATACTTATTAATTGGTTAGCCCTAGCATTGATCATTGTTGTCCTTCATGGTTTTTCTTGAATATTAATTGATTGATGCTAAACAATTTTATGTAAAAGCAAAAAAAACATTTTCAATTGGTTTTCCATGAAATGATTCATAAAAAGATTCCAATACTTTTAATCCTTTGATTGGAACAACTCAATTAAGCAAAGGATACATAATCTTTACAACACTTGAAAAACATAATATTCAAAGTAGATGAAGTAGTTAACTTCTTGACACATTATGATACAAACATTTATCTTTAATAGTCTTTAAATATTTTCACAACATAATCCTGATAGTACAAAATGAATTGTTATGTTCTTGATGCGTCACCATATAAACATGTCAAAATATTTATATGTCAAATTTTTGCAATATTATTTTGTGTATACAAAATGGATTGGGGAGAAAGAAAGTTATAATTTATAATACAAATAAGAAATGGACTCAACACTATCCTAGACCCCCGAACAGATCTATTTAACAAAGAAATACCCTCTCAATCACTATTCCAATTGTAAAGCACCATTTGGAAGCATTTACCAATCTGCAATTCCAAAAAATCCACAATTTTTAGGGCATGATTGGCCCTCTAACCCCACTATCCTCTAAGCCCTCACTTTTCTCAAATTTCACTAGGGTTTATTGAAAATACCATATCCAGATGTCATACAACCTCAAAACCTCTTCCAACACTCTTCATTTTTCCTGCAAAAACTTAATTGACGACCAAATTATGCTTCCCCTTGACTTTACCCACTTTTACTCCCTCAAACCTCTTTTTTTCATTCAGAACCCCTCTTTTCCCAAGTAGGGAATCATGCCATAACATACTTTTGACCTTCCTTGTCCTTGTAGACTATTTGAACACATCAAACTCCACAATCTCACCCTATTTCTAACCTATTCTAACTTATTCTCAAGCAATTTCTTCTTTTCACCTCGTCTAACCTTGCTTTTAAGGCCTAAATTCTGAATTTTGAACAAGGGAAGCATTAGTAATATCTTCCAATGCCTTTACCAATGCTATTTTCTTATTCATACTCCCTATCATACTTATATAATTGACTCAAATGACCCCACACTAACTCAAAACTAAAAGAAAGATTACAAAATGGCCTATTATGGCCTTATTTTTTACATTATAATTGCTAAAACCATTGAACTATACCTTCTTTATCAAATGGAGGAACAAGGATCATATGATTTTTGTGTGGAATACTCAGAATTCTCAACCATCATGTGTATGTTTATCTTTTTGATTCTTTTGCATGCCATCATAAGGGATCAAGTCGATTGAACGTAGCTCGGAGCAATTCTGTGTGTTTGGGTGTGAAAGAGGACCATTCCTAACGTAAACCTACCTATTGGGACGTGTTGGAGTAGTTTGTTTCATCACACAAATTGCAAAAAAAAAGTTAAAACAGTTTACAACTTTACACTGCTTGCATTTGACACTTTTTCCATCAAGTGAAAACTAGACACCACAGGAAAACGACTTCGAGATAACAAAAAAATGAGAGAGGTTATTATAGAGGGGCCCAACGTGATCCCATAGGCTCAGATGGAGAGTTCATAAGCGTTACAGTTTCTGGGTAATAGGCCACCAAAGTTTGCTTCCCTTTTACACTTTAGACCCTTAAGGGATCAAATCGATTGAATGTAGCTCAGAGCGATTTTGTATGTTTGGGTGCAAAAGAGGACCATGCCTAGTGTAAACATACCCATCCAGATGCGTTCGAATAGTCTATTTGGTCACATAAGTTGCAAAATGAAAGTTGCACCATTTTGCAACTTTCAACTACTTGCATTTGACAACTTTTTCCCCAAGTGAAAATCCTCCAACATGGGAAAACCACTCCGAGATAGTGAAAAGTGAGAGAGGTTTTTGTAGAGGGGCCCAACATGATCCCATAGGATTAGACAAGAAGTTTCTAACCATCATATTATCTGAGTAACAACATGTTGAAGTTTACAGCTATTTTGCACTTTGGACTCTTAAGGGATCGATCCGGTTGAACATAGCTTGGAGCGATTATGCATGTTTGGGTGTGAAAGAGGACCATTCCTAGCGTAAAAATACCTATTCAAACGTGTTGGAACAGTCTGTTTGGTCACACGAGTTGTAGAACAAAAGTTGCACCACTTTGCAACCTTGCACTGCTTGCATTTGACACTTTTTCCATCAAGTGAAAATCCGCCACCACGGGAAAACTAATCCGAGATAGCCAAAATTGAGAGAGGTTTTTGTAGAGGGTCCCAACGCAATCCCATAGGATTAGACGATAATTTTTTAAGTGTCACAGCATCCAAGTAACAACATGTTGAAGTTTGCACCATTTTGCACTTTAGACTTTTAAGGGATCGATTCGGTTGAACATAGCTCAGAGCAATTTTTTGTGTTTGGGTGCAAAAGAGGACCATTCCTAGTGTAAACATACCTATTTAGATATTTTGGAACAATTTGTTTGGTCACACGAGTTGCAGAACGAAAGTTGCACTACTTTGCAACTTTCAACTACTTGCATTTGACGACTTTTTCCCCAAGTGAAAATTCGCCACCATGGGAAAACTAGTTTAAGATAGTGAAAAATGAGAGAGGATTTTGTAGAGGGGCCCAACATGATCCCATAGAATTAGACAAATAGTTTCTAAGTGTCACGGTATCTGAGTAACAACATGCTGAAGTTTGCACCATTTTACACTTTGGACTCTTAAGGGATCGATCTGGTTGAATGTAGCTCATAGTGATTCCACCTATTTGGGTGTAAAAGAGGACCATTCCTAGCATAAAAATACCTATTCGGACACGTTGGAATAGTCTATTTGGTCACACAAGTTGCAGAATGAAAGTTGCACCATTTTGCAACTTTCAACTACTTGCATTTGACAACTTTTTCCCCAAGTGAAAATCTGCCACCACGAGAAAACCACTTTGAGATAGCGAAAACTGGGAGAGGTTTTTGTAGAGGGGCTCAGTGTGATCCCATAGGATTAGATGATAATTTTATAAGCATCACGATATCTGAGTAAGAACATGCTAAATTTTGTAGCCATTTTGCACTTTGGACTCTTAAGGGATAGATCTGGTTGAACATAGCTCAGAGCGATTCCGCGTGTTTGGGTGCAAAGAGGACCATTCCTAGCATAGAATTACCTATTTAGATATGTTGGAATAGTCTGTTTGGTCACACAAGTTGCAGAACGAAAGTTGCACCACTTTGTAACTTTGCACTGGTTACATTTGACACTTTTTCCATCAAGTGAAAAATGGACACCACGAGAACACTACTCCAAGATAAAAAAAAAATGAGAGAGGTTATTGTAGAGGGGCCCAACATGATCTCATAGGCTCAGATAGAGATTTTTTAAGTGCCATGGTTTCCGAGTAATATCCCATCAAATATTGCTTCCCTTTTGCACTTTGGACCCTTAAGGGATCGAGTTGGTTGAAAGTAGCTTAGAGCGATTCCGCATGTTTGAGTACAAAAGATGACTATGCCTAGCATAAATGTACCATTTACTTAGAAGAAGATCAATAAAATTCATTGTTTCCTTGCATTTTTTAATATTTTTACCATAAATATGATGTTTCCTTGAACTATACGGTTCTGTACAAGGTGATTATGTTCTCTTTTTCAATCTATTTGTGTTTCCATAGACCCAATACATATTTAAAAACCCATTTTGATGTTAGGGTGCTTATTTGGTGAAAGGGAATATTTTTTTTGGGGTTTATGTTGCCGCCCCTATAGATTTTGATGGAAAAGGGCATGAAAAATGAGGTTTCACCCTAGGGTTTGATAAAATATTGCATGTAGAGGTTGGGTGATTGTCTTTTGAGTTTGTGTAGGTGATTTTAAGAATTTCTGAGGTAGTGACATGTTCTGGTAAGGTGTGTAACCATTCCTTTCAATAAACCCTCCTCATATTAGCATAAAATAAGGGTTTTATGGTTTGGCATGGTGGATTGAGTTTCTCTTGAGACAAACTATGGATTCGAGGGTTTGGATACATGAGAATTGCTACCCCAACAAGTTTAGGGGGTTGTTGAATGTTTAAAGGTATGTTCCTTTGTAAATTAGGCATATTTAGCCTATTGAGGACAACAAAGAAGGTCATTTTTTATGCACATGTTCCAAGACAATCACTATTGATTTTGAATTATGTGTTGTAACTCAATAATGGCTAATCTAGATTAGTCATTTGATTGTGAAGTCATTTGAGAAGTTTGTGAGAAAAGGTCTAAAACTAGGGTCTGTTGACCTACTAGACAAGGCAGAGTGAAGGGTTAAAATTGAAGAGATAGAGAGTTTTTGGTTGAAAATTTGTTTGAAACTCATTCATTTGAGGTTTTGTGAAGATTTACACCTCTTTCTTACATATTCAAATTGAAAAACACCTAATTGTAATGCATTCCACTGACCTAATCCTACATTAGTGGAATGGAAATCTTATCACTTAATGGACTCTCAAAACCATGTTTTGAGGGTTACAAACCAATTATGATAAAGGAAAAGTAAAAAGTGCTACAAATATAGAAAACATAATCCTTTATTTACTAATTTTTCAATTGTGCAACTAATGCAAGTTTTTCATTTGTACACCAAATGACATCTTTTGTGCAATATCACTTCTCTAATCACCTAATGACCTCTTTAAGACTTTGAATACATTACATATGACCTTCACATGACCTTTAACACATTGTTTACATTTCAAATTTTAAATTTTATAAATTTTCCTATTGAAGGAATTTAGAGAACAAGGTGCTCCCGCACCAAACATGAACTCCAAAATTGCAATATTTTAATAATCTCATTATAAGTAAATCTCATTACAATGCCTTAGGTACTTCGTTCTAATAGATATTTTACAATTTCACTCATACATTCAAGATTCTCTTTAAATGTCTACATCATAGGTACTCATTCTGACATTAACTTCAATTTGTAAGGAAAGCTTAGGTGGGGAACAAACTCTCCTAATGCCAAAACCTCAGGGAAGAATGCAGATATGACTTTAAATTTTGCAATTACAATTCAATAAGATACACATGAAAAGAATTAACAGAAAAGAGAAATGAACACCTACACAATTGGACACCATATTTACGTGGGAAAACCCTTACGGGAGAAAAACCCACCACACCAAGAAAAGCCTCTTTGTATTATAGTAAACAAAATTACATACAAAGTATAGACTCCACTTTCTGATGTCAATTTTATAGAAAAAACATTCACTGTTTAATCTTGTACAGGATAGTAATCTTACAATGCTCTTAGACAACATACAATGAATTCACACAGATCAATCTGTGTTCAATATCGAACAACACTACACCATCAAACTATTCACCATCATCGACCATTTCCAAGCATAGTTATTTTTTGACAAACTATTCATCTCCCTCACAGGAATGATCGCAACTGTTCAACTACCAACGGTTCACATTTTGCTTATCTCATTGGCTCAGAACGCACCACGTAGGATAGACGTTTGGTCAAAGTGTTCAATTGTATTGCATGTCGGTGAGACACTAGAACGTGTCTCCCCGATGCCAAAATACCCGATGTCCATTGCAGAACTATCAGCAAGACCATCGTTGTCGCTAGGACTTCCAAGAAGCTCAACCATCGACAATATCCCACATTGACGTGGAATATTAGTAGTCATTAGTTTATAAATAAAATCCTGAAGAATTTAGGTATCCACGAGTTAGTCATTTTATTACCAAATTACTTGTACACTGCATTTGACCATCGCACCGAATTGTTGGTCATTCCTTGTGGTCTCCACCATGACACACGTTCACTACTTATGCATTTCTGGAGAATCAAGCTGGGAATCTACAATATTCTCAACAAGTCTCCTGGAATTCCAAGTGGTCCCCACATCCGTCGGCTTGTCGCTCAATTAGAGAAAACACAAACTTACAACTTCCACAGTAGGTTAGGAAAATCCCAAACACCTCGACATTGAAGGAGATCGACCAGTCAGGAAGTTAAGAAACTTTTGAACTGTGCGACAAGGTTCCAAGGTTCAGGATTTGGGCGATAGGCTAATAAAGAAGAAAAACAAAGGGTAAATCTTCCAAGTCTTTAACAGAGATACAAGCCAGCAAGTTGAGGAACAATTTCCAACAATCTCCCACTTGATGAAGACTTACTAGCTTCCTTCGAACTCGAAGTTAGTGAAGGTCATGGGCTCCAAGGCCCATCGAACTGGAACACCACCTGTACTTTTCTATGCTCACTAGTTTCGTCAATGCATCTGCAACATTTTACAGAGTATCCACTTTTTCTAAAGAGACCTTTCCATCTTCTACCATATCTCGAACAAAATGATACTACACATCAATATGTTTCATCTTGGCATGGAAAGTAGGATTTTTTTCCAAACAAATAGCACTCTAACTGTCATAGTAAATTGTAATTTTCCATGCATCAAACCCAATGTTAGAACACAAATGTTTTAACTAGATTGCTTCTTTATAGGCATGTGTTGTTGCCATGTATTCTACCTCTGTAGTGGACAAAGCAACTATAGCTTGCCGCTTACTCATCCAACTAACTGTACCACCATTCATCATGAAAATATATCCACTGGTGGATCTTCTACTGTCAATGTCCCCTGCCCAATTAGAATCCACATAGCCTAGAATGCTGAGAGTCCTCTGTGATTCAACCAAATTCCCATGGTAACACAAAGCATATTCTGAAGTGCCCTTCAGATATCTAAACACTCTTTTCATAGCATCCCAATGTGTCCTAGGATTTTCCATAAAATGACAGTACTCCCACTGCTTGAGCAATGTCTAGCCTTGTATAGACCATTGTATACATTAAACTACCAACTGCACTAGCATAAGGAACTCTGGTCATGTCCTCCATCTCAGTAGGAGATTTTGGATAGTCTTCAATAGATAGCTTCGTTCCCTGCAAAATTGGAACAACTAGCTGCTTGCACTTAGTCATACAAAATCTCTCCAGAACAGTATTAATATACTTACTTTGACTAAGCCAAAGTTTTCTACTCTTCATGTCCCTAGTTATTTCCATTCCCAGAATATACCTAGTTGCACCAAGATCTTTCATTTCAAACTTTGCAGACAACTGATATTTTAGATCATAAATCATTAACTTACTATTGCCTATGAACAACATATCATCAACATAGAGAGCAATAATAAGAACACAATCATTTTCAGCTTTGTAGGACACACAATGATCATATTTCAATCTTACAAATCCCAATGACAAAACAAACGTGTCAAACTTATGGTACCACATTCTAGGAGATTGTTTTAATCCATACAGAGATTTTTTTAACTTGCAAACCATATTTTCTTTACCTTTTTCCACAAAGTGCTTAGGCTGGGACATATAAATCTCTTCTTCAAGGTCACCATGAAGAAATGATGTCTTCACATCCATTTGTTCAACCTCTAAGTCATATGCTGCTGCAAGAGACAAAAAAAATCTAATAGACATCAGCTTAGCTACAAGAGAACAAATTTCTCCATAATCAATTCCCTCTACCTAGGAATACCCCTTCACAACCAACCTCGCCTTATAATTTTTCACACTTCCATCCAGACCTATTTTCTTTTTAAATACCTATTTGCAACCAATAGCTTTTTTGTCTTCAGGAAAGGGCACCAAACTCCAAGTATCATTCTTTTCTAATAATGCCATTTCTTCATTCATGGCTTCCAACCAAGAGTTTGAATTAGACATTCTAAATGCCTCTTTCACAGTCCTAGGCTCATCAGTGCTATAAATTAAAGCATAGGCATAAGTAGAATCTAACATAGAAAACCCATACCTATCAGGTTGCTTTCTTTCACGTGTTGACCTCCGCACAGGTTGAGGCTGAGGTTGTTGTTCTTCTTCAGAACTCTCGAACTGGCGACTCTCCTCAGTTTGGTACATTTTAATTTTCAAGTTACTTTATTTGGTTTGGAGAATTTCAACTACATCTGCCTTATTTTTTTGAAGTTTGCCATATCAGAAGGAAGCCCGGCTCACGAAAAATAACACTTCTACTGTATAGAACCTTCTCTGTATTAGGATTCCAAAGCTTGTATCCTTTTATGCCAGCACTATAACCAATAAAAATACATTTAACAGCCTTTTTTTCCAATTTAGACCCTTTTTTCATTTGGCACATATGCATATGCCTCATAGCCAAAGACACGAATATGTCTTAGAGAGGGCTTCTTTCCAGACCATGCTTCCAAAGGTGTTTTCTCAACAAGAGCGGAATTAGGAGAACGGTTTATTAAGTAACATGTTGTTGCAACTGCCTTAGACCAGAACTTCTCCTCCAAGCCAACACTGCTTAGCATACTTCGTGCTCTTTCCATTACTATCATGTTGAACCTTTCAGCAACTCCATTTTGCTACAGAGTGTAGGATGTAGTTTTATGTCTTTTAGTCCCATGATCTTTACAGTACCTTTCAAAATCATCAAAACAAAACTCACTGCCATTGTCAGTCCTTAAACATTTTATTTTTCTTCCAATCTAATTTTCCACAAGGTTTTTAAATTCCTTAAAATGACTGAGCACTTCTGATTTACTTTTCAAAAAATAAACAAATGCCTTTCTTGAATAATCATCAATGAACGATACATAATATCTTGATTTAGACAAAGAAGGAACATTTACTAGACCAAAAAACATCAGAATGTATATAATCAAGTAAACCAGAAGATTTGTGAGGACTGGAGTAGAATGAAACATGGTGTTGTTTACCATATATACAATGTTCACAAAACTCAAATTTGAGGTTACAATCATCAAGCCCTTCAACCAGGTTTTTATTTTTCAAGGTTTTTAAACCTTTTTCTCTAATGTGGCCTAGCCTATGATGCCAAAGCATAGTATTATCAGGAACATTTTTCTCCTTTTCTCCATGAGTAGCCTTCTGTGACTTTGCAAACACTATTGCATTGCACAACAAGTGCATCCAGCTTATACAAGGTACCAATACGAGCACCCCTAGCTAGCACCATTGAGACTCTAGTCGTTTTGCATCCATTTCAAGAGAATGAGACCTACACTCCAACATTGTTCAGCTTACTAACAGAAAGTAAATTTTGAGCCAGACCTGGTATATGCATTACATCATTGATTCTCTTCACTCTGCCATCAGGGAACTGAATTCTTACTCTTCCATGACCAACTATTTCGAGAGATGAATCGCTTTCCAAATACACCCTTCCACCATCGTATTTTTCATACTTAGTGAACCAATCTCCATGAGATGTCATGTGGAAATGTGCTCCAGAATCAATCAGTCAGACATCATCTGATGCCTGAGTAGCCAAGGCTGCAATGAAAGTGTCTGCATCACTCTGAGAAGAATCATTGTCGGAAGAATACTTCTTATTTTTCTCCTCTTTGCAATCATTTCAGACATGACCAGGTTGCCCACAATTCCAACACTTCACCTTGGACTTCTTTCCAGGATACTTTGATCTCCCTTCTAATCTTGATTTGGACTTCTTGTCTTTCTTCTTGTCTTTTTCTTTTGATCTACCTCTAATAGCAAGGGCCTTCTTCACCATCTCAAAAGATTTTCTTCTCATCTCTTCTAATAACAAAGAAGCTACAACATATTCCATCTTAAAAGTGGATGTCATAATCTCAATACCCATCACCAAGTGATCCCAAGAATATGGCAAAGAACATAACAATAGCATACAATGATCTTCTTCATGAATCTTCACACCCACAGATGTTAACTGAGCAATCAACATGTTGAAAGCATTCAAATGATCAACAACAGATGCTCCTTCTTGCATTTTCAAAGAGTACAACTTCTTTCTCAAGAATAACTTATTCACCAAGGACTTGCCCTGATAAATAGATCCCAGTCTTTTCTTCATGAACATTTAGAAGAACAGAGTCTACTAAATAGAGCCTTATCAACCCCTTTGATTTTTTGATTTGCAAGGTCCCAATCCTCTTGCTTCATGCCTATAGGCTTTATTCCAGACACAGCAAGCCAAAGATCATGGTCAACTAACAAATCTTCCATTTTAAGTTTCCACAACTCAAAATTGTTTCCATTGAATTTCTCAATTTCAATCTTTCCTAACATGCTTGCCATCTTAATCTATAATTCAAATTACCAGACTTCTACAAGACTCTCACTGAACAAAATTGACACAAAAAACCCAACGTACCCACAAGGATAACACAACTGGCCAGGCTCTGATACCACTTGTAAGGAAATCTTAGGTGCAGAACAAACTCTCCTAACACCAAAACCTCAGGGAAGACTGCAGATATGACTTTAAATTTTGCAATTATAGTTTAATAAGTTACACATGAAAAGAATTAACAGAAAAGAGAAATGACCATATACACAATTGGACACCAGATTTATGTGGGAAAACCCTTATAGGAGAAAAACCCACCACACCAAGAAAAGCATCTTTGTATTACAGTAAACAAAATTACATACAGAGTACAAAATCCACTTTTTGATGTCAATTTTATAGCAACAACATTCACTGATCAATCTTGTACAAGATAGTAATCTTACAATGCTCTCAGACAACATACAATGAATTCACACATATCAATCTGTGTTCAGTATCGAACAACACTACACCATCGAACTGTTCACCGTCATTGACCATTGCCAAGCATAGTCATTTTTCTCACAAACTGTTCATCTCCCTCACAGGAACGGTCGTAACTATTCAATTGCCAATGGTTCACATTCTGCTTCTCTCATTGGCTTAGAATGTGCCATGTAGGATAGAAATTTGGTCAAAGTGTTCAACTGTATTGCATGTTGGTGAGACACTAGACCATGTCTCCCCGATGCAAAAATACCTGATGTCCATTGTAGAACTATCGGCAAGATCATCGCTTTTGCTAGGACCTCCAAGAAGCTCAACCATCGACAATATCCCACATTGACACAGAATATTAGTGGTCATTAGTTTATAAATAAAAGACCAAAGACTTTAGGTATCCGTGAGTTAGTCATTTTATTACCAACTTATTCGTACACCGCATTTGACCATCACACCGAACTGTTGGTCATTCCTTGTGGTCTCCACCATGACACATGTTCATTGCTTGAGCATTTTTGGAGAATCAAGTTGGGAATCTACAATATTCTCAACAAGTCTCTCGAAATTCCAAGTGGTGCCCACATCCGTCAGCTTGTTGCTCAATCAGAGAAAACACAAACTTACAACTTCCACATTAGGTTAGGAAAATCCTAAACACCGCGACATTGAAGGAGATCGACTAGTCGGGAAGTTAAGAAACTTTTGAACTGTGTGACAAGGTTCCAAGGTTCAGGATTTGGGTGATAGGCTGATAAAGAAGACCAACAAAGGGTAAATCTACCAAGTCTTTAACAGAGATACAAGCCAACAAGTTGAGGCACAATTTCCAACACAATTGAGTAACTTGAGATTCCCTTGCTAAGCTTCACACGCTCTTTTATAATGGCTTCAAATTAGAATTGAGATTTTTCAAGATCATCAAAATAGGGATGTTGCATTGCTTTTTCAGCTGAGATTCTCTTTGATGGCTCATAAATCAACATTTTCTGC
Source organism: Sequoia sempervirens (assembly GCA_007258455.2). NCBI lineage: Eukaryota > Viridiplantae > Streptophyta > Pinopsida > Cupressales > Cupressaceae > Sequoia > Sequoia sempervirens. The sequence goes on along the minus strand of VDFB02000007.1, from coordinate 43,269,209 downwards.
AATGAGAGACCAACCAATTTTTAGTAGTTAACTTACAAATACGCAAAGTAAAATAGAAAAAGAAAGAGCACCCAAAATGGAAATGAAATGAAAATAGATGGAAGACACTTATAGATAGGCATACCAGTCTCTCAACTTAGTCACTCCTGGGACCATACATCTTCACTGGGATTT
>VDFB02000007.1:43216312-43268935 GCA_007258455.2 Sequoia sempervirens | reverse complement strand
GAGAGAGGGAGTGGGAAAGAGAGGGAGTGACAGAGAGGAGGTGTGAGAATGACAAACCTGAGAGAGGGAGATGGTGTGGGAGGGAGTGACCTGAGAGAGAGGGAGAGAGAGAGGGGATGGAGTGAGAGACACTTATCTAGGTATGGTGGTAGGGATAGATAGAGGGTGGAGAGAGAGAGAGTTATCTAGGAAGGGTGCTAGAGGGAGAGACCTGAGAGAGAGAGGGGGTGGGAGGGGGATACCCGAGAGATAAGGAGAGAGAGGGAGTGGGAGAGAGATAGAGTGATGGAGAGGTAGTGGGAGGGAGATAAAGAGAGATACATAGAGGGAGTGAGAGAGAGAGAGTGGTAGGGATTGATTGAGTGAGAGGTGCATAGAAAGAGGGAGAGGGTAGATAGAGATAATTAGAGAGGGTAGGAGAGAGAGAGGGAGAGAGAGGTGAGATGTATAGATAGATAGAAAGGGATATGATTTGAGGGTATAGGGTTGATGGATTAGGGTGGAGGACCTATAAGTTTGATGCTTTAGGGTATTGGGTTGAGGGTAGAGGGTTGAGGGATCAGGGTTGAGGGTAGAGGGTAGAAGGTTTAAGGGTTTAGGGTTTAGGGTTGAGGTTAGGTTTTAGGTTATAGGGTTTAAGAGGTATGGTTTAAGGATTAAGTTGAGGGTCAATGTAAAGAGTGGGGTATAGGGGTTGATGGTTTTAGGGTTTAGGGTTGAGGTTGAGGTTGAAATGTATGGGGTAGGGTTCAGATGGTAGAGGTTTAGGAGGTTTAGGTTTATGGTTGAGGGTTGATAGCTTAGGTTGAGGGTAGAGGATTGAGGGGTATAGGGTTGAGGATGGGGTCAATGTATGGGGTAGATGGTATAGGGTTGAGGAGTTAGTGACGTGTAGGGTATAGGAGTTGAGGGTTTAGGGATGGTGTAGAAAGAGTTTACTTGGATTTAAGGGTTTAAGGGTTGAGGGTTTTCGGTTGAGGGAATAGGGTAGAGAGGAAGGGATGGAGGGAGGGAGAGATGGAGGGAGAAGTGAGATAGAGAGAAGGAGAGAAAAGGAGGGAGTTACAAATATATATGAGGGTTGACGATCCAATGTATAGGGTAGAGGGTTGAGAATTAAGGCTGTAGGATTGAGGACCTATAGGGTTGATGGTTTATGGTATTGGGATGAGGGTATAGGGTTGAAGGTAGAGGGTAAAAGCTTTAAGGGTTTAGGGTTTAAGGGTTTAGGGTTGAGGGTTTAGGGTTGAGGGTAGAGGGTTAAGGGTATAAGTTTAAGGGTATATGGTTGAAGGATTATCGGGTTGAGTGTCCAATATATAAGGTAGAGGGTATAGGGGTTGAGGTTTTAGGGATTAATGGTTGAGGGTTGAGGGATTAAAGGTTGAGGGTTGATAATTAAAGGTTGAGGGTGTTAGCTCTCAAAAACACAGGTAAAGGGTACCTCAAGAGGCTTCCAATCTCTTGATACGTTTTAGGGTAACATACAAGGTTGAATGGCTTAAACCTTCTACTCTTCAGGTGCTGCTAGACCTAGGTGGGTGTACCTATATGAATTGGGCAGAATTGACTTTTGATCTTCTCTTGCAGTGATTTGTCCACGATGGTAGATGAAAATGGAAAAATAAAATTAAAGTTGGTATAAATTATATACCAATATTCAAGACTAAATCCTAATATGCTCAGTTAACAAATGTAAAAAGAATTGAATAAAACTGAATGATGAAATTGTGGAGACTAGTGCCTTATAGGGTATGCGGAGTCAAGAGAAATCTAAAACAAGTACTTCATTCTAGCAAACATTCAAGTTGTTCAACATTTGATTTAGTTTATTGCTTCTATAAATATGCAAAGTTATGATTACCGAGTTCTTCTTAGTGATCCAATTGACATTCTCTAATTACTATGATCAGCTTCAAAGGATTTAATCTTTATTGGAAAGAACCAATCAATTGACCATACAGATGCAACAAATGTACACTGAAAAACTGGATATAAACTTGTTACACCAATTCAAATAACTAGAAAACACCATATTGGAGACAACTTCAATAATGCTTTCAACAAACACCATAAACAACTAATACCAGAAACAACTACACCATATTATTAGATTTCAATTGATATCTCCATGATTTTACACATGCAACATAGTCTCATATTGGTGAAACATTGTATTACACTGTATATTTTCTATCCTCTATCCTATTCTACTTATTGCTCCTCTATTTTGTTTCCAAAACAGATATTTATACATTAAGAATATGAAAGGACGCGTCCTTTCGTAAATCAGAAATGTCATATGTTTACATAACAAAAAGATTAGAGGATAATTAAGCTCTATTTATCCACAAGTGAGTTTTAGCAAGATGATCCAAATAATCTCGATGCTCATATGTATCTGCATCTCCAACTGCATTCCGGATCGTGATTTTCATCTTTATCATCTTCTCATTCTGCTCGTTCACTTCTTCTAACGTTGTATCCTCCACAAAAGCTATCCTCATAATTTCATGCAACATTGATTCATTTTCACTTTTCCATCTGGCATCTTCCTTTAGTCTTCCTCTATCATCAGAGAATGCAGTCGATGTTTTCATAGCTACATCTATCAACCCCTGCTCATCTCCCTGCAATTCATCCTGGAAGTTTCAATGCCTGTTTACAAAATGATTTGCATTTTCAATTGCAACACTATTAGCAACATCTCTCTAGCTCACTTCTTGAAACTTCTCCATGATTCGTTCATTCATCCTTTCATTCTCTTTCAATGCAGCAAGGGTATATGAATGTTTTCCCCAAAGTTTATTCAACCAAGGAGTTAAACAATCATGCCTTTTCTTGATTATTGCTAAAATTACATCATGCTTTCACTGGGAATAAGCACTTGATCCCACCCAATGATCCTTTGTCTGAGAGCTTTCTCCTTGAGTGAGCATCTTGGTTGGCCCCATTGAAATTCCTACCAAATCTTTTAATTTATCATTTTCCCTCAACATCCTTTCATTATTTGATTTATACATCTCTCTTTCCTTTATCAACATCTGAATTTGGGCTTTGTTCAGCTTTGCAATATTTACTCCAATTTCTGCAGTAGCCACAGGATCAGCCTCTCCAACCTTTAGATTCATGACATGGCCAAATGCTTTTTCTGTATCAATAACTACTGATTTCCTATGGGGTGGGTATAAGGCCCAAATCATCAGTGACCCTTCATCAATATTGTATTTTGATCCAGCATACACCTCTGTTACACTTTCTTTATCAAGCTTATGTGTAGCATTATTGTCCCTCAAGAAACTATCAAAGACAAGGGCTGAATTGAGATCTAGCCCAGGAAAGATCATGACACCAACATTTTGCAACATTTTCCTTGGCTTTTTAGGGGTCATATTTGTCATTTCATCATCCACACATTTCCTCAATTCGTTCAGCAATTGTTCTTCATTTCCCGCAGTGACATCATCAACCTTTTCTCTTATTTCCTTCCCCTTTTGTTTATACAAAAATGCTTTGAATTTTGGGGAGTTTATGAACTCATCATCTGAAACAAATGATCTATACTCAATACGCCTTCCATCTGCACACCACTTTCAACATTCAGCTCTCTAGTTGGGCAAACATACTATTGAGTTCTCAATCTGGATACCCTTTTTGGTTGGCTCTATGGCACATTATCCTGTGATGTCTCTTCCCCTAAAGACAATTGCTCTATATCCTGTAGCCCTTGGTTATATCTTTCAACCACTACTTCAGCTTCTTCCTCGTCAAGATTCTGAATCATATCATCAAAAGGATAGGGCACATGCTGATACCCTCCAAAGTTTATCTTCATTTTAGCCGAATTGATATATCCTTCTAGATCAAAAATCTTTCTAGGCGGTCCATTCTTCATGTTGTATTGAAGCAGTTTGTTAAGGATCAAACTATATCCTTCTTTGGCCAATATTGTAAAGTCACCAAAACACAATGTACTAGGCATGAAATCCTGCTTCCCAAAAGAGCTGAAATTCATTGCACTGCAGTAATCCATCTTGTTGTGCAGTTTTGCACACACGCCCCACTGAAAGTAGGGACCCTATTTTTGCTCTGGCTTTTGGTGTCTTTTGGCCCCTTAATTTTATTAATTTGGTTGCTCTTGGAGGTCCTTAGATGCTCATCTTGCTTGCCCAAGTGATTTACCCAGGTTGCACTTTGAAAAAACTAAGTTTTGAGCAAAATCCAGGTTTTTAGTCCAATCCGGGATTTTCCGGTCCATCCAGATTTTCTCGGATTCTGCTCAAAGTCTGGCTCTGTGCAAAAATTCGGGTTTTTAGTCCAGTCTGAGATTTTCCGATCCATCCAGATTTTCCCAATTTCCATGAAAATTATGGATCCGAGCGAAGTCCAGGTTTTTGCCTGCATTCGGGATTTTCCGATCCACCCGGATTTTCCCGGATTTCTTCAGTTTTCCGGAATGTGCCAGAAGTCCAAAATTTTATGGGGTCCGTGGAAATCCGGTCCACCTAGATTTTTTCGGATTTTCTGCCTGGCTTTGTGCAAATTGAAATACTGGATTAAATTGATGAATTTGATGATAAATGCTCAACATCCCATGCTTAATTTGATATATTACACGATGTTTCATGCATTCTTGGTTCGTTTTGATGATCTATTGTTGAAATTTTTCCTTACTTAGTAAAATCCGTCTGACCTAGTTTTTCCTGGAATCCTGTCTGGCTTGATTTTTCTAGATTCTAGTCTGGAATCCGCCTGACCTAGATTTTCTCGGATTTTCCCCTTGGTCTGGTTTCCCGAAATGGAAATTTTTTCAAAAATAATTATTTATTCCAAAAATGGAAATTCTTAAAATGATCCTGAAAATGAAAATTTCTTGAAAATAAACTGAAAATAAAAATTTCCAAAAATGGAAAAAATTCTGAAAGTGGAAAGTTTCCTTATAAAAATGTAAGGTTTTTAGAAAAGGTCAAAATTTTATTCAAATTTAATTTGGGCATGTGGGATACTAATGATTATATGTGTTTTTCAGGACTAAAGAAATATTAGAAGGGGGACTTGCATATGGATTCGTGCCAAAAGGGGAATCTGGAAATGTTTAATTTAAATTTTCAAAGTGGGACCTACCTAAGAATCCGTGCCAAAACTGTCTATAGTTGGAAGACTTTCTGGAAGAAATGTAAATTTGATTTTGTTGGAGATCATAGGCCGACATGGATAATATTCATGCATTTAATTTAAATCTTGTCCTATTTTGAAATTCTCCTGGCTGACCTGTTTTGGGGCCAGTTATTATTGTAAAATCTAATTGGGCCAACATGTTTGGGGTTCTCTATAAATGGCATTTGTGCCTCATTTGTAAGGGAGTGGGAGATTAGGAGAAGATTTGATAGAGAGCGAGTTTAGCAGTAAAGTAGAGGTAGAAGCCAGTCAATTTCTGAGCAAGTGATGTAACAGAACATTGGAATTGTTGTTGGAGTTTGATGATTCAATACAATTGAAAGCATTGTGATTTTCTGGTGATCTCTTTTGTGTTGACTTATCTTGCATGGTTCTTATGATTCAATTTTTAAAATTGCTCATGGTTATTAGATTTAGATTTAGATCTGATTCAATGATGTTCATGATTTAATGTTTGAAGTGTTTGCAGCAATCCCTGGTCCATACTTTTTGCAGCTAGCTGATTGTTAGTTGCTTTGTAAAGTTAGCCTGGACCTTTATACTCATTGTGCTTGGTTCAATTATGGAGATTTATTCATTTCAACTGCAATTGGGTTGTCTTGGGTGAATATTCATAATCTAAAAATCTTTAAAACCTTAGAAGATTGCACTATTTCTGTAAGATTGTAGATTAATCTTGGTCAAGCAGAGATTGGTTTCATTGGGATTGGTCCATTTCAAGTGTTTATCATTTGCATTGTTAATCTTAAGAGTTAGAATAGAATAGAATCTCTCTAAACCCTTATCTCTTTTGCTGTTTATTTTGAATCTGGGTTAGTTTTAGGATTGAAAGCATCACCATATTGTTGCATCTGATGAAATTCACTTCCAGCATTGTTCATTTGTAAGGCCCCTTGTGATTACCAGCATTTTCACATATTATCTGAGTTGTTTATGCATTGTCATGACCTGACACCCGAGAGACCTTGGGGTGATTTTCAACAATTTATTGTTGAAGATTACATTTCAAGAGAGATAGAATATCATTTTCTGTCAGAGTTGTTGCTGTGCAGAAAACACCATCAACACATCTGCCTGACAATCTCCAGATATGCAATCCTGTTTGGGACTATTTTTGGCAGAATGAAAGGGGCATCTTAAAACCCATAGACTCTTATCATTGTAGCTCCCTGCAAACAATACCAATCTCCCCAGTTATGATCAATTGGCCCATTGAAATATTTTGGCCGAAGAAATATCTTCATCTCATTAGATAATGAATAATTACAGGGATAATTATACAATCTGTACAATGTTTTCACAAAAATTTCTCAAAATGAATGAAACTAGCATTAGAAAACCTGCTATCCCACATAGCAATCCACAGCTAAACTGGTAATGCTTCACCATCTTTACCAATTTGAGAGATTCTCATCTCTGGAGGCCATACTCCTAACTCTTGTCCAAAATATAGTACCAGATGCATCAACAATGAATAATGCTTAAGATAAAAAGTAGATGATCCACCTTTTATAGCCATTAGTCCTGAATCAATCCCTTTAGAAATGTATGAGGCATAGTCAAATGGCTGAGAATTATGATATTGGATATCTGCTATGATAATCATGGGCACAACTGACATGTATTCTAGGGCATCCATTCCCAATACTTGGCATAATGAGAAGTAGGTGTATTTCATATAAGGCTCAAATAGGTCCACATGATAAGGAGGTCCCTCACTATCCTGTAGAGGATCTAGCTTGCTGCCTTGCTTAACTTTGTGAATTGGCAACCTCCAACCCTTATAGATTGTATCCATTCTCAAGAATTCCTTCTCCAATTCCTCGTGTATGATCTCCTCATTGCAAAACCCTTCCAAATTGAAAACTTGCCCAATTGCCTCTTTTGATAGATATATTTGTGGCTTTGTAGATGGGTCACATATAGCCTTATGCTTCGGGTCATAGTGATTAGCCAACAATTTTACTAACTCAACATTCACAAATACGTTAGGGCACACTGGTTTTCCTCCATTCAACTTCCATGGGTTGCAAACTGGTTGAAAATGGCTTCTCCGATGATAATGAAAATTAAAAAATTCATACCCCCTTATGGTAGTCTAGACGTCTCCTATGAATTTGCATTTATCATCTAGTTTATCAATTTCTACCCTAAGTTGTGCAGACCATCTGGCTTTAGGCCCTGAACCAGGCAACTAATCAATGAGGTCTTGGTTTAATCTTCATTCTATGCCCTCATGTTCTGTCTTAGTTTTTTGTTTCTTTCCTTTTGGTTGACTACTTTCACCAAGTTTTCTACTTTTAACTTTTCCAGAACTAGGGGACTTCATTCTTCAAGATTACAGAAATTAAAATTTGGAAAGCTAAGATGCAGTCACTTACAATATATTGCTCGAGCTCCTCAAGCTGGAAGATGTCTTGGTTCTCTGTTTGCACTGCTAACTCTTATTCAATCAATTCAACACAAATGCATTTGATTACACTTACTCTGTTATATCCCATCGCACCATTAATGTGTCAGCTGAAGCATGAATGAAGAGTTATTTGAAACTTGCACTGTCACATCAAGTGTCTTGTCGGTGAAAGATTTTCAAATCTAGGGTGAAATCCTTTTGCAACGTTCATTAGATCTTTCACCGAAACATCCTGTAGTCACATCGAAGGCCAATGTCTCATCGACAATCATCCTTTGGTTCTTTGTGTTTCGCCGTGACCTTTAGAGTCGGGGAGACGTCTCACAAACAATACTTTGTCTCACCGAGATGTATTCTCTTATCTCATGTGGGTCATTGTAACATTCTATTTTTGGGGAGACGTCGCATAGATACTTATGTCTTACCGAAAAATCTCCTTAAGTTCACTTCTTATCGCCATAACAATATTATTCTCTCCCCGATGAAATTAATCCTACCGATGAAATAAATTTCATCGGCAAGACCTATGGATCTTTGAAAAGACTCATACCGATGCCCAATGTCTCGCCGAACCCGTTCCTCCAGATTACTCTATTTAGTGACACTCTCCCTGAATTATTCTATTGGTGTAACTTTTAGATTTCAGTGAAACTTATGTCGATGACTAATTCTCCTACCGATGCATATCTTTATCGGTGTGACTTTTGAGTTGGCAAGACTACATAGCTTCGTCCCGATAGCCTTCCAATGGAACCCCTTTCTGCTTTATCGGCAAGACCTATTACCTTTGGCAAGACCTCATTCCGATGATTGTTTAGCCAATACATCACTCCATGCGCTAGTTGGTGAGACATACATGAGTTCACTATGATTGTCACCGATAACAATTCTATTGCCAATATGACTTTTTTGTCGCCGAAACAAATGATGTGTCCCACCAAAAATCTACAACAAAAATACATTAGTGAAAAATATGAGTCAGGGAGACCTTCACCCTATCATGCCGATATGGGTAATACAATGAAATATCAAGGACTAGACGAATTCTAATGGATCATAAGACAAAATATGAGCGAGACACCATGAGGAAGGAAATTTATTCTTATGATGAGGACTTATTTTAGAAACTCGTGAGTGCAATTGAATGTGAAAAATTCAAAATTTTACAGTTCTAACAGTGGCTCTGTCTGGGGATGAATGATAGTAAGATCATTGCAAGGATCCAGATTTCTGGGTGAGTAGACCAAACTCAAGGTGATGGATCATATGAGCAATGGAAATGAATGGAAATGGAAATGAATGTGACCCTATACTACTGTACATGGAAAAAATTATTTTGAAAGAAGGAAAATCAGGATTGTCCATGTACTGGCAAGTCCTGTTCCTTTTATTTCCTAGACTACTGTGCATGGAAGATAAAATTTTGAGAGGATTTTTAAGGATTTTCCATGCATGGGCAACCCTTAATCCTCTACGTTGTTCAAGAGAAAAAATGTTTCAAAAATTTCCCATGTACAGGCAATTCCTGATCTTCACCAGCCATATACTATAGATAGTAAGAATCTTCACCTTTCTTTCCAACAACAACAAAAGGTCCTAGCCACAAAGCTTCAAATTTACCATGCTTTCCCTTCTCCTCGCACCTGCATTCCACATCAGTACAAAATCATTTTCCTCAAATTTTCTATCTTTTTCCTTTCTATCAAATAGATACTTCATCTGTGTTTGTAACTTTATGTTTTGATTTTGGGCAACTCTCCTTATTTCATCAAGTTTAGCTAGTTGCTCCATTCTTTCCTCCATAGGTTCTAGAATATCCAAATCTTCCTGAAGGACAAACTTGTAGATTGGTAACAAATTTTGTAAAGGAATCCTAGCCTGTGTTCCATACACCAATTTGAATGGGGATTTTCCAATTGCCTTTTTAACAGTGATTTTGTCAGCCCAAACAACCAGTTTTAATTTTGAATCCCAAGCTTTCTTGTTATGACCTAACATCCTCCTTATAATCTTTAGAAGAATTTTATTGCTAGACTCAACTTGACCATTGGCTTGTGGATGGTAAGGGGTTGCATAAGAAATGGTAATACCATATGTGCTACAAAAATTTATAAATTCATCTGATCTGAAACACATCCCATTGTCAGTGATCAATCTTATTGGTGTACCAAATCTAATAATGATGTCCATTAGAAAATTTGTCACAACTCTACTTGTAGCCTGTTTAGTTGGGATTGCTTCTACCCATTTTGTAAAATAATCTGTGGCCATCAGTATCTATCTATGTTCACCACTTGATTTTTCTTGTATCTCTCCAATGAAATCAATTCCCCATTGATGAAAAGGGGCATTAGCCTGCAAGGGTCGAAGTGGCAAAGCTCCTTGATACTTTAGTTTTCCAGAATTTTTTTGGTAAGCCTCACATTTTCTTACATATGTAAAAGAATCATTAAAAACCTTTGGCTAGTAATACCCTGCCCTGAGAATTTTATGCACAATTTTCTTTGTTGAGTAATGTCCTCCACAAACTCCTTCATGCATATTACTTAAGACATGCCTGGCTTGTGATTCATCTAGACATAACAATAGTATACCATCCCTATTCTTCCAAAAAAAATCTCCATCCATGAAAACATACTTAGATTCCTGCAACTTTAGAGTTCTTTTCTGGTTGTCACTCAATCCCTCTGGACACTTCATGTATTTAGGGTAATGCATGATATTCGTATACCATGGAGAATGCTCAATGCTCGCAATTGCAGTCTCTTCTTCTACATTGCAAATTTGGTTTGCTTCAATATTCTCCTTTGCCATCAACTTAGCCAAGCCCTAACCTCTTACTAGTTTAGTAATTTGTATCTTCATGTCAAACTCTTGGATTTTGTTAATCCATTTCCATATTTTTCCTTTTACTTCAGACTGTGTCAGAATATCCTTGACAGCTGCATGAGGAACATAAGCAACCACCTTTGCTCCAACAAGATATGGCCTGAAAGCTTTTACAACTTTCACTAGTGCAAATGCATGTTTTTCCATTATATCATACTTTAATTCAGACCCCTGTAATGACTTACTGAAGAAGGACACAGGCTATTCATGACCATCCTCATTTTTTTGTAACATAACAACAACAATAGTGTGCATTGAGGCAAATGAAAATATCTAAAAAGGTTTTGCAAAATCCAGAGATTTAAGGACATGAGCTTCCTTGATGGCCCGTTTGATGGATACAAAAGCTTCCAAGGCTTCTGCAGCCCACTCAATTTTATGTCCTTTCTTCAACATTTTTTATATGGGCTTAATGATCTCAACAAAATTAGAAACAAATCGACTAACAAAAATAATCTGTCCAAAGAATGATTGTATAGCCTTAACAATTTTAGGGACATGAATTTTATCAATGGCCTCAACCCTTTCAGGGTCTATCCTAATCCCCTCCTTTGAAACAATGTCCCAAGAGCTTACCCTCTGTGACTGCAAAATGGAATTTCTTAGGGTTCAAGCTAATACCATATTCAAGGGCTTTTATAAATACCTTTTCCAGATGATGAACATGATCTTCAGCCTTCTTTGAGTAAGTAGTGAGGTCATCCTGATACACCACCATGATAACATTGATCAAATCTGCAAATGCCACATCCATAGCTCTTTGGAAGGTTGCCCCTGCATTAGTGAGACCAAATGGCATTCTTATGTATACATATGTTCCCCAAGGAGTTGTAAATGTTGTCTTATATTGCTCAGATTCTTTGACCATAACCTGGTTATACCCTAAAAACCCATCCATCATAGACAATAGTTCACACCCTGTTACCTTGTGCAATATAGCCTCCATATTGGGTAAAGGATAATTATCTTTAAGGGATGCCATGTTTAGATTTCTGAAATCTACACACAGCCTGATATCTCCATTCTTCTTTCTCACAGGGACCAAGTTTGAGACCCACATAGAATGCTTGATTGGTTTAATGATTCCCCCATCTCTAAGCTTTGCCAATTCTTCCTACATTTTAGGTTCCAATGTTGGATTTATGGGTCTTTGCTTTAGTCTGAATGGCTTAGCATCTAGCTTCAATGGTATTTCACGCTAAAACAAATCTTCCCTGTATGCTTTTAGATCTTCATAAGACCAAGCAAACACATGTTTATATTTTCTTAGCAACTCTATCAACATTCTTCTAATTGTAGGGTTTATCTTCTTCCCTATGTACACCTTTCTTGGTGTCATCTCAGTCCCCAAGTTAATCTCTTCAATATCCCCCTTATTTACTAGTGCTTTCTTTATGAGGGATCGATCATTTCCATCATACACCCTCTCTAATGCCACTAAGCCCTTAGGAAGCTTATTTGTTTTGAGCTGTAAGATCTCTTTGCCAAATACCATTTGTTTCCCATCCACCTCTTCAACAAAGGCGTTGAAGTCAATTTCTTGGGCTTCATACTGATCTATATAGTGGAGGAATTTAAAAAGATCAGTATCATCATTAAAGACCTACCAACTATATATGTTATCAGGCACAACAGTCCTTGTCTTGAATTCAATTTGTGATACCCCAGCCAATGTAATATCATCTCTTTTCAGTGCTACATTTGCTAGAAAATCAGCCATTATGTTCTTTGATCTATCTATCCACTCAATTGAGAAGGCATCAAACAACTCAATTGTATCCGATACGACATTTTTGTATTGCTTCAGTCTTTTGTGATTTGCTACATATTTTTACTTAATTTGTGAAACAACCAACTCTGAATCCCCAAGAACAACCAACAACTTGATTTTATGTTTCACAACTATATTCAATCCTATTAATAAAGCTTCATATTCCACCACATTGTTTGTACATTTGAATGTTAACAGGAATGAATACTTAAAGGTAATACCTTCAGGAGAAACAAATACTATCCATGCTCCATTACCTTCTTGGCTGTAGGCTCCATCAAAGTACATCTTCCACACATCGTTGTAGTTTTGTGTAGCATGCTTCTCAATTGGGTCAGTATTGACCAACTCTGGTTGGGCTGGTTCTATATTAAAACTCCCAAGATCAACATCACAAAAAAATTTGATTTGATCTTGTGGCACACAGTCAACAACCTGGTTCATTCTTGGTTCTCTGTACAACTTCACTTCCTGACCATTAACTGGAATTGTTGCATATGACAGATCAAACTGGACATTTCCACCAACAACTTCCATCCACTGTCTTGATAAAATCATACCAAACTGAGGAGGGGTGTCTATTACCGTTATATCAATATTATAGGCCACTTGAGGATAAGCGGCTAGCTTGACTTCAACATCTTTCATTATACCTACCACAAGAATAGGTCGGTTATCCATTGCATAGCATTTCCCTTCATATGTATCCACCCACATGCCTAGTTGTTTCATCACTCCTACTAGCATAATATTCATAGCAACACCAGAATCTATCATGCAATTCCTCAGCAGTTTATTATTTATGACTAAGGTAGTGAAAAAAGGATCAACTTGTGGGGGAAATGCATTAATAAGGCACACCTCTGGGATATCCACATTCTCTTGCCTATTTTTAGTGGCCATCTTGATTTTAGAATTTATATGTTTTTCATTCCCATCTGTTATTAATTGAACCGCATTGTCTCTGTATTCTTTAATTTTCATCATCTCAAGTAGTGGTACATACATCTTTACCTGAGGTAAAGCCTGAGTGAAGTCAAAAGAATAACCCTCCACTTTAACCACTTTCTTTTGCTCTGATGTTTCTACTTTGTTTTATTCCTTTTCTATTTTACTTAGTTGATTAGGCTTTTGCATTTCTTTGTGTAATTCCTTCACTTCCTCCTTTTGGACAGGCTTCTGTTTACCTTCATCATGTTGTTTATTTTCTACCTTTTTTACAATTCCTTGTGTCGCCTTTTGCTCTTTCATAAATATTATCCTAGGTACACCTTCCTTCTCATTTACTGTCCTATTTCTCAACTAGTACTTACTCTTTGCTTCTTCAACTGCAACAACAGTTAATATTTCTATCTTCTCTTTAGTAAGTTTCCTCATACTGCATTGAGTAGGTATTTCAACAGAATGTGACTCTGTATAATCTTCTTCAGAGTCAGAAATGATCTGTTGTTCAACCATGTGGACATTGTATTTCTGATTTGAAACATCATACTCATAACCTTCATCCTTTGAAGATGAGTACCTCTCTTCCACATGGTGAAAAGTGTTCGAAGTCAAATACACTTTGTGATCTTCTCCACTATTCATCAAAATTCCCTCTTCTTGCATTCTGTGGGCTACAACACAATAATCTAGGGAATGTGGCTTATCACAGACTTCACAGAAATAATTGTTATTCACCATATAGGTTCCCTTCTTCCTTAATGGATCAGGAGTTTCTTTGTTTCTAGGCCTATCTGTTATAGGTTTTTCATCCTTCTAGTTTGTATTATAGGGCATGCCATGTAACCTTGGCCTTTCATTCATGTATATGTTTTCCTGTTTGTATTGATAATTATTTGTTTATTGAGGAGCCCTATGATTGTCTCTTTTATCAATTATCCCAACAACCTTCCTATTGTTTTCAATTGTTAATGTTTTCTTCTGAGCTTTAGCCAAGTCTCTTGGGAACCTATTTCTCAGTTCATATCTTGTTTTAGGGTTGAACGCTTTCAAATAAACACTCAATGCCACAAAGTTTGGCAATTTTGATCCAAGAGGTATTTTATTCTGTAGTTTATTGAATCTTCGGTTGAAATCATAAATTGAGTCATTCTTATTTTTCTGAATTCACATCAATTCATGAAGAGCAGCATCAGGTGCACTTTGATTCCCATATTGCTCAAGGAATTGGTCCTAAAATATTTGGAGAGAATCAATATAGGCTATTGTTAAGCTATTGAACCAATCTCTGGCTTCTTCAATAAGCGACATCATGAACAGCCTCATATGTAAATCTTCATATGGTACATCCAAATCTTGAATGAAAGCATTGAAACTCCTTAAATGGTCTTCAAAAGAAATTGTACTACTCCCTATAAACTTAGGCACCAGACCTCTCCAACTACCATCCATGGGTTAAGGGTATAATTGAAATCCTACCAAATCAAATTGTCTGATCATGGTGGTATACTGATGAGGGGGAGGGGTAGGTGGGTACTAGTACATTGGGTTATTATATTGTGTGTTATGATGTGGCACATAATGCTGGCCATGAGGTGGATGTACATTTGTATATTGTGTGGGAATATGAGGTGGATGATTTAGCTGTCTGTATTGATTCCCAACTTGATGTTGATGGACCCTTGGTGGCTCAAAAGGCCCTGCACCATGATTACCCTATTTATGAGGTGGTACATACTTCGAGGGGCAACCAGTTGTATGAGTCATATTCTGAGCTTTCTGCAATTTGAATTCTCTCATTACTTGTATCATCTGGGCTTTCTCCTGCTCTTCCCTCTTCCTTTTCTGAGATTCAAACCATGCTTTAACTTCTTCATAGGTTAACGATTCATAATCTTCCTGAGGAATCTCATGATCAGTAGGTCCATTCTGATTACCCTCCATTTTTTTATCATATTCATGTTGAATTTTGATTCGTTCAGCCTCAAGCTCGGCTCTAAACTCAGCCTATTTCTGGGGATCATAAAAAGTATTTCTTTGATCTTTTGGGGTACAAGGCTCTGCACTTGAATTATCTTTCCATGTATCATAATGATCATATGTTTCACAATGTGTTATTGATGCTTTATCTTTGTTCATCATGCACATGTCTTCATTTATCCTTTTACCCTTATCAATTTTATCATCCTTGTGTGTCCATTTACTAATGCCAATAGGGGCTTTAGTATGACCTCCCCTATATTGAGATCTTCTTCCATTCATATTGAAACATTTTTACTACAGTCGCCACTCACTTTCTTAAAAGTGAGAAAAGTTATTTATTATTCCCAGTGGAGTCTATTCAAGGTTTCTGACTCTATAATTAAGGTCCTGATTCTGAATGTATTCCCCAGTAGAGTTGCCAATTTGTTAGCTCTCAAAAATGCAAGTAAAGGGTACGTCAAGAGGCTACCAATCTCTTGATACGTTTTAGGGTAACAGACAAGGTTGAATGGCTTAAACCTTCTACTCTTCAGGTCTTGCTAGACCTAGGCGGGTGTACCTATATGAATTGGGTAGACTTGACTTTTGATCTTCTCTTCTTGCAGTGATTTTTCCACGATGGCAGATGAAAATGGACAAATAAAATTAAATTTGGTATAAATTATATACCAATATTCAAGACTAAATCCTAATATGCTCAGTTAACAAATGTAAAAAGAATTGAATAAAACTGAATGATGAAATTGTGGAGACTAGTGCCTTATAGGGTATGCGGAGTCAAGAGAAATATGAAACAAGTACTTTGTTCTGGAAAAAATTCAATTTGTTGAGCATTTGATTTAGTTTATAGCTTGTATAAACATGAAAATTTATGATTACCGAGTTCTTCTTAGTGATCCAATTGAAATTCTCTAATTACTATGATCAACTTCAAAGGATTTAATCTTTACTGGAAAGAACCAATCAATTGACCATACAAATGCAGCAAATGTGCACTGAAAAACTAGATATAAACTTGTTACACCAATTCAAATAACTAGAAAACACCATATTGGAGACAACTTCAATAATTCTTTCAACGAACACCATAAACAACTGATACCAAAAACAACTGCACCATATTATTAGATTTCAATTGATATCTCCATGATTTTACACATGCAACATAGTCTCATATTGGTGAAACATTGTATTACACTATATATTTTCTATCCTCTATCCTATTCTACTTATTGCTCCTCCATTTTGTTTTTGAAATGGATATTTATACATCGAGAATACGAAAGGATGTGTCCTTTCATAAATTGGAAATGTCATATGTTTACATAAAAAAAAGATTAGAGGATAATTAAGCTCTATTTAGCCACAAGTGAGTTTTAGCAAGATGATACAAATAATCTTGGTGCTCATATGTATCTGCATCTCCAATTGCATTCTGGATCGTGATTTCCATCTTTATCATCTTCTCATTTTGCTCGCTCACTTCTTCTAACGTTGTATCCTCTGCAGAAGCTATCCTTAGAATTTCACGCAGCATTGATTCATTTTCACTTTTCTATCTGGAATCTTCGTTTAGTCTTCCTCTATCATCAGAGAATGTAGTCGATGTTTTCATAGCTGCATCTATCAACCCCTACTCATCTCTCTATAATTCATCTTGGAATTTTCGATGCTTGTTTACAAAATGATTTGCATTTTCAATTGCAACACTATTAGCAGCATCTCTCTAGCTCACTTCTTGAAACTTCTCCATGATTCGTTCATTCATCCTTTCATGCTCTTTCAATGCAGCAAGGGTATGTGAATGTTTTCCCCAAAGTTTATTCAACCAAGGAGTTAAACAATCTTGCCTTTTCTTGATTATTGCTACAATTACATCTGCTTTCCCTGGGAATAAGCACTTGATCCCACCTAATGATCCTATGTCTAAGAGCTTTCTCCTTGAGTGAGCATCTTGGTTGGCCCCATTGAAATTCCTACCAAATATTTTAATCTATCATTTTCCCTCAACATCCTTTCATTATTTGATTTATACATCTCTCTTTCCTTTATAAACATCTAAATTTGGGCTTTGTTCAGCTTTACAATATTTACTCCAATTTCTGCAGTAGCCACAGGATCAGCCTCTCCAACCTTTAGATTCATGACATGGCCAAATTCCTTTTCTGTATCAATAACAACTAATTTCTTGTGGGGTGGGTATAAGGCCCAAATCATTAGTGACCCTTCATCAATATTGTATTTTGATCCAACATACACCTCTGTTACACTTTCTTTGTCAAGATTATGTGTAGCATTATTGTCCCTTAAGAAACTATCAAAGACAAGGGTTGAATTGAGATCTCACCTGGGAAAGATCATGACACCAGCATTTTGCAACATTTTCCTTGGCTTTTCAGGGGTCATATTAGTCATTTCATCATCCACACATTTCCTCAATTCATTCAGCAATTGTTCTTCATTTCTCGCAGTGACATCATTAACCTTTTCTCTTATTTCCTTCCCCTTCTATTTATACAAAAATGATTTGAATTCTGGGGAGTTTATGAAGTCATCATCTGACACAAATGATCTATACTCAATATGCCTTGCATCTATATCACCACTTTCAAAATTTAGCTCTCTAGTTGGGCAAACATACTGCTGAGTTCTCAATTTGGATACCCTTTTTGGTTGGCTCTGTGGCACATTATTCTATGATGTCTCTTCCCCTAAAGATAATTGCTTTGTATCCTACATCCCTTGGTTATATCTTTCAACCACTACTTCAACTTATTCTTCATCAAGATTTTGAATCATATCATCAAAAGGATAGGGCACATGCTAATACCCTCCAAAGTTTATCTTCATTTTAGCCGAATTGATATATCCTTCTAGATCAAAACTCTTTCTGGGCGGTCCTCTCTTCATGTTGTACTAAAGCAGTTTGTCAAGGATCAAACTATATCCTTCTTTAGCGAATATTATAAAGTTACCAAAACACAATGTACTAGGCATGAAAGCCTGCTTCCCAAAAGAGCTGAAATTCATTACACTGTAGTAATCCATCTTCCTGATAATCTCCAGATATGCAATCCTATTTGGGACTATTTTTGGAAGAATGAAAGGGGCATCTTCAAACCCATAGACTCTAATCATTGTAGCTCCCTACAAACAATACCAATCTCCCCAATTATGATCAATTGGCCCATTGAAATCTTTTGGCCGAAGAAATCTCTTCATCTCATCAGATAATGAATAATTATAGGGATAATTATACAATATGTACAATTTTTTACAAAATATTCCTCAAAATGAATGAAACTAGTATTAGAAAACCTGCTATCCCAAATAGCAGTCCACAGCTAAACTGATAATGCTTCACCATCTTTACCAATTTGAGAGATTCTCATCTCTGGAGGCCATACTCCTAACTCCTCTCCAAAATATAGTACCAGATGCATCAACAATGAATAATGCCTGAGATAAAATGTAGATGATCCACCTTTTATAGCCATCAGTCCTTAATCAAGCCCTTTAGAAATGTATGAGGCATAGTCAAATGGCCAAGAATTATGATACTGGATATCTGCTGTGATAATCATGGGCACAATTGACATGTATTCTAGGGCATCCATTCCCAATACTTGGCATACTGAGAAGTAGGTGTATTTCATGTAAGGCTCAAATAGGTCCACATGATAAGGAGGTCCCTCACTATCCTATAGAGGATCTGGCTTTCTGCCTTGCTTAACTCTGTGAATTGGCAACCTCCAACCCTTATAGATTGTATCCATTCTCAAGAATTCCTTCTCCAATTCCTTGTGTATGATCTCCTCATTGCAAAACCATTCCAAATTGAAAACCTACCCAATTGCCTCTTTTGATAGATATATTTGTGGCTTTCCAGATGGGTCACATATAGCCTTATGCTTTGGGTCATAGTGATTAGCCAACAATTTTACTAATTTAGCATTCACAAATACATTAGGGCACACCAATTTTCCTACATTCAGCTTCCATTTGTTGGAAACTGGTTCAAAACGACTTCTCCGATGATAATGAAAATTAAACAATTCATACCCACTTATGGTATTCCAGACGTCTCCTATGAATTTTCATTTATCATCTAGTTTATCAATTTCTACCCTAAGTTGTGCAGAACTTCTGGCTTTAGGCCCTGAACTAGGCAACTAATCAATGAGGTCTTGGTTTAATCTTTGTTTTGTGCCCTCATGTTTTGTCTCAGTTTTTTGTTTCTTTCCTTTTGGCTGACTACTTTCACCAAGTTTTCTACTTTTAATATTTCCAGAACCAAGGGACTCCATTCTTCAAGATTACAGAAATTAAAATTTGGAAAGCTAAGATGCAGTCACTTACAATATATTGCTCGAGCTCCTCAGGTTGGAAGATATCCTGGTTCTCTGTTCACATTGCTGACTCATCTGCAATTAACTCAACACAAATTCATTTGATTACACTTACTCTATTATATCCCGTCGTGCCATTAATGTGTCAACTGAAGCATGAATGAAGAGTTATTTGAAACTTGCATTGTCACATCAAGTGTCTTGTCGGTGAAAGATTTTCAAATCTAGGGCGAAATCCTTTTGCAACGTTCATTAGATCTTTCGCCGAAACATCCTATAGTCACATCGAAGGCCAATGTCTCATCAACAATCATCCTTTGGTTCTTTGTGTTTCACTGTGACCTTTAGAGTCAGGGAGATGTCTCACAGACAATACTTTGTCTTGCCGAGATGTATTCTCTTGTCTCATGTGGGTCGCTGTAACATTCTATTTTTGGGGAGACATCCCATAGATACTTATGTCTCACTGAAAAATCTCCTTAAGTTTACTTCTTATTTCCATGACAATATTATTCTCTCCCCGATGAAATTAATCCTATCAATGAAATAAATTTCATCGGCAAGACCTATGGATCTTCTAAAAGATTCATACCGATGGCGAATGTCTCGTCGAACCCGTTCCTCTAGATTAATCTATTTGGTTAGACTCTCCCTGAAGTATTCTATCAGTGTAACTTTTAGATTTCGTTGAAACTTATGCCAATGACCAATTCTGCTATTGATGCATATCTTTATCGGTGTGACTTTTGAGTCGGCAAGACTACATAGCTTCTACCTGATAGCCTTTCGATGGAACCCCTTTTTGCTTTATTGGCAAGACCTATTACCTTTGGCAAGACCTCATTCCGAAAATCTTTTTTTTAGCCGATACATCACTCCATGTGCTATTCGGTGAGACATACATGAGTTTGCTATGATTCTCATCGATAAAAATTCTCTTTCTGATATGAATTTTCTATCACTGAAACAAAAGATGTGTCCCGGCGAAAATATGAAACAAAAATATATTAGTGAAAAATATGAGTCGGGGAGACCTTCACCCTGTCATGCCGATATGGGTAATACAATGAAATATCAAGGACTAGATGAATTCTAATGGATCATAAGAAAAAATATGAGCAAGACACCATGAGGAAGGAAATTTATGCTTATGATGAGGACTTATTTTAGAAACGCATGAGTGCAATTGACTGTGAAAAATTCAAAATTTTACAGTTCTAACAGAGGGTTTAATGTATAGGGTAGATGGTAGAGGGTTTAAGGGTTTAGCGTTTAAGGCTTGAGGGTTGAGGGTTTAAGGTTGAGGATAGACGGTAGAGGGTATAAGGTTGAGGTTCCAATGTATAGGGTACAGGGTATAGGGGTTGAGGGATTAGGGTTTAAGGGTTTAGGGTTGAGGGTAGAGGTTAGCAGGTTGATGGTTTAAGGGTTGAGGGTTGAGGGATTAGGATAGAGAGTTTAATTGGGTTTAAGGATTTAATGGTTGATATATTAGGGTTGAGGGATTAGGGTTAAGGGTAGAGGGTATTGGGTTGAGGGTAGAGGGTAGAGATTTTAAAGGTTTAGGGTTTAAGGGTTGAGGGTTGAGGGTTGAGGGTTGAGGGTTTAGGGTTTAGGGTTTAGGGTTGAGTGTTTAAGGGTTTAGGGTATAGGGTTGAGGGATTAGGGTAGAGATGGATGGATGGATGGATAGAGAAATTGAGTGAGAAGTGAGAGAGATATAAGGAGAGAAGAGGAGGGAGCAATAGAGATATATGAGGGTTGAGGATCCAATGTATAGGGTAGAAGGTTGAGAATTGAGGGTATAGGGTTGACGAACTATAGGGTTGATGGTTTAGGATGTTATGTTCAGGTTATAGGGTTGAGGGTCCAATTTATAGGGTAGAGGGTATAGGGGTTGAGGGTTTAAGGTTTAAGGGTTGAGGGTTGAGGGATTAAGGGTTGAGGGTTGAGAATTGAGGGTTGAGGGTTTAATGTATAGGGTAGAGGGTTTAAGGGTTGAGGGTTGAGTGTTTAAGTTTTAAGGTTGAGGGTAGAGGATTGAGGGTATAGGGTTAGGGGATTAGGGTTGAGGGTCCAATGTATAGGGTAGAGGGTATAGGGGTTGAGGGATTAAGGTTTAAGGGTTGAGGGTTGAGGGTTGAGGGTAAAGGGATTAAGGGTTGAGGGTTGACAGATTAGGGTAGAGAGTTTACTTGGGTTTAATGGTTTAAGGGTTGAGGGATTAGGGTTGAGGGTTGAGGGTTGAGGGTATTGGGTTGAGGGTAGAGGGTAGAGGGTTTAAGGGTTCAGGGTTGAGTGTTTTGGGTTTAGGGTTGAGTGCTTAAGGGTTTAAGGGTTGAGGGTATATGGTTGAGGGATTAGGTTAGAGAGGGAGGGATGGAGGGAGGGAGAGAAGAAGGGATAAGCGAGATAGAGAGAAGGAGAGAAGAGGAGAGAGTGAAAGAGATATATGAGGGTTGAGGATCCAATGTATAGGGTAGAAGGTTTAGAATTGAGGGTATAGAGTTGAGGACCTATAGGGTTGATGGTTTAGGGTATTGGGTTGAGGGTATATGTTTGAGGAATAAGGTTTGAGGGTACATATGGTTAAAGGATTAGGATTGAGGGTCTAATGTATATGGTAGAGGGTATATGGGTTGAAGGATTAGGGTTTAATGGTTGATGGTTGAGGGATTAAGGGTTGAGGGTTGAGGGTTTAAGCTTGAGTGTAGAGGATTGATGGTATAGGGTTGAGGTATTAGGGTTGAGGGTCCAATATATAGGGTAGAGGGTATAGGGGTTGAGGTATTGGGGTTTAAGGGTTGAGGGTTGAGGGTTGAGGGATTAAGGTTGTAGGGTTGAGGGATTAGGATTGAGGATAGAGGGTATTGGGTTGAGGGTAGAAGGTAGAGGGTTTAAGGGTTCAGTTTTTAAGGGTTGAGGGTTGATTTTTTAAGGGTTTAATAGTTGAGGGTATATGGTTAGGGATTAGGGTAGAGAGGGAGGGTTGGATGGAGGGAGAGATTGAGGCATAAGTGAGATAGAGAGAAAGAGAGAAGAGGAGTGAGGGATAGAGATATATGAGGGTTGAGGATCCAATGTATAGGGTAGAGGGTTGAGAATTGAGGGTATAGGGTTGAGGACCTATAGGGTTGATGGTTTAGGGTATTGGGTTGAGGGTATATGGTTGAGGGATTAGGGTTGAAGATAGAGGGTTAAAGGTTTAAATTTTGGGTTTAAGGGTTTAGGGTTGAGGCTTTAGTGTTGAGGGTAGAGGTTTTAGGGTTTAGGGTATAATTTTGAGGGTATATGGTTGAAGGATTAGGATCGATGGTCCAATGTATAGGGTAGAGGGTATAGGAGTTGAGGTTTTAGGGTTTAAGGGTTGAGGGTTAAGGTATTAAGGGTTTCATGTTGAGAATTGAGGGTTGAGGGTTTAATGTATAGGGTAGAGGGCAGAGGGTTTAAGGGTTGAGGGTTGAGGGCTTAAGTTTGAGGGTAGATGGTTGAGGGTATTGTTGGAGTTAAAATGGCACTAAGAGGGGGGGTGAATCAGTGTCTTAACTATTTGACTGAATTTTAAAATATTTAAACACACAGCTCAAATTTGATCTCAATATCATTCTGATTAGAGCATTCTTGAGTTGAATGTAATCATTCATAAACATAATTTAGAAAAATAATGACTCAACAGTGAACTGAAACAAAAATAGCATAATAAACAAGAGAGAACACAGAAGAACAAAGAGGCACAATATTTTTCTGAGTGGAAAACCCTCCTGGGGTATAAAAACCACTCCCTAAATGCCTTCCAGGCTTAATCTTTTAATCAACTATTCACAATGCCTTATAGGCTAATTTTTGAGCACCCACTCAAGGAGCATCAACCCCTCATTTAGAGATATCTATCTCAAGGAGTACCAACCCCTCAAATTATGTTTTGAACAATAGTAATGATTTAGAGGATTTCTCTATTTTCAGTTAAGCACATATCTCTCTGTTTTCTCATCTACATAATACTTTAAAGATTCAATAACTGAATCCCTAAAATACCTCATAGAAAATAAATTTACAATCTCTGCATTTTTATTCAGATTTTTATTGCAGAGTTTTATCATACATTTTCATATAGCCCAAGAGTGATAATCTCAGAATTACAATAACAGTCAAACAAAAAACTTAGTTTTCTGCTCCTATTTATAAATGCCAGAAAAGTAAAAGACTTCAGAAGTAATGACAGAACAACCAACCAAAACAAGAGCCGTTTCACCCAGCTTTTGAAACTTGTGAGATTGTTTCTCAGAAAAATCTGTAACTCCCATGGCTCCATCAACCACTATCGAGCATCCAACCAGAGAGGCGCATCAAACAAACCTTCCATAGACCATTGTAGAAGCTGTTACAGTTAGCAACAATAGAAACGTAAACATTCATGATGGTGGCAGGTTAGGGTTCGATACCCAGCTTAAGAGAATAAACTCAATTTTTTTTCCCTAATCTTTTCAATTCAAACGATGACACATTATGCCATAGGCAACTCTAATGTTGCCAGACAACCTTATGGTTGTCGCTTTCACCAAGAACCACTAGAGTCAGAGAGAAGATATATCGAATACAACATGCTACGCTGATGGTCTTCCTTAGTAAAACATTCTTTCACTAAGACATGAGGAAAATTATTACTGAGATGCCCTTTTAGTTTCATTCACAATCGCTGTAATAGACAACTTTCGAGGAGACCTCTTAGAGAACAAACTTTGTCATTATGAAAGACATTCGATACACATTGTCGCCATGACAATTCAACACCTATGCTGAAGGCCTTTATCATTTCCAAGTCGCTGAGACTATACATAGTCAGGGAGACACTATATAGACTGCTCCATGTTTCACCGTTACTCCACATGATACACATTGGTCACTGTGACAAATGAGTTTTCTTATCGATGATCCTTCTATCTTGTTTTAACACTGTCGTTGTAACCTAATGCTATCGGGAAGACAG
This sequence comes from Sequoia sempervirens, assembly GCA_007258455.2. Classification (NCBI taxonomy): domain Eukaryota; kingdom Viridiplantae; phylum Streptophyta; class Pinopsida; order Cupressales; family Cupressaceae; genus Sequoia; species Sequoia sempervirens. The sequence continues at coordinate 43,244,423 of VDFB02000007.1, read as the reverse complement.
AAAGACTTTATTCACTCTGAGTCGCTAAGACTTTACCAACCTTTTGCCGAAAGCCTTTCATTTGCCTTCGCCATGACTTTCCACAGTCGGAGAGATATTATATCAAACACAATATGTTTCACCAAGAGCCCTTAATATTTTCCATCGGTGAGACCCACAGGGTTCATTATGACATTATACCGAAGAAAATTTTTTACCGATAAGACCCTTTTTGAACATAGTCGGTAAGACAATATGTCTTCAGAGAGACCATATGCCGATTACAACACTCCTGCCAAAAGATATCCACATGCATTAGTCGGAGAGACATAACCTTTTCGCTATGACCTCAGCCCGATGGCCAAGCTCATGCCGATAGAGATTCTTTCCTGTGCTGGTCGGTGTGACAAACCAATATCACTGAGACCACATACCAACTGATTTAACTTATGCCGATATAACTACTGTCGCTGAGACAACAAACAATGTTATGCCGAAAGCTGCCATAATGTTAAATTCAATCGACATAACATTATAAATGTCTTGTTGATAGGCAACTCAGACATTTCAAAGTGGATCGAGTAGACCCTGCCATACTCATGCTGATATGTGAAAGCCTGTGAAATGCAAAGAGAACCATCCTAACAAAGAATACCAACTTACAAGTTTTGTCAGACACAAAAATAGTATTCATAGCTTGAACCAAAATTCTTATCACCATCTTGAAATTTAGACATAACAAATAACTTTCTATAAAAGCTAGGAGACATCAAAGAAGTGCCATTGTAAATCATAAGGATTAGGGATTTTGTCATCAAGGACAAACCATAAACACAACTGGAATCCAACAAACTCCCCCTTTGTCCTTGATGGAAAAACACAAATGACTCTCCCCCTTTTTTCCTCAATGACAAAGAGTAGAAGAGAAGATCATGCAATTTCCATGAAACACAACTGAGAAGCCAACCAAAATATCATGAGAAACAGTTGCAAAAAAAATAGAAGAGCAGCAACCAAGATTATAGGAGAGCAGTAAGAGAATGAAAATATTTAACTTGCTCCCCCTAAGCAGTAGCTTGGAGATTCAGTGAAGTAATGATTGAGAGATAACTCCCAATTGAAGTCTCAACCTTTCAAATAGATCTTTTGCTAAGGGCTTAGTGAAAATGTCAGCCACCTGATCTTGAGATCCAACAAACTGTAAGCAGACTTCATTAGCCAAAACATTTTCTCGCAGAAAATGAAACTTAATAGCTATATGTTTAGTTCGAGAGTGCATGACAAGATTTTTTGATATATTTATCGCACTAGTGTTATCACAAAGAATGGAATCAGGTTTAGAAACATTAATACCCATATCTGAAAGAGTCTGACTCATCCACAGTACTTGAGTACAGCATGAAGTGGCAGCAATGTATTCTGCTTTAGCAGTAGAAAGAGAAATAGATACTTGTTTCTTGCTGTGCCATGCCACTAAACAATCACCAAGCAAGAATGCAACACCACTGGTGCTTTTCCTATCATCCAAACAACCAGCCCAGTCAACATCAGTATAAGAAATCAAAGAGAAATCATTGCTTCTAGGATACCAAAGAACATAATCAAGAGTGCCCTAAATGTATCTAAAGATCCGTTTAACAGCAGTAACATGGGATTCTTTAGGTGATGCCTAAAAATGTGCAACAATGCAAACCACCTGCATAATGTCAAGTCTAGAGGCAGTTAAATATAAGAGACTGCCGATCATGGATCTATATTCCATTTTATTTGAATCAGGAGAATCATCAATTTTAGTAAGTTTGCATCCAGTAACCATGGGTGTGCTAATAGAATGACATTCATCCATTTTAAATTTTGTAAGCATCTCTCTAGCATATTTGGATTGAGAAAGAAATATTCCAGTCTCACATTGAGAGATTTGAAGACCCAGAAAGAAATTTAATTCTCCTAACATTGACATTTCAAACTTAGATTTCATTAACTGAGAGAACTTTTTACTTATAGTGACATTATTGCAGCCAAAGATAGTATCATCAACGTAAATTTCAACAACTAAAATATCAGAACCTTCAGTTTTAACATAAAGATTACTGTATACGCCTCCTCTAACAAATCCATTAGAAATTAAATGACTGTCCAGCCTAGAGTACCAAGCTCTAGGTGCTTGTTTTAAGCCATAGAGAGCCTTTTTCAACCTGTAAACATGGTTAGGACTATCTTTGCATATAAATCCTTCAGGCTATTCAACATAGACCTCTTCATCTAAATAGCCATTCAAAAAAGCAGTTTTGACATCCATTTGATAAATAGTAAAGTTTTTGTAAATAGAATAAGCCAAGAATATTCTGATAGATTCTAGTCTAGCAACAGGTGCAAAGCTTTCACCAAAATCAATACCTTCTTGTTGAGCATAGCCTTTGTAGACAAATATTTCTTTATTATGAATAAAATTACCATTTTCATTAACCTTATTTCTATATATCCATTTGCCTCCAATGACATTCTTGTCATCTGGTCTTGGGACTAACTCCCAAGTCTGATTTTTCTCAATCTGATCAATTTCTTCCTGCATAGCATTAAGCCAACATGAGTCTATGAGAGCTTCATTAAAAATTTTAGACTCAAACTGAGTAACTAGACAGAAAGCAATTTGTGCCTTTTCATCACATTCTGCAGCCTTTCTTCTAGTTTGAACTCCTGCATTTTTATCCCCAATAATCTGATCTTTGGGGTGGTATATAGCTAGAGTTTTCGAAGGAGCATTTGATGCAGCCTTTTTAGGACTTGCATTTTCATTTTTAGGGCTTGTTGATTCAGCAATAGACTTTTCTATTCCAGCTCCTTCAGAAATTATTTCAAATTCAAGTTCTTCTTCCTCATTATTTTGCAAAGATTCAGCATTCAAATGTGGTCTTTCATCAAATTTTACATTAACAACTTCAACAATCTTATTAAGACTTTTGTTGAGACATTTATAAGCTTTGTTGTGAGTTGAGTATCCCAAAAAGATACCCTCATCACTTTTGGATTGAGAAATTCCAAGATTATCATCATCCTTTTTGATAAAACACTTCCAAAAAATTTAAAGTATTTGACAGAAGCAGTTTTTCCAAACCACAGTTCATAAGGAGTGTGTTTAGATTTCACCCTAAGCTGCACTCTATTCAAAATGTATACAGCTGTATGAACAACTTCTTTCCAATACATATCAGACAATTTAGCTTCATCTAGCATGGTTCTAGCCATTTCTTGTACAGTTCTATTCTTACGTTCAACTACCCCATTTTGTTGAGGTGTTTTAGTTGCAGCATACTTCCTTTTAATACCACATTGTTCACAGTAATCAATAAACTCTTGAGAGGTGAATTCACCTCCTTTGTCTGATCGAAGGCATTTGAGTTTCAGATCAGATTCCTTTTCAACCATTTTATGAAATATTTTGAGCCTTTCAAAGGCTTCTGATTTGTGCTTAAGAAATGTGACCCAAACCATTCTAGTATAATCATCTACAAAAAGCATAAAGTATTTTTCACCATTGATAGACATTGTTCTAGTTGGTCCACATAAATCAATATGCACAAGCTGTAAAGGTTTTGAAGAAGAATGTTCTTTTGTCTTGAAGCTAATTTTAGTTTGTTTACCACTTAAGCATTCTTTTCACATAGAATTTTCTAGCTTGTTAAGAATTGGTAAACCTCTAACATTTTGATTCTTACTGATTCTAACAAGATTTTCAAAGTTTATGTGTCCTAATCTTTTATGCCATAACCAGCTCTCTTCAATTTGGACCATTAGACACATACCTTGAATATTGTCATTGTAAGATGAGTCAAGGAGATTGTACACATTTCCTTTTGTCCTCCTTCCAGCTGCAACAGCCTTTCCAAGCTTGTTCTTAATCTCACATCCCTACGAATTAAAAAAAACATGATAACCACTATCACAAATTTGACTAACACTTAGAAGATTGTGCTTGAGACCTTCTACATAGTACACATTATAGATAGGAGTGTCTTCATTTAGAAGAAGTGAACCTCTACCTTTAATTTGAATACTAGAGTTATCACCAAACTTAACATATCCACCTGCATAATCTTCAAGTTTTATAAACTTGTCCTTATCGCCAGTCATATGGTTAGAACATCCACTGTCCAGGACCCATAAGTCCTTTTTCTTTGAATGAAAAGCAGTTTGAACCAACATAGTTTGTTCAATGTTGTTGACAGTCTTAGGTTTCCAAACCTTTTTAATTTTCTACTGTTTAGAATGCAGATCAGTTCTGCACTGTTTGGCAGAATGTACTAGAGTATTGCATTTAAAACATCTGATTTGTCTAACAAAACCATGGTGTTTTCTAAGACCAAACCTGGGTATTCTAGAATTCATAAGCCTACAAGTTCTCACCTTATGACCAAATTTGTTGCAGAAAAAGCAATAACCATAGAAAAAAGAATTGACATTGTATGAAGGTCTATTACCTTTAAAAAACTTACCATGATCCTTACCAGATTCTGAGAGATTTGAACCTGAATTTTTTACTTCAGAAGAGGGGTTTTGTTTTGCTTTGTCAGTTGAGCATTAACCCTTTTCTAAACAAACACCAGTTTTATCTTTATACACCTTTTTCTTGTTGAGCATCTCATTCAGTTTTAGAGTGCTTTCATATTTTTCAATTTCCTTCCTAAGAAGGACTACTTCTTGTTCCAATTTTAGAATTTCATGATCTTTGCAGCTTATAGTCTCTCTAAGGCAGACTTCAACTCTTTTAGCTTCTTCAAGCTGAGTTTTCAGAGAGATCAATTCTTGATCTGGTTTATTTTCTTGAGTAAGAACTTGTTTTTTAAGTTTTCTGACCTCTTGAAGAGCACATTTCAGCTCACTTTCAAGATCTACTTCACCTTCTTCAGTGTCAAAGGTGTTAGAATCATTTTGCAGAGTAAATTCAGCCATGAACAAAGTTTCAACTTCATCAGCTGATGAGTCTTCAGACTCAATATCAGATTCATCCTTACTAAACAAACTTTTCTTCTTTTTAAAATTGAAGTTTCGTTTAGGTTTGAAAGCCTTCTTCTTAGGCTATATTTCAGTTGTCTCATTGTCATAGATTTGATTATCATAGGGACACTTTGCAACAAAGTGACCTATTTTGCCACAATTAAAACATTTAAAGGGAAGTTTTCCCATATATTTTCCTGATCCCTTTTTAAATCTTCTAACAAAATGAGATTATTTAGAATCAGAAAACTTTGATTCATTGACATCGACTTTTTCTTTCTTTTTAGAGTTAAAGGCAGTTTCTTTTCCTATTCAATTGTTTTTGCTAGTTCTCATTTCATAGTCAGTAAGTATTCCTTGCAGGCTGTCTAAGGTAAACTTATCAAAGTGTTTCTTTTCTTCTAGGGCTGATACCTTAGATTCAAATTTAGATGGTAAGGACCTAACCACTTTTGTGACCACATCAAATTCATTAACCTCTTGACCTAGACCTTTCATTCCATTGACAACTTCATCAACTCTTAGGAAATATTCAGCCACTTTCTCATCATCCTTCATTTTCAACTCCTCAAACTGATGTTTGAGAGTAATGATTTTTGATAGTTTGACTTTATCATTCCCTTGATATATAGTTTCAAGTTTTTCCTAGATTCCATGAGCACATTTGCAATGCATTACTTTAATGAACACATCTTTAGTTAATCCACACAAGATGGAATGCTTAGCTCTGGCATTTGTTTCATACTTCTTTTTCTCAGCAGCATTAGTGGGAATAGTGGCAGGTACATTATAATCTTCTAAAACAATGCTCCAAACATCAACATCAAAAGAAACAAGAAAATATTCCATTCTTATTCTCCATAACACATAATTTGTTCCATCAAATAACAGAGCTCTGGTTATAGAAGCACCTTCTTGAGAATGTGCCATTAAAAACAAACTCCAAGACCAAGAACAATCCAAGGTAATTTAAAACCTATCAGAGGACCCTATGCTCTGGTACCAATTGTTGGAGTTAAAATGAAACTAAGAGGGGGGGTGAATAAATGTCTTAACTATTTGACTAAATTTTAAAATATTTAAACACACAGCTCAGATTTGATCTCAATATCATTCTGATTAGAGCATTCTTGAGTTGAATGTAATCATTCATAAACATAATTTAGAAAAATAATGACTCAACAGTGAACTGAAACAACAACAGCATAATAAACCAGAGAGAACATAGAAAAACAAAGAGGCACAATATTTTTTCGAGTGGAAAACCCTCCTGGGGTATCAAAACCACTCCCTAAATGCCTTCCAAGCTTAATCTTTTAATCAACTATTCACAATGCCTTATAGGCTGATTTTTGAGCACCCACTCAAGAAGCATCAACCCCTCATTTAGAGATATCTATCTCAAGGAGTACCAACCCCTCAAATTATTTTTTGAACAATAGTAATGATTCAGAGGATTTCTCTATTTTTAGTTAAGCACATATCTCTCTATTTTCTCGTCTACATAATACTTTAAAGATTCAATAACTGAATCCCTAAAATACCTCATAGAAAAGAAATTTACAATCTCTACATTTTTATTCAGATTTTTATTGCAGAGTTTTATCATACATTTTCATACAGCCCAAGAGTGATAATCTTAGAATTACAATAACAGCCGAACAAAAAATTTAGTTTTCATCTCCTATTTATAAATGCCAGAAAAGTAAAAGACTTCAAAAGTAATAGCAGAACAACCGACCAAAACAAGAGCCGTTTCACCTAGCTTCTGAAACTTGTGAGATTGTTTCTCAGAAAAATATGTAACTCCCATGGCTCCATCAACCACTATCGATCATCCAACTAGAGATGTGCATCAAACAAACCTTCCATAGACCTCTGTAGAAGCTGTTACAGTCAGCAACAATAGAAACGTAAACATTCATGATGGCGGCCAGGTTAGGGTTCGATACCCAGCTTAAGAGAATAAACTCAAAAAAATTTCCCTAATCTTTTCAATTCAAACAATGACACGTTATGCCGTAGGCAACTCTAACATTGCCAGAAAACCTTATGGTTGTCGCTTTCACCAAGAACCACTAGAGTCGGAGAGAAGATATATCGAATACAACATGCTATGCCAATGGTCTTCCTTAGTAAAACATTCTTTCGCTGAGACATGAGGAAACTTCTTACTGAGATGCCCTTTTAGTTTCATTCACAATTGTTGTAACAGACAACTTTCGGGGAGACCTCTTGGAGAAAAAACTTTGTCATTCTGAAAGACATTCAATACACATTGTCACCATGACAATTCAACACCTATGTCAAAGGTATTTATCATTTCCAAGTTGCCAAGACTATACATAGTCAGGGAGACACTATATAGACTGCTCCATGTTTCACCATTACTTCACATGATATACATTGGTCACTGTGACAAATGGTTTTTCTTATCGATGAGCCTTCTATCTTGTTTTAACACTGTCGCTGTAACCTAATGCTATCGGGAAGATGTTTCATAGAATACATTAAGTTTCACCAAAAGACTTTATTCACTCTGAGTCGCTAAGACTTTACCAACCTTTCACCGAAAGCCTTTCATTCGCCTTCGCCATGACTTTCCATAGTTGGAGAGATATTATATCGAACACAATATGTTTCACTGAGAGCCCTTAATATTTTCCATCAGCGAGACCCATAGGGTTCGTTATGACATTATACTAAAGAAATTTTTTTTCTGATAAGACCCTTTTTGAACACGGTCAGTAAGACAATATGTCTTCGGAGAGACCATATGCCAATTACAACACTCCTGCCAAAAGACATCCACATGCATTAGTCAGAGAGACATAACCTTTTCGCTATGACCTCAGCCCAATGACCAAGCTCATGCCGATAGAGATTCTTTCTTGTGCTAGTTGGTGTGACAAACCAATATCACTGAGACCACATACCGACTGATTTAACTTATGCCAATATAACTACTGTCGCTGAGACAACAAACAATGTTATGCCGAAAGCTGCCAAAATGTTAAATTCAATCGACATAACATTATAAATGTCTTGTCGATAGGCAACTCAGACATTTCAAAGTGGATTGAGGAGACCCTGCCATACTCATGCTGATATGTGAAAGCCTGTGAAATGCAAAGAGAACCATCCTAACAAAGAATACCAACTTACAAGTTTTGTCAGACACAAAAATAGTATTCATAGCTTGAACCAAAATTCTTATCAACATCTTGAAATTTAAACATAACAAATAACTTTCTGTAAAAGCCAAGAGACATCAAAAAAGTGCCATTGTAAATCATAAGGATTAGGGATTTTGTCATCAAGGACAAACCATAAACACAACTAGAATCCAACAAACTCCCCCTTTGTCCTTGATGGAAAAACACAAATGAATCTCCCCCTTTTTGCCTCAATGACAAAAAGAGTAGAAGAGAAGATCGTGCAATTCAAGCCATGAAACACAACTGAGAAGCCAACCAAAAATATCATGAGAAACAAATGCAAAAAAAATAGAAGAACAACAACCAAGATTATAGAGAGCGAAGAAAATGAAAATATTTAACTTGCTCCCCTAAGCAAAGAGTTTGAGATTCAAGAAGTAATGATTGAGAGATAACTCCCAATTGATGTCTCAACCTTTCAAATAGCTCTTTTGCTAAGGGCTTAGTTAAAATGTTAGCCACCGATCTTGAGATCCAACAAACACCCAAACCATTCTAGTATAATCATCTACAAAAAGAATAAAGTATTTTTCACCATTGATAGACCTTGTTCTAGTTGGTCCACATAAATCAGTATGCACAAGCTGTAAAGGTTTTGAAGAAGAATGTTCTTTTGTCTTGAAGCTAATTTTAGTTTGTTTACCACTTAAGCATTCTTTGCACACAGAATTTTCTGGCTTGTTAAGAATTGGTAAACCTCTAACATTCTGATTCTTACTGATTCTAACCAGATTTTCAAAGTTTATGTGTCCTAATCTTTTATGCCATAACTAGCTCTCTTCAATTTGGCCCATTAGACACATACCTTGAATATTGTCATTGTAAGATGAGTCAAGGAGATTGTACACATTTCCTTTTGTCCTCCTTCCAGCTGCAACAACCTTTCCAAGCTTGTTCTTAATCTCACATCCCTGCGAATTAAAAAGAATATGATAACCACTATCACAGATTTGACTAACACTTAGAAGATTGTGCTTGAGACCTTCCACATAGTACACATTATAGATAGGAGTGTCTTCATTCAGAAGAAGTGAACCTCTACCTTTAATTTGAATACCAGAGTTATCACCAAACTTAACATATCCACCTACATAATCTTCAAGTTTTATAAACTTGTCCTTATCGCCAGTCATATGGTTAGAACATCCACTGTCTAGGACCCATAAGTCCTTTTTCTTTGAATGAAAAGCAGTTTGAACCAACATAGTTTGTTCAATGTTGTTGACAGTCTTAGGTTTCCAAACCTTTTTAATTTTCTATTGTTTAGAATGCAGATCAGTTCTGCACTGTTTGACAGAATGTCCTAGAGTATTGCATTTAAAACATCTGATTTGTCTAACAAAACCATGGTGTTGTCTAAGACCAAACCTGGGTATTCTAGAATTCATAAGCCTACAAGTGCTCACCTTATGACCAAATTTGTTGCAGAAAAAGCAATAACCATAGAAAAAAGAATTGACATTGTATGAAGGTCTATTACCTTTAAAAAACTTACCATGATCCTTACCAGATTCTGAGAGATTTGAACCTGAATTTTTTACTTCAGAAGAGGGGTTTTGTTTTGCTTTGTCAGTTGAGCATTCACCCTTTTCAAAACCAACACCAGTTTTATCTTTATACACCTTTTGCTTGCTGAGCATCTCATTCAGTTTTAGAGTGCTTTCATATTTTTCAATTTCCTTCCTAAGAAGGACTACTTCTTGTTCCAGTTTTAGAATTTCATGATCTTTGCAGCTTACAGTCTCTCTAAGGCAGACTTCAACTCTTTTAGCTTCTTCAAGCTGAGTTTTTAGAGAGATCAATTCTTGATCTGGTTTATGTTCTTGAGTAAGAACTTGTTTTTTAAGTTTTCTGACCTCTTGAAGAGCACATTTCAGCTCACTTTCAAGATCTACTTCACCTTCTTCAGTGTCAAAGGTGTTAGAATAATTTTGTAGAGTAAATTCAGCCATGAACAAAGTTTCAACTTCATCAGCTGATGAGTCTTCAGACTCAATATCAGATTCATCCTTACTAAACAGACTTTTCTTCTTTTTAAAATTGAAGTTTCGTTTAGGTTTGAAAGCCTTCTTCTTAGGCTGTATTTCAGTTGTCTTATTGTCATAGATTTGATCATCATAGGGACACTTTGCAGCAAAGTGACCTATTTTGCCAACAGTTAAAACATTTAAAGGGAAGTTTTCCCTTATATTTTCCTGATCCCTTTTTAAATCTTCTAACAAAATGAGATTCTTTAGAATTAGACAACTCTGATTCACTGACATCGACTTTTTCTTTCTTTTCAGAGTTAAAGGCAGTTTCTTTTCCTATTGAATTGTTTTTGCTAGTTCTCATTTCATAGGTAGTAAGTATTCCTTGCAAGCTGTCTAAGGTAAGGTTATCAAAGTGTTTATATTCTTCTAGGGCTGATACCTTAGATTCAAATTTAGATGGTAAGGACCTAACCACTTTTGTGACCACATCAAATTCATTAACCTCTTGACCTAGACCTTTCATTCCATTGACAACTTCATCAACTCTTAAGAAATATTCAGCCACTTTCTCATCATCCTTCATTTTCAACTCCTCAAACTAATGTTTAAGAGTAATGATTTTTGATAGTTTGACTTTCTCATTCCCTTGATATATAGTTTCAAGTTTTTCCCAAATTCCATGAGCAGATTTACAATGCATGACTTTAATGAACACATCTTTAGTTAATCCACACAAGATGGAATGCTTAGCTCTGGCATTTTTTTCATACTTCTTTTTCTCAACAACATCAGTGGGAATAGTGGCAGGTACATTATAATCTTCTAAAACAATGCTCCAAACATCAACATCAAAAGAAACAAGAAAAGCTTACATTCTTATTCTCTAGAACACATAATCTGTTCCATCAAATAACGGAGCTCTGGTTAGATAAGCACCTTCTTGAGAATGTGCCATTAAAAAAAACTCCAAGACCAAGAACAATCCAAGGTAATTTAAAACCTATTAGAGGACCCTATGCTCTGATACCAATTGTTGGAGTTAAAATGACACTAAGAGGGGGGGTGAATCAGTGTCTTAACTATTTGATTGAATTTTAAAATATTTTAACACACAACTCAAATTTGATCTCAATATCATTCTGATTAGAGCATTCATGAGTTGAATGTAATCATTTAGAAACATAATTGAGAAAAATAATGACTCAACCGTGAACTAAAATAGAAACAAAATAATAAACCAGAGAGAACACAGAAGAACAAAGATGCACAATATTTTGTCGAGTGGAAAACCCTCCTAGGGTATAAAAACCATTCCCGAAATGCCTTCCAAGCTTAATATTTTAATCAACTGTTCACAATGCCTTATAGGCTGATTTTTGAGCACCCACTCAAGGAGCATCAACCCCTGATTTAGAGATATCTATCTCAAGGAGTACCAACCCCTCAAATTATGTTTTGAACAATAGTAATGGTTCAGAGGATTTCTCTATTTTTAGTTAAGCACATATCTCTCTGTTTTCTTGTCTATAGAATAATTTAAAGATTCAATAACTGAATCGCTAAAATACCTCATATAAAAGAAATTTACAATCTCTGCATTTTTATTCAAATTTTTATTGCAAAGTTTTATCATACATTTTCATACAGCCCAAGAGTGATAATCTCAGAATTACAATAACAGCCGAACAAAAAACTTAGTTTTCTGCTCCTATTTATAAATGCTAGAAAATTAACAGACTTCAGAAGTAACGGCAAAACAACCAACCAAAACAAGAGCCATTTTACCCAGCTTCTAAAACTTGTGAGATTGTTTCTCAGACAAACCTGTAACTCCCATGGCTCCATCAACCACTATCGAACATCCAACCAGAGAGGCGCATCAAACAAACCTTCCATAGACCTCTGTAGAAGTTGTTACAGTCAGTAACAACAGAAACGTAAACATTCATGATGGCGGCCATGTTAGGGTTCGATACCCAGCTTAAGAGAATAAACTCAAAAAGTTTTCCATAATCTTTTCAATTCAAATGATGACGCGTTATGCTGTAGGAAACTCTAACGTTGCCAGAAAACCTTATGGTTGTCGCTTTCGCCAAGAACCACTAGAGTCAGAGAGAAGATATATCGAATAGAACATGCTACGGCAATGATCTTCCATAGTAAAACATTCTTTCACTGAGACATGAGGAAACTTCTTACCGAGATGCCCTTTTAGTTTCATTCACAATCACTGTAACAGACAACTTTCGGGGAGACCTCTTTGAGAACAAACTTTGTCATTCCGAAAGACATTTGATACACATTGTTGCCATGACAATTCAACACCTATGCTGAAGGCCTTTATCATTTCCAAGTCGCCGAGACTATACATAGTCGGGGAGACATTATATAGACTGCTCCATGTTTCACCGTTACTCCACATGATACACATTGGTCGCTGTGACAAATGGTTTTTCTTATCAACGAGCCTTTTATCTTGTTTTAACACTATCGCTATAACCTAATGCTATCGGGAAGATGTTTCATCGAATACATTAAGTTTCACCGAAAGACTTTATTCACTCTAAGTCGCTAAGACTTTACCAACCTTTCACCGAAAGCCTTTCATTCGCCTTTGCCATGACTTTCCACAGTCGGAGAGATATTATATCAAACACAATATGTTTCACCGAGAGCCCTTAATATTTTCCATTGGCGAGACCCACAGGGTTCATTATGACATTATATTGAAGAAAAATTTTTGCCGATAAGACCCTTTTTGAACATGGTCGGTAAGACAATATGTCTTCGGAGAGACCATATGCCGATTACAACACTCCTACTGAAAGACATCCACATGCATTAGTCAAAGAGACATAACCTTTTCGCTATGACCTCAGCCTGATGGCCAAGCTCATGCCGATAGAGATTCTTTCCTGTGCCGGTCGATGTGACAAACCAATATCGCTGAGACCACATATCGACTAATTTAACTTATGCCGATATAACTATTGTCACTGAGACAACGAACAATGTTATGTCGAAAGCTGCCAGAATGTTAAATTCAATCGAGATAACATTAGAAATGTCTTGGGGATAGGCAACTCTGACATTTCAAAGTGGATCAAGGAGACCCTTCCATACTCATGCCGATATGTGAAAGCCTGTGAAATGCAAAGAGAACCATCCTGACAAAGAATACCAACTTACAAGTTTTGTCAGACACAAAAATAGTATTCATAGCTTGATCCAGAATTATTATCACCATCTTGAAATTTAAACATAAAAAATAACTTTCTATAAAATCCAAGAGACATCAAAGAAGTGCCATTGTAAATCATAAGGATTAGGGATTTTGTCATCAAGGAAAAACCATAAACACAACTAGAATCCAACAAAACCATAGTCAACAATACTTTTGATGTATCTAAAGATTCTCTTGACTACATTGACATGTGATTCTTTAGGTTCTCCTTGAAACCTAGCAACCGTACAAACCGCTTGGATTATATCAGGTCTAGATGCAATTACATATAGTAGACTTCCAATCATAGATCTATATGTAGTCTTATTTGCATTAGGTGACTCATCATTTTTTCTCAATTTGCAACTAGTAATCATGGGAGTATTTCCTGATTTACAATCTTCCATGCCAAAGTTCTTAATCATTTCCTTTGCATACTTGGTTTGAGATATAAATATTCCTTTATCAAGTTGTGTAATTTATAAATCAAGAAAGAAACTTAGTTCTCCTAGCATGGACATTTCAAACTCATCTTGCATGTTTGTAGAAAATATTTTTCATATTCCATCAGTGCTACCATCAAATATAATGTCTATGTATACTACTATAGCAATCATGTGCTCACCTTCATATTTGAAATAAATATTGCTATCTTCACAACCTTTCTTGAATCCTTGTTGTTGTAGGTACTGATCCAACCTTGAATACCAATCCCTTGGGGCTTGCTTCAAACCATACAATGATTTTCTCAATCCGCAGACAAAACCTTCATCCTCTAACAACAGAAAACCTTATGGATGCTCAATATATACTTCTTCAAGGTTTCCATTTAGAAACGTAGATTTGACATACACTTGATATTCCTTAAAACCTTTCTACATAGAAAATGAAAGAAACATCCTAATATCATCTAATCTTGCAACAAGAGAAATTTTTTCTTCAAAGTCAATACCTTCTACTTGAGCATATCCTTTGCATATTAACCTTGATTTGTTCCTAACAACTGCTCCATCTTCATTCATCTTATTTTTGAATACGCAATTTTCACCTATTACATTCTTGTTTGATGGTCTTGGAACCAATTCCCAAATTTTGTTCATTCAATCTAATTGAGTTCCTCTTCCATTGCTTTTAACTGGTTTTCATCCTTATTGGCTTCATCAAAACTTTTTGGTTCAATCGGAGATAAGAGAGCCAAGTTTACTTGTTCCTTGTCCTTTGAAAGTATCCTTCTAGTCTCCACTCTTGCATTCTTGTCACCAATTATCTAATCTGCAGGATGATCTTTTTGCACATATTTTGCAAGAGCACGTTCAACCTCTTGCTCATTTACTTCTTCTTATTCTTCTTCTTTTGTTGCTGCACCAATGTCCTCATCATCTGATTCTCTTTTGAAATTATTTCTACTAGGTGCTCCTTAATTTTCACTTTCATCAACCCTGACATGTACACTCTTTACAATTCTGTGCAATCTCTTATTTTAAAATTTATAAGCTTTTCTTTGGCTGGAATACCCCAAGAATATCCCTTCATCACATCTTGACTCAAAACTTCCTAAATTTTTATCTTCTCTCTTAATATAGCATTTACTGCCAAATACTTTGAAGTGTTTGACTGATGCGGGCCTACTAAACAAAAATTCATATGACATTATGCCACTATTGAATCTTATAAGTTCTCTATTTTGAATGTATACAATAGTTTGTACTGCTTCTTTCCAAAATGTATTTTCCAAGTATGCCTCATTCAACATAGCTCTGGCCATCTCTTTCACAATCTTGTTTCTTCTCTCTACCATGCCATTTTGTTGCGGTGTTTTTGGGGCTAAGTACTGGTGTTTAATTCCATGATCTTCACAATATTCCATGAATTCACTTGACATAAATTCTCCACCTTTATCTGACCTGAGATATTTGATTCTTCTGCTACTCTCATTTTCTACTAGCTTCTTATAACTCTTGAATGCTTCAAATGCCTCAACCTTTTCCCTTAAAAATGTGACATATGCCATTCTGGTATAGTCATCAATCAAAAACATGAAATATCTTTCTCCTTGAAAAAATCTTGTCCTCATTCGACCACACAGATCAGTATGAATTATTTCCAAGGGTCATGTTGTTGAATAGTCCTTTATGGTAAATTTAAACTTTGTTTGCTTTCCTTGTTGACATCCTTGGTAGATGATATTATCAAGCTTTGCAATCTTAGGCATATTTCTAACTAATCCGTTTGAACTTATCTTTACCAAGTTGTCAAAATTTACATGTCCCAGTCTTTTATGCCACAACCAACTATCATTTTCTTTGTTAATCAGATATGTTTGGCCTTCCAGTTCACATAGATTATAAAGATTACTATCAATCCTTATCCCTTGAGAAATTGTTTTACCATTCATTTTTATCTTGTAGCCTTCAAAATCAAATACAACTTTATATCCATTATCACACATCTGGCTGACACTAAGAATATTATGTTTTATACCTTCAACATAAAGCACATCTTTCATTTTTTTCTTCCCATCTATGCTCAAAATTCCTTTACCATGAATCTTAATTATCACCTATGCTTACTGAACCTCCTTTTCTCATTTCAAGTTTAATTAATTTATTTTTATCTCTAGTCATGTGCTTGGAAAAAATGTTATCAATTATCCATAAATCTTGTTCCTTTGCATGTAAGGTCATTTGGGAAATCATAGACTAAGTGACACAAGAACCCTGCTCTTTCTCCTTCCATATCTTCTTCGGCTTCTTCTCAATTTTCTTTTCTTCTATATTAAAGGTCTTATTTCCTTTCTCTTTTTTGTAGGTGAGGATTTCTTCTTCTCAAATTTCACACTTGGTCCTATAAATCTTGCTCTACAGTTTCTATCTATATGACCAAAGTTGTTGCAACTATAACAAATTGTATTCATATCAACCAAGGGAGAAAATGGATTCTTGCTTGCAAAATTTGTATTCTTCCTTGGAATGATTCTACATTCTCTAGCCATATGACCAAAATTGTTTCAAGTATAGCAATACCCATTGAAATACGATGAGTACCTGGTCATGTAGTTTCCTTCATCTGGATGAGGTGATGTTCTTTTTGTAGGCCTCCTTGGATAGTGTACTCTTGTGAATCCATCATTGTCTGCTCTTTTTATGTTCTGCATCTTCTTTTGTTAATTAGGAACTGTTTGGTTGTCCTCCTTGACTTCAATTGATTTCTTTTCTTTATCAGATTTTTGTTCATCTTTTGGAGCTCCCTCTTTGTCAGATCTCTCTTCATTTAGGACTAGTTTTTCTCCTGCTCTAAATCTTTCATAAATTTTTGTAGAGACATACATAAATGAACTCTTCCCTTTTTCCAAACCTAAACTAAATTTATCTTTATTTGCAGGCTTTTATGTAATTATCAATTCACTCACAATATTTGTACCACCTTTCAGCTTTAGTCCATTTATGATTTTCTCATTGGCCTTATGCAATTCTTTCCTTAAGGCAACTATTTCTGCCTCAATTTTAAAGCATCTATCCATCTCATATTACAATTTAGATTTCATGACATCCTCAACTCTTTTAAGCTCTTCTACATGAACTTTTAGTCCTACTAACACCTTATTAGACTCTTCAAGTTCTTGTGTTAATTTGTTAGTCTCCTTTTGAGCATTCCTTTTTAGCTTCTTGTTTTCTCTCTTAGGATCATCATATTTGTCTCTTAGTTCATCAAGATCTTCAAGAGCACTGATTAGTTCTCCTTCAAGATCAACAACTAGCTCCTCTTCTCCTTCATATGAGTCCTCAATTTTTGCATCTTCCTAATCCTTAGTTTCTTTAGCCATGAATAGAAATTCTCTTCTATCATCTCTCATTACAAGGGAATGGCCTTGATCATCTTTTGAACAATCACTAGCATTAGCCACTTCACTTTCTTCATTGATGTACAAACTTTTCTTCTTCTTTGCAAAATTCTTCCTTTTTGGATAAACCATTTTCTTCTTTTTGCTATCTTCTTCCTAATTGGAACTGTCTTCTTTACCATATGGACACTTTGAAGAAAATGACCTATTCTACCACAATTGAAACACTTAAAAGGGAGTTTACATTTATACTTTCTAGATCCTCTCCTTAGCCTTCTTATGAAGTTTTCTTCTTCCTCGTCAGTTTCTTCATGATCAGGTGCAATAATAGGAGATTTTTCTTTTTTATCAGCTTCATCTTTTTCTTTCTTGACAAACTTAAATGCAACTTCTCTCCTAGATGATTCAACACTTGGTATCCTTATCTGATAAGCAGTAAATATATCATGTAACTCATCTAGATTGAGTTTATCAATTTCCCTTCCTTCTTCAATAGAAAATTTTTTGGCATCATATTTAGTTGTCATAGATCTAAGAACTTTCAGCACAACATCTTCTTTCAGATCTATGTCATATCCCTTAATAGTATTCACTGTATCATCAACTCTCAAAAGATAATCTGCAATTTTTTCTTCTTCAGTCATCTACAAGCTTTCAAATTTAGCTCTCAGTATTTGTAGCTTTTCCAGCTTCATCTTTGAATCTCCTTCATAGATATTATTCATTTTTTCCCATACATCATAAGTAGTTTCACAATGCATAACCTTGCTATGCATAGAATCAGACTAGTTGTTCATAATAGTGAACCAAGATTTATCATTATTCTCATAGTCCTTCTTTGTTGCAGCATCAGTAGGAGGAGCAGTAAGATGGACATATTTGGTCTTAACTAACATCCAAACATCAAGTCCAATAGAACCTAAGTATCCTTTCATCAGAGGGATCCATTTAGCATAGTTTGTTCCATCAAATCTAGGTGGCTTGCTTGAACCTTCATGAAATACCATTTTGTTTTCTTGTCCAAGATCTACCCGAGCTAATTAACCTTCTTCTAGGGAACCTAGTGCTCTGATACCAATTGTTAAAACATAATGATCTACTGGGATGGGAGTGAATCAATAGATATTAAAACTTTTAGTTCTTAAAAACCTTTTGTAGATTCAACCTTAACCTTAAATGTGTAGCTTGAAATACTAACATATATAATAGTGACAAGCATGAGAGAGACCAACACATAACACAATATGTACATAGAAAACCCAAGATGGGAAAAACCATGCTGAGAAATGCTGCTAGGATCTATTGTCCTAGTCTAGCCTTATAAGCTTCATAGTTTAGTTACAATGTTTAGTGTTGCAACCCAAGGAAGCAACAACTCCCTATTTAGAAGCTACAACTTCAAGGATGCTACTACACCCTATTCTAAGCTACAACTTAGTGCAAATGGAGGCTACAACCTCGTATAAAGTTTTGCAATAAACTATGCATAAAATGGTTCTACACAACCTATAATGCATTAATTCAGTACATAAGCTCTCTCTCTCAGTTCTCCCTTACTCCACTGTAACTAGCGACATGAATTTTCAGAGTTTACTTTCTGTTATAGTTCACCCTCATTCATTCTCTATCTCACATTGATTCAATTCATGCATATTGGGATCACTATTAGGGTTTTTCAACTTGAAACCTACTTCAATAAATGTCAGAACATCAAGCCACACACACACTATCCAGCTCATCAGACATCACCATTCCCTGCATCAAGCCATACAACATTAAATTCTTTTTCAAATAATTTTCCTTTGTTCTCTCTATTGAATCCCATAATCAGATTGTGCATTTAATGTTCTCTACTGATCCTTTGATCTCAAATGATCAAGAATCCTACTTTCCACCACTCAAAATATTAAATCACCCTCATTAATGCTCACTAGGGCAGTTGATTGATCTAATTCTATTTATGTTGGTTACCAGACACAAACCCTTGTTCACGAGAGTTAGTTGTTTCAGATCTTTGTGTTTGAACACTAGTCATCAATCTACACCTTTGTGCCATGATCCTATGATCATCATTCACTATTACAACTTCATCTGATAGGTCATTGTTTAAATCTTTGTTGTTGATCTTAGTATATCGCTCTGCCACTGGGACTCCATTTAGACTCCCACCAATACAAACAGGTCACACCAATATACTTTCCATGTTATCTAATCAGACCCAAATGCCATTTGTCTTTCATCTTGTCACCATGTCATTTGCAACACCGATGTGAAATGATGTATCAAGCAATCGTTCATTGCCATCTATTATCCATCGTCACACTAAGGTCCCATTGACTTCTTTTCTTATCGCTACATTGGGGGAACATCCATCAATGTCCTGTCGATACACCAAACTCTCATCGATGAAGCACATACACTCACCATCACCATCTAATCAATCTTCTTCATCTTGCACCATTGATCATTGTTGACATTCATCATCACACATTTCACCAACCTGTCTTAACTGACCACGTGTCACTATATCATTCACCTTTTGAGCATCTTCGTCAATATTGGGTCCCACAATCTACATCTAATATTCCATTGCCCTATCATAGGTACCTTCTTCAAGGTCCTAGCGATTTCACTTTTTTCGTCTAATAGGTCATCGTTGTATCAGAGGGATAGCCTTAAGTTTCCTACTGATGATGTTCACTCATGCCAATAATGCTTCCATACTCCACCTTGGGTCCACACTCCACTTGTCATCCTCATGTTTACATCGTCATCATCCATGTCAATGCTTCACAATCCATAACAAGGGTGTGGATTACAGTTCATCCAATCTCACCATGCCAACTGCTAGCATTGCCATCACTGCAAGCAACATCATTATAATTGGGTCTCACTATGAAATTTTTCCTTCTCATCATTGCGTCAAGGGGACAAGATCTTAGGTCTCGTCGATGACATTTACTCTCACCAATGAAGCTTTCACACTACTTATCACCCCATTGTTGGGACGCCTTTTCCAGTCCCAGAGATAAGTTATTGTCACACCGATGAACCTTCATCGAGAAATCGACAAGACTCCTGCTTGACTCTTGTCGATCCACTCATGTCCCACCGACCTAAAGAGGGTATACAACCTTGAGCGCAAGGTGTAGGGGCTGGTCACCGAAAGACATAAAGGGCTTAAGTTGTGACTTAAGCAACCGGTAACTTATGATAGGTGGTAAATAATGAATTAGAACATCTTGAGGATGCTATGATTGCAACACATTAGGATTTAATTGTAAACCCTAGTATCACTTGAGAGAGAACAAAATTCATTTCTGGATGTGTTATACATCTTTTGGGCCTAAATAAAAACTTTTTGAAATCCTCTAAAAAAACCCATCACAAATCTGCAGTTGGTTCACCCTTTTGACATAAATGACAATAATAGTCGAACAATTGCATGCATAAATGAAGATAGAAAGGCTAAACAAAATCCTTGAAGAATCTAATAAGATTATGATCATCTTGAAGACTCAAGTGGAAGAAGCAAAGAGAATAGAAGATGTAGTTAAGACTGAAATACAATCTGAATCTAATGAGTGCATTAAGATGGAAGCAAAAATAGTGGCCTTGAGAAAAGATTTAGAAAATTCTATGGAGCATATTGATAAGGGATTGAAGCTAAAGGGTGGCTCAAAAATACTTGATGAATTAGTTAGTTCACGAAAGCCATAAAAACCTAAAGAAAAGGTTGCCCTTGGATTTGAGAAAAGAAAAAGTCCCTCTACAAGTACTTCTACAAAATTATATGACAATTTAGAGTAGAAGATGGATGTGACACAAAGAAAGAGAAATCCTACATGATTTATTCCAAGAAGAATTCCTCTGTAGATGGAAAATTAGATAAAGGAACTATTGAGGTGAACAAAGAAAAAGAAGAAAAGAGACATGTTGCAAACAAGAAGATGCCTACAATAGATAAGAAGGTGGAGAAATTGGTCCCTAAAAGATTAAAGAGAAAGTAACATGCAAAGGGATATGATGTATATGGATTCACAAGGATGAGATACATGAATATGTCAAAGAAAAGAAGACCACTTCATCTTGCACAAAGAAATGTTATGAATAGGTAATCCTCATGTTTCTATGGTTTACTATTATTCATGTAATAAATTTTCTCATAGGGCTTGTGAGTGTAGAGTTACACCTAGAAGGAGCAAAAAATATATGTGTAGGCATTCATTTTCTCCTATAGTAAAAATGAATTTAATGTGCTAAAATTGTAATAATTTTGGTCGCATAGCTAAGAGTTGTAGAAAAAATTATGTAAGACTTGTAGCACAGAACAAAGGAAAGAGGAATATGTCCCCTAGAGTGAACAAAGGTTCACATATTCTTGAGAAGAAGGATGATGGGACAAAAAAGAAGCCAAAGAAGGCGTGGAGAGTGAAAGGTCAGAAGGAAACACTCAATGTAGCTACTCCTACCTTACATCACTAATATGTAGTGATAGGGCATGAGTCTAAGGGGATCTTAAGTGGTATCTCATTCATCCATAGAATTGAAAAGATAGATCAAGATAGGTAAAATAAGATTTA
The DNA here is from genome assembly GCA_007258455.2 of Sequoia sempervirens. Lineage (NCBI taxonomy): Eukaryota > Viridiplantae > Streptophyta > Pinopsida > Cupressales > Cupressaceae > Sequoia > Sequoia sempervirens. The sequence continues at coordinate 43,222,611 of VDFB02000007.1, read as the reverse complement.
CAAATTTCTAAGAACTTGATGGCTATATATTTCTTGTTACATTATTTCTCTTTGTATGGATTTTCCAAGGGGAAGAACATTTGTTATTAGGAGAAGGTAATTGTTCAAGTTCTCTATTAAGAGAAATGCTCCTTGTCTACAAAAAGAAGAGATATTTCTAAGGGGGAGTTGTTCTATAAATACACTCACAATTTCTTTTGTTACAATTGGTATTGAGTGGTTCCAATTAGTGTCAAACCATTGTGAATTGGTATAGAACAATTTAGTTGGTATAGAGCCCAAAGTGAAGCAAATTGTCGTGTATATAGGAAGAGAGAATGGAGCAAGGTCTAAGGGGGAGATGCTATAGGTATCAAATAAATATTATACTTGATATAGTGTAGTATATAATATCAATTGGTATAGAGCATAAAGGGAAAACATATGCAATTGGTATCAGACTCGATTGGTTGAGAGCATGTAATGGCACTTCAATTGGAATGAAATAGTGTTAATTGGTACAAAGCACTTGGAGCATATGGTTTTGGCACTGTGATCAAAGGTTGATAGAAATAATTGGTATGAGAGCATAGATTGGTATCAGTTGTTATCAATCAAAGGGGGGAAAATGTCTCTTTTTCCATTTCCAAAGAGAAGTGAAGGTTGAAGAAGCATGGTGACAAGATGTTTAGGAGTATGACCCTTTTCCATTGATGTTAAAGAGGGATAAAGGTGAGAAAATGCTCAAAGAGGAGCATGGGATAAATGTATGCAAATGATCATAAGGGTGAGAAAAGGAGAATTGAGCTCGGCTATTATCCACAACTGGTATCAGACCATTGGCTGTAGGTTAAGCATTTAGTTTTTCCATCAATGAAAAAGGGGGAGATTGTTGGCATATTATTGTCATTAAAGTTAAAAGGAGAGATCAGAGGAGAAATGGAGCTAATACTATAAAGGAGGATGTTTTATGTAGGGTAGGGAGGCTTTTTAAAAATCAACACAATTCTGATTATTTCAACCAACTCTTTAATCCTCAAAACCCTAACTAGGGTGTTTTCTCAAACAACTCTTCCTATTCCCTTGTAGGTCTACAAACTCAGTTCCTTGACCATAACTCTCATATCCAATCTAAAACCAACTTCTTAGTAGTCAATCCAGATACCCTTTAATGCCTACAAACACATATCTCAAAAACTCAATATGTCACTTTGGACCAACTCCAAAATCATGCTACTACGCTGTCCTAGACCTCAATTAGGTCACTTTTTCAAAGCAAGTGAACTATAAATATCTTCTCAACCTTAAAAATATATGCACAATCCCTTACCAAGTTACAAATGACCAAAATCAACAATCTTTATCAAAATAAAATCCCTCCAAGATATCTAGCCACCAAACCCTCATTTTTAGCAAGTTATAAGGAGGTTTATTGAAAATACCACTTCCCAACCTCTTCAAACTTTACCAATGAATCAAAAATGCTTCAAATGTCCTACACATGCTTAATCAACCACCAAAATTTTCTACGCCAAGATTTTTCCATGCTTACCTCCCCTTAACCACCAATTTTCACCCAAAGCACACAAACTTAACAACTAGGGCATCATACCCAAACCCCCAAATGGCCTCCCCTACTCTCAAAAATAATTCAAACATCAAACCCTACTATATTGGACCCATTCCACCAAGCCACATGAGATACAATCGGTGGAATGGGCCATTAGTCCATTTTAAGTAACCACAAACCTTCAAAACAAGGTTTTAGACTAGCTTGTGGTAAAATGCCAATAAAAATCTAAAAACTCAATGAAATTTAGTCAAATAAAAACTAAAAAAATTCTACTTCATTCCTTAATCAAATTCAATCACTTTTATAACAAAATACTTCTGTAGAGATGAATGGGATAACCTGTAGCAGCAAATTACCCAAGAAAGTGCAGAAAAGAATGGAGTTTGTATTGCTTTTCTCAAAAATAAAACTTCAACAACCGTTATCTTGGATCCAAAACATTATATTTAACCTCCCACAACCAAAAACTAACCAAAAATTTGACTAACCACCTTTTGAATTCTAACTGAGCATTGGTATTCCCCACTTTTACATTTGGCAACTTTTATATGACAACAATTGCAAGATTTAGCAACTTTTCAACCAAGTAACTCCCAACTGATCAAATGGATTCAAAACACTACTAGATGGTCTATTATGACCTTATTGAACAAAAAGAGGACTCCACACATCTAAAACTATTAGAAAACCTCATTTACATAAAATGGCTTGGTGCCCTTGCACTAATGTTGGCATTAATGTAAGAATGTCATTGATGTCAAAGAAGAGATCAGAAGTGAGATGGAATTGATCCTAAAGGGTAGATTGTTGGCATGATGGGAAAAGGTGTCATTGATGCAAAAGGGAAGTTTAGTGGTTTGCTTGGATGCCATGAAGATTAGAGGATCAATGTTTAGAAGAATTGGTGTAGAATATTGGTGAAAGAAGTATGTATCTATAAATGTTGCAAATTTTCTCAAGTTTTGCATTATTGTCATGCAATATGTACATCATGTTGCTGAAGGTTCTTACAGAAGATAGAGGTGAAACATAAATCAAATTTGATATGGGTTTTTCGAGAGAATTCCATAGATGTTCTTTGTAATTTCAAAGGCTTAAGGATGTGCTCAGAATGGATTTATTTCTACTCTTAGTTAGAATTAGGGTTTACTGGTTAAACCCTAGGGTTGTAGTCATGGTGCTTGAACAACAATTCTATTTTTTTCATTGACTTATATTTTGGTGTTGTAGGTTTCTTAAGCCATAACTTAAGCCTATTAGACCATGAGGGTGACCAACCCCCTTTACTATCATTTTCCAGTCATGCAAATTCTTGTCGACATTAGTATTTCCTAAGTTGGGTGACAAATATTTGGTCCTCATCGAGGATACTACACCTTATTGGAGTGAGCATTTTTTTAGTCTCTCCTATGTAACAAAATCCCTTTTATAACAAAAAGTAGAAAAATCATAAGGTGGGAACATATGGGGTAGTGATGTGTGATAACATGTTGCCAGTGGGGACCATGCGATCGAAGTTGCATCGAAGAAACAACACTATATCAGAAAGACCATTTCATGTTGGTAGGATTCTAGTAGAGCTATTGAAAATATTTAAAAAAATTCAGATAATTCTTTCCCTATCATGTTCTTGAGTTTCTATGCCCAGGGTTAGGGTTTAGGGGTTTGGTTAAAAGCCCTCTTTGCAAAGATCACAGTAGTAAATCTCCAGTGGTCTAATCCTCTGTTGACCTGTTGTACCCAGTTTTCGGTCATCCAGGTTACAACTTGAGCCATCTGAGTCATGGTTTTTACTGGACCCTTGGTATTGGTTTGTGAGTTCCCCTTGTTCCCTCCATCACTTTGATATTTCCCATAGTTGGGTGGAAAATATTTTATGGTAAAACTTAAGTTGCAGGTTCTTACTCCTAAAGGTCTAAGTTTCATCAACCTTGTATGGCCCCTTTTTCAAAACATCTTATTTGCATGTGGAAATTATTATTCACCTAAGTGATCACTCATCACTAAATTCATCTTTAATGGTGTGTTCATTTCAATGACAAGTGATGGGCTTTGGTTTCCTTCGCCATCACCTATCGCCAAAGTCATTCAAGCTTTTGGTCACACTTCAGTGGCAAGTGATGAAAATTGTGGTGTGTTGTATCATGACATCATCAAAAATATTTCAAGATCTTTCATACCTTCAGTGATGAGCAATGGAAGGGATTGAAAGGTGAGTATTATGATTGCAATGTGTATAAATTTCATCCCATCACTATATTTTCCTATTTCCAAAGACACCTTGAATTCTTGAATCATTATGACGATATACGACATCTTGGGTGGTTTAGAGGCATTGCTGAGAAGTTCCCCTCACCGAAACCTTCAAGCATTCCAAACACTTTTTGGAAAGAAGCCATAGGGTTCGTGATGTTTTATGGGCTAATGGGTGGCTATGTGGAAAGCTCTTGGGACTTCTTCACTACTTTAAAGAATCATTATAAAAATATGGGTGATGGAAAAGGATGATCGTTGATTATGTTGTAAATCCAAAAGATCAATGGCTGGGATTCAAACTTGAATAACTATTTGTCAGTTTTCTTGCATGGACAATCCATCAACCATTAATGGTGAACTCATTTCAATGCTAAGATATTAAGGAGATTGTTGGATATTTTCTTTGGAAATTGCATTCAACATGGGCATAAGGACTCATTGAGCGAAGAAGCCACTACAGCAAGGCTCCAGATAAAATGAATTTTGAAGGATAACTAGTTTTCTCCTAGGTAAGTTAACCTCTTCACCCCCTAAATTAGTTTGTTTAGTGGGTAGTTTGGGAAGTGATACAAGTGGCTAGGGTTGTGTGTTTAAAGTCTTTAATTTCACCTAATAAGAAGGAATTGAAGTAGTTACTCATACGGTTTGAGGTAAGGAGGATATAATTGTTGATTTTAGCACAAACTTTGTGATCTTAAGAAACTTAGGGTGTAATTTTTCATAATATTTAAAAACCTAGTTTTACTGCTGAGTAATAATGAGTGAACCTAGTGGTTCTAGAGCTAAAAATGAAAGAAAACCCACTCATAAATGGTTTAGTTAACCTAAACCCTAGAGTGACCAACCCCAGCTTGATGAAGCAAGTACACCCAAAAGGAAAAGGGTTGTTAAGAAGGATCGTCCTAGGTGATAGGCCAAAATTGGGGCAAATAGTGAAATGGATTTGATGTTTAATAATGAATTTTAGTTTGGTCTATACGTGTCAATCCGGGGCATAAATTGATGAAAGGTATTGTGGAAATTTACAAAAGGGTTGAGAGTCATGAGATGAGTGGTTATGAATGTAGCCTTTGAAAAAAAATCAAAATACTTTCGGTAGTAGGAATTGTCACTTCCTGGTGACAAAAGCAACCTATTCTTATTTTGGTGATAAGAACTATGCAAACAACAAATTCTAAAGTAGAAACTTAAGCAAAAATTACAGGATTCATAAAATCTAAAGTGGAAGAATCAATTTAAATTATTTACAAACAAAAATTATAGAAATTACACTCGCTGAAATAGTAATGCAAAGCAACACATAACAAAATTGATTGAAATCATAGCACGCAGGAAACATACCTTAGAGAAAATAAAATCTATACATTCAGTTGGTTGTTGGAGAGTGGGCACCCTAACTCCTAATCAGCCAATTGAAGGAAACGTTCATAGAACTAGGATCACTTCAAAATGATAATATTGAAATTCTGCAATAATATGATTTATACATTCTTTATTCCTTCTGCATGAATACATAATGTCTTATATATCCTTTTACATATAAAACAAAACATCTATTTTGATCCCCACTGTTTATAATTCTATGGTGGAGATTTGCATGCAGTTTTAGGAAAGGATGAAATGGCACGTAACCATTCATTCATAAGTTTTCAAAACTAATTCCATAATAGTCACAGAAGTATCCATCATTCTATTTTGTTGCTTTAGAAGACTATTATTAAATCTAGCAATATGGAGAGTGAATATTTGATAGTTGAATGTATGTGAATATTTGTGTGCTAAAATGATTAATAAAAATATACTAAATATATTGTTTTTGTGGAAACAAGAATATCAAAATAATCTTCATGTGGGTTCCCATCCTTCCTTCATAGCTGAAGGAGAGTGCTATGAATGGATTTAATTTATTTTCCAATACTCATTAATAAAGACAATATAATAATTATTTTTCATATTTTTATCATAAAACTATATTAATTAATCTCTTATGTATTTTAATCATAAGCAGTATAAATGGTATGAATTGGTAGGAAAATAGAATATAAGAATGGATATAAAGGTGTATGGAATAGGTTAAAATATGGTGTAAAATGGAATGAACATGGCTCTCATCACTAGGTCTATGGAGGAATCCCCTCAAGACCCAAACCAAGAAATAAAGAAGGTAAGAAAGAGAAAAAATCATGAAGGCATCCTGACTACTCATTTTGAAGATTTTTCTCCTCGAATTTCTGACATTGTGGTGGCACAAAGTGATTGGGATTTTTTCTACTACGCTTTCAAACGAAGAGATTCCAATCATCCTACCTACAATATATGGGCATGTGACATAGGAAAATTGGTATGCCCAAATGTCTTTGTGGAGGCAGACTTAATGTTAGCATTGGCCAAGTGCTATGATCCAAATGATAGAATAATCAAAAGGTTCCCTGACTTCTTTCCCATGTTGTATATTTCCATGATCCAGATAATGGAGGATTTTTAGTTGAAC
>VDFB02000007.1:43151444-43216212 GCA_007258455.2 Sequoia sempervirens | reverse complement strand
AAAACATTATTATCAAACAATTCGCATGCCTTGTCCATGCTTCCAATTTGAGCCTATATTGCAATCATGGCATGCCACATGACCACATTTATTTAAGGCATTCCATCCAAAAACGTGTGAACTTTTTTTATGCTAGAAATACTCTTTTATAGGATGATTGTAAGTATTTTGTATGAAGCCTTGAATGACATATATTTCATTTATTTGTATGGATTCATATTTTAGGAACTAATATTTGTCTCATTACCATGCTATAGGTAAAATTATCTGCCATTCCAAGGAAACAAAGGAGGAATAAACCAACAGATGATGAGTATGAAACTGATAAAGAAAAAAATAAAGAATGAATGAGGGAATATCGTCAAAACAAGAAATTGGATACGATTGAAAAAAACAAGCCAATTGAAGAGGAACCTCAAACATCAAAAAGAGAAAAGGAATTGGCAGCACAAAGGGAATGAATGTGAAAGCATCGTGCTAAGAAATATTCGAATACCATAGTTGGAGACATACCATCTACCACAAGTGAATACGAAGGGACACCATTAAACACAAGTGAATATGAAGGGGCACCATCTACCGCAAGTGAATATGGAGGGAAACCATCTACCGCAAGTGAATATGAAGGGACACCATCCACCTCATCTCAAGGTTAGAGTACATCATCACTCGGATTTGAAAAAGAAGGTACACCATCATCCACATGTCAACCTCAAGGTATGTCACCTATTCCACCCTTGATAGAAGGTATGCAATCTAGCCCACCTCACTTAAATATTGATAAAATTCTTAATGTTGAGATGTATGTACCTAGGAGAACACCACCTAAAATTTTGTGTAGAAAGCCAAAGTATTTGATTAATATTGATGAGGATATTTTGCAACACATGGAAGGTAAGATTCCAACATGCACTTGTAGAAGATATTCTGATAATATTTGGAAATTGTTCTTTGAAAGGCTAAATGAGACCACAATATGTCAACTATTTGCTGAAATGATGCGAGGTATAAATTATAGAAACATCATAAATATTATTGGGTTGACAACATCGAATGCTTCAAGTGAAAACACTATTGTGAAGAATCTAATAGATGCTTATGAGAGTGTGGGTAAGACCTCACACTCAAAGGATAGTAATGTCACTCGACATGTCATTACATTGACTTTGGTAAGTAGTCAAACAAGGAGATCTCGTCTCATTAGAAAGATGAGTCAACAATTGAGCATGAATAGAAAAACTTTATCAAGAGTTGTTGAAAGGAAGAAAATAATTGATGGCACCAATTCAAATGAATTATGGGCATTCTCAGGGAGACTCCCACAAAAAGATAAACCAGTTGTTGAAGCATTGAGAACACTAATTGAAGACTATTGGAAGAATAACACAAGGCCATCTCTAAATCAAAGGGATTTGGTCAGAAGGAGAATCAATAGTAAGAAACCATGAGCCACATCCAAAGCATTTTTTGGATACAACTCAAACCCAATTTTTTCATAAATTTCAACAGGATTATCCTCAAATTCAAAAATTTCAAAGATATTTTGAAATGCTTAAACCTTTTTATGTCAAGAGAAATCACACACACTACTTTTTGTTGTATAATACATATTAAATTCTCTAACCATTATGATGTTTATCTTTCTATATGTTTAGATTTGCATACTAACGATGTTTTGTAAGATTGTGGCATGCATGCCCCACCAACATCTTCAAGAGAGTTCTTATCAAAAAAAATATGTGAAATAAAGGATGGCCCAATATTCTATAGGAAACTATAATTGGATGGTTCATGTCAGCATTGTGGTGGCTTGCAACATATGCCAGTATGTCAACATATGGAAAGCACACATGAGGTGGGAAAGAAACTAGTAGATTTTGGGAAGTATAAAAAAATGGCATATATTACAAAAGATGGTAATCAAGAAAAAAGGTGTGATTTGGTTATTCAGAAGATTCCAGTGTATCAGTTTATGTCTATGTTTCGTGACAATATAGTGTATGAGTATGTTGAGGCATACCCATAGAGCTTGATGGTTGGACACACAATTCAAGTCATGAAAGGAAACCTTTTCAATTGGAAACATAGTTTCAGTGATCGACTTTTATTCTTTTTCTTATTTTATTCTCTCCCTATTATAACTAGCACCAATTGACTAACTTATTATAAAAACTTGATTTATTAAAACAAATCAACCTAATGATTATATATCAATATCAATATAGAACACCATCTCACATAAATTTTTTTAATGATATTTACTCAAAATTTGAAATTTATTGCTACCCTCAAACATTTGTAATTCATGCAGCGTAATCCCTTAACAATCCGAATTGTAAAAGGGCAGCAATCTTTGATGGATGATTACCCGAATACTATGTCAGTTACAAGAATTTTTTCTGAGGCATCGGGATCATGTAGCACACCTCTACAATATCCTCTCAAATTTTTTTTATCTTGGAGTCATTTTCCCGTGGTGTCCAATTTTCACTTGATGAAAAAAGTGTCAATTGCAAGCAGTGTAAAGTTGCAAAGTGGTGCAAGTTTGTTTTGCAACTTATGTGACCAAAAAAATTGTTCCAATACATCCGGATGGGTACATTTACGCTAGGCATGGTCCTCTTTCACTCCCAAACATGCCGAATCACTCCGAGCTACGTTCAACCGGCTCAATCCCTTAAGGGTCTAAAGTGCAAAATGGTTGCAATCTTTGAAAGACTATTACTTGGAAAATTTGATGCTTACAACCTCTTCGTCTAAGCCTACGAGATCACATTACTCTCCTCTACAATAAACAATCTCATTTTTTGTTATCTTGGTGTCATTTTCCCATGCTTTCTAGTTTTTACTTGATGGAAAAAGTGTCAATTGCAAGCAATGTAAAGTTGTAAAGTGGTGAAACTTTCGTTCTACAACTTGTGTGACCAAACATATTGTTCCAATGCATCCGGATGGGTACATTTATGCTATGCATTTTCCTCTTTCACACTCAAACACTTCAAATGACTCTAAGCTACATTCAACCAGCTCGATCCCTTAAGGGTCCAAAGTGCAAAATGGAAACTATCTTTGACCAAATATTACTCAAAAAAAATGATGCTTACAAACTTTCTATCTCAGCCTATGAGATCATGTTAGGCCCCTCTACAACAACCTCTCTTGGTTTTTGTTAACTCAAAGATTTTTTGCAATGGTGTCCAGTTTTTACTTGATGGAAAAAGTGTCAAATGCAAGCAGTGTAAAGTTGAAAAGTGGCGCAACTTTTATTTTGCAACTCATGTGACCAAACAGACTATTCCAACACATCTGTATGGGTACATTTAGGCTATGCATAGTCCTCTTTCACACCCAAACACACCGAATCACTCCAAGCTATGTTCAACCGGTTCGATCCCTTAAGGGTCCAAAGTGCAAAATGGTTGCAATCTTTGACAGGTTATTACTTGAAAACCATAATACTTACAAACTCTCTGTATGAGCCTACGAGACTGTGTTGGGATGCTCTACAATAGCCTCTCTCATTTTTTTGTTATCTTAGATTCATTTTCCTATGTGCCTACTTTTCACTTGATAGAAAAAGTGTCAAATGCAAGCAGTGCATGGTTGCAAAGTGGTCCAACTTTTTTTTTTGAAACTCGTGTGACCAAATAAACTACTCCAATGCCTCTAGATGGGTATGTTTACACTAGGCATGGTTCTATATTTCACCCAAACACGCCAAATCACTTTGAGCTATGTTCAACTGGCTCGATCGCTCAAGGGTCCAAAGTACAAAATGACTACAATCTTTGATAGGATATTACTTGAAAACAATGACACTTACAAACTTTGTGTGAGCCTATGAGATTACACTAGGCCCCTCTACAATAACCTCTCTTGGTTTTTGTTATCTTAGAGTCATTTTCTCATGGTGTTCAGTTTTCACTTGATGGAAAAAGTGACAAATTCAAGCAGTGTAAAGTTGCAAAGTGATGCAACTTTTGTTCTGCAACTTGTGTGACCAAACGAACCATTCCAACACATCCGTATGGGTAATTTTATACTATGCATGGTCCTCTTTCACACCCAAACATGTTGAATCACTTTGAAATACGTTCAACTGGCTTGATCCCTTAAGGGTCCAAAGTGTAAAATGAGTACAATCTTTGATGGGCTATTACTCAGATCATGACACTTACAAACTCTCTTTATGAGCTTATGGGATCGTGTTGGGATACTCTACAATAACCTCTCTCAAATTTTGTTATCTTAGTCATTTTCCCGTGGTGTCTAGTTTTCACTTGATGGAAAAAGTGTCAAATGCAAGTAGTGTAAAGTTACAAAGTGGTGCAACTTTCATTCTACAACTCATGTGACCAAATGAACTATTCCAACATGTCCCAATAGTTATGTTTATGCTAGGCATGGTCCTCTTTCACACCCAAACACACCGAGCCACTTTGATGTTCGTTCAACCAGTTTGATCCCTTATGATGGCATGCAAAACAATCAAAAAGAGAAACATTCACATGATAGTTCAGAAGTCCGAGTTTTCCAAACCAAAAGAATATGATTATCATCAATTCTACCAAGTGCAAGATGTTTTCTAATTATCCTCCTTTCCCTTACAACAATATATAACCAATTGTAAATACATACAATGGTGGAACTTGAAAACATTTTATTTTTTCCTCAATTAACAACTCTGGTTGTGAAGCAATTTGTCATTTTCATTTGAAATGATTTGCTATGCTTGAAAATTGGAGTTTAAGAGAAATAAGTGATTCTCTCACGCACATTTATTATTTGGTGTGATAAATAAAGTTTTCACCTAAGTCCATTTCTTATTTGTATTATAAATTATAAAGCTTTCACCCAAGTCCATTTCCTATATAGTAAATAATATTGCAAAAAGTTGACATATACATCTTTTGATGTGTTTATATGGTGATGGATCAAAAACATAACAATTCATTTTGTACTATGAGGATTATGCTATGAAAATGTTTAAAGACTATTCAAGATAAATTTTTATATGATAATGTGTCAAGAAGTTAACTACTCATCATCTACTATGAATATTATGTTTTGCAAGTGTTGTGAAGATTATGTATCTTTGCTTAATTGAGTTGTTCCAATCAAAAGATTAAATATACTGGAATATTTTTATGAAACATCTCATGGAATACCAACTGAAAATGTGTTATTTTCTTTTAGATAAAGCAATTGATGGAACTCTTTGAATTAAACTAAATTGAGATATGTAAGAGCAAGGGAGCATTAGGAAATACATTGCTCAAGGATCTTAAATAAGCCTTCTTACCAAATTTGAAAAAGTATGATAAGCCCATGGTTGAAAATTTTTTATTCATCAAAGTGGGTACTAATTCTATATTATATAGATCATAGTTCTTCTTTATCTTTAAGATCTTCTAAGTTTGGCAATGGTTTCACCAAGTTGTGAAGGGTGAACTACTCTTTATTCAATTATGTTTATGTGGGTTCATTTTCCTTATCTCCCGTTTCAATTTTTGGTGGATTATTGCTTTCAAAGGATTGGGAATGCTTTGCATATTTTCTAGTTGGTAGTTTCCATTGTATAAGGCTCATCTCTTGATATGTATATTATACTCATTCTTAATCAATTATCAAGTTAATAATCAATGCATTTATTTATAGTTAATCTTTTCTCTTCAATTTGTGCAATTTTGTAATTTGTAACTCTACTAGTATTCCTAGAAATATTGAAGTTGTTTAGCATCAACTAATAAAGTTGTTAAGCATCAATCCATAAATATTCAAGATAAACCATGAAGGAAAGCAATGATCAATGCTAAGGATAACCAATTAATAAGTATACATGTGAATAAGTCAAGCATACATGTGAATAAGGGAAGCACAAGTACTCAAATACACATAAGCATTGAAGTATACACACAAATACATAGTATACACACATTAATAAAAAGTATATGCATGAATACATGATATACACATGAAAACACATAAGTCACAAAGTATACATTGGAATACATGTAAGTCACAAATTATACAAATAATTTTTAAAGCATACACTTGAATACACGTAGCTCATATCTATTGAGTTGTAGATTTATAATGCAAATATTGACACCATCAATAAGAAAGATTTGTATTAACCAAATAGCCATGTAGGCATACATCAATGTATGTCAATATAACTATAAAATATATACAAAATAGTCATATAGGCTTACAAGAATTCCATATAGGCATACAATGTCAAATATATCCAATACAAAATACGTAAAAAAATTCCATATAGGCATACAAAAAAGGGATCTATAATAAAAAATAATTGCTCTCCATGCTCTTGAAATAAATTCTTGCCATTTGCTTTTCATCCAAATGGTGATAAGTCCGTCACTCATTTTTTTTGAGGTCGAGGAGTGCTCCTAGTGCTCCTCCTAGGGTTTAGTTCCTATTCAAACTGCATCTATTACAATAACAAGTAAAGACATTAATATATAAATTATTGTTGTGCACATTTTGCACACATGCCCCACCATAGGCAAGGACCCTCTTTTGCTTGCTTTTTGTCTTGCTTTGGGTCTAATATCTTTCCCTTCAGGGATAAGTTCTTCTAGTTTTGGGCTTTGCTTCACTTGATCGAACTAATGGTCTATCTGCACTATAGGTGATTTTGATTGTGGTATTTTGATCTCAAGTTATTTCTAGAACTCCAAAATTTCACGAAAATTTCACTAGGGAACAAGATTGGGCAAGTTACACTAGGTCTCAAGAATTTCTTCTCTTGGTAGATTTTACAAAGGAATTCATCTTCAAAGATTGCACCTACAGATGGATTTCCTGGATTGTGCAAATTTCAAAGAATCCATGGAACCCCAAATTTTCCAAAGGGATGAACCTTCAGAGAATCTGCCACTAGGAGAATTCCTCGAAGATCTATCTATTCAAAGAATTTGACCCCTGCCATATTTTCTAAATATTTCCCCCCATCACATTTTCAAATTCTGAAGGGTCTCTTCATTGCATTTATGATTTGTCATTTGTCATACAAGGATACATTTAATGCATTTTGGGGAGGTGATTTAAATATTTTTCTAGTGTTGCCTTGTTATTTTCACTTCTCTTGTTGCATTTGAAGAGAACGTCTCCTCCTCTAGTGATTTGGTGATTGCAATTTGTGTGGAAACCTTGCTCGACAACCTAACTTGGGTTCATAGGTGCATTCAATTGGAAACCTCTTATCTCTTGGTACTCAAAGGTAGGGTTCTTTGCTTTCATTTTATAGTATCAACTTATCCTTGCCTTTGTATTCGGGATTGAATGGTTTACATGTGTTTTCTTTTGTGCTTTAATGGCTAGTGTATATGTTCACTTGGATGGGTATGCTTGTTCGGTTTGGGATCCATGAGGGTAGTTTTGTGGTTGTTCATAAAATTTCTTGAGGCTTTTGTCTTTTGCAAGTTTATCCATGTCAGGGTTTTGAATCTGCCATGATCGCTCTTTGAGTTTCATTTACAATCATGAATTAGGGAATTTGAATTTTATTGGGGTTAAGGTTTTGAATGTGCTACATTTAATACTATGTGAGATATATAAGCCATAGTTGCTTCATTATGATAGGTTTGATTGAGGAATTGTGAAACCCTAGTTGTGATTCATCGTTCCCTAGTTTGTGTAAATTGTGCCTTGATTTCTATTTCATGTTAATAAGATAATCCTGGTAGTTGGTTTGATTTGCATCGTAAAATGTATGTGTCAATTTTGATCCATGGGCATGATCTAGAATTTTTTAAGTTTTGGTTGAAATGCAAATTAGGGGCTTAAGTTCTTCACGTGAAAGAGAAAACTTAAGAATAGCTGATGAACTGAGGTTTTTCGGAAAATCTACCTACACTTAGCTTTTCCAAATGATAATCTCTCTAAGATTTCATTGCTCCATAGATTCTCCCGAAGTTTTACAATGTTTCATTTCAAGGTTTTGGTAGTGGGATTTTGCGGTTTCCTTGATGTTTTGGAGGTTAATTATGTAATGCTCATGGATTATCTTTATAATATGATTGAATTTAATACTTTGTCATGCTTAATACCATAGTATTTGTTGTCTCTCTCTAATAGATGCAGGTTGAGACTATTCTAGCCAAGGGATCTAAGGAAAAATCTTTAGAAGCTAGTCTTGAGGAACCACATAGCAGAGCTGAAAAGATGAAGTATGAATTCAAGGGAATCTAGCCTAAGTCCAAGATCATTTCAACATGGAGCAAGATTGGTGATAAAAACATGGGACATATAGACTATGATGATTTCAAGCAGAGGATATTTGGGGATGCAACTACTAAGTTGGCACAGATGATCACCAATAGAGGGTTGGACCACGTAATAGGATTTCCACCCACCTTGCAGTATCCAAAACTAGTATTGGAGTGCGCTAAGCACTATGGCTCAAATAAGAGAGTTATTATTGGGCCCCAAGGAAGAATCATGGCTAATTTAATAGAGGAGTCCATAGCAGATACTTTCAACATTGGGTCACATCAAAATTTGTTGAAGATTAACATCAAAGATGTTGAGGACTTCTATGTAAAGGATCCTCACAAGGCTTTGTTAATTATGAACAATAACTGGATGGCCAAGCCTAAATCACACTACTCAAAGTTTCCCAAACAATTACATAGTAGTGATTTTAAGCTAGAATACAATGATATGATTACCCTCCTAGGAAGAGTAATGGGGTTAGAGGATGCCTTTATATTTAGAAATTGGATTTTCTACATCATTTCTCAGATAGTG
This sequence comes from Sequoia sempervirens, assembly GCA_007258455.2. NCBI lineage: Eukaryota > Viridiplantae > Streptophyta > Pinopsida > Cupressales > Cupressaceae > Sequoia > Sequoia sempervirens. The sequence continues at coordinate 43,207,437 of VDFB02000007.1, read as the reverse complement.
AAAGGAATCCATTACCATTGGGAAGGTTTTAAAAGTGACAATTTGGATGAACAATTAAAGAATGTGCAGGATAAAAAGAAATTCACTAGGACATCCTACCTGGTGTACATGTTGGCCTAGAAAAAGAAGTATAAAGGATTGAGTTATAGAGGATCCCTTGCCCGGGACAAAATTTGATGTTTTCCCTCAACTACAATTCTACACAACAAATTATAGGAGGGTAAATGATGCCTTTTACATGTACATTACAAGGCTATTGCAAGATGCATTGCATGTGAGGATTTTAGTAGAGGTCATGGAGTTGATAAGAAAATATGGCCAATGGTTTATTCAATTCTTGAAGTTTTCTTATATCAGGATACAAGGATCGCCAGTAGTGTCCTTGAGATTACCTAGATACCCAGCTTGTAGACACCGAAATCTGGTTCTAAGCCTGCGACTTCCATATTCTTCATATTTCGTATTCTTCATGGTCATGATTAAATAATGTCAATTATTTAATTATTTTCAATAATCTTAATTTCTTCTATTAATTAAATAATCTTAATTATTTAATTAATTCATACTTTTCTTTATTCTATCTGATTAATTAAATAAACGCTTTTTATTTAATTATGTTACTAATTAACCTTATTCTTCTTGTTAAATTAAATAAATCATTATTTAATTTACTGTTTATCATACTTCAACTATAATTAAATAAATTCTTTATTTAATTATTCATTTAAATTCCTTTATCATTTAATTAAATAAATCTTATTTATTTAATTATTCTTCGAATATCGAGTTTTGAATTAAAATGAATTATTTAATTCATTAATTCTATTTTAATGCATTCTTCTATACTTTAGATAATTATGTGAGCTATCTAAGTATTCACTTTTACTCGACTCGACATCTATTTTAATTGTTCAATTAACTCTTGATTTAATGTCTGAGTGGCGTTCTTGAGTAATCTCTTCATCAGATCAGTCAATCGTCTAGTTCTAACTCATTTACGTGTACATGTAGATTAATTAAATATTCTTATTTAATTAATTAAACCTCGTGCATGCATTCGAATAGAGAGTCGTTATAATCAATCTTCATCTTTGTCATGCAAAGATATTTCTTATGTTTTCGAATGCCGAACTGAAGATTAAATCATTTATTTAATCTTTAATCCTATTTCTAGTTTGTATCACTCATGTCACCTCTGACAGTTATCTGAATGCATGTCTAATTAGTCAATCTCAACCGTCAGTTAATCTTTCAATCAGGACCTGTCGTTTGAACAATCAATTTTCTATAAATTGATTTGTCATTCTTCATTCCAATCTCTTGCGAAATCTTATGACTTTTGAGAGCACTTAATCTTGAATCTTCGATATTTTGCTAATCATTATCTTAGGCTATACTTGCACGAATTATGACAAATCTGAGGGCAATTATACTACACAAGCAAAATGGAGAAGGGCAATCGAGATGAATCATGGAAATATGTTTGAAATTGGTGAGATTGTTTTAGTTTATTTACGTTCTACTTTCCTTTGTTCTTTGTTGCTTAACACAATATATTTGCATGTTTGCTTCTAATGATCTTTGTTTTCTATGTGCACTTTATTAGTGTTACATTTGGTGAACCCGATGTGAAGACACCATCTTTGCGAATCCATAGACTTTCATGTTGATTTTTGCAGGTTTTTTGTATGGAACGACGCATCAGTTTGAGGAAGCGACGCAATTAACTTCTTGAACCGCATTTGACAAAATAAACAATGCATCTAAAAATTCCTAAACCATAATTGATTTCCCAAGCCGCAACTGAAGAAGAAATACGCATTTGACTGGTAATACCGTGACGCAATTGACTGGTAAAACTTTATTTCTATTTTCAAAAATCTAAAATTTTCAATTGATTTATGTGTTACTGATATCTGATTTTTAGCGTATGGCCTTTTGGAGTTAACAAACTTTTGCAGGACGATTGACGAAGACAATATTGAAAATTACTAACTAGTTTTTTGTAGGACGTTTGTCGAAGACCCTAGTTAATTTTGAAATAGATTGTTTGGTAGCATAGCAAATCTTTCATTTGGTTAAAGTTAACAAGTGTCTACTGTGTTTGGTGCGAAAGCACAAGTTTGGTCACCCTTATGACTTGGTACATCGAAGTATCCTCTCCGCTTGTGCATCTGTGTGATCCTGGGTGTAAGAGAAACAATTACCAACTCTAGAACTTGGGCCTGTCCTGGTGGGAAAAAGTACTCACCCTAGGATGAATCAAACTGGTAGCACCCTGAACCCGAGGGACTTCCAGCCGATATATAAAAGAGGATTCTTGGGGAAAGTTCAAGAATCATGTGTATGGTTTCGAGGAGATGGATTCGAAAAGGGACTCTCGCCGCATGGATCATGCCCTACGAACAGAATGCCCGAATTAAATACCTTTTATTTTAGAGACCAACCTATTTGTGGCCGTTGCTTGGTATAGTGCAGGGTATAGTATCATGCCCGAAGATACTCACTACTGATCCCCTTGAGTAGAGATAGCAGTTCTTGGGAGGTCATTGCCCAAAGAATTTGAAATTGGTGTGCTCGAAAGATGTTAATGAGTTGTGGAGGGGAGCCAATGCCACCAAATTTCTAAGCTATCCACTCTCGAGAAGGAAAGGTGTTCATCACCAATCTAGGGTATAATAGGTGGGCTATACCAAGTATACAAACCCTAGGCCTTTGGCCTATTAGGATGTGCTTGTCTATTATCAACTTAAACGTTCTTTGAGTCTAAAATCGAAACTAAAAACACTTTATCTTATGATTGTCTTTGACTGCTAGAATTTGATCATGAAAAACGGAGTCAGTTTAAATCTCATCACTAAAAATACACAGAGAGTTGCAACTGTTCACCAGAAACTCGCATCTATTATCACGAGTCGCATCTATAAAAATTTGAGTCGCATCTATTATCAGGAGTCGCATTTGTTAATTTTTGAGTCACATCTATTATCACGCGTCGCATCTGTTACAATTTGAGTCGCATCGGTCATTATCAGTCGCATCTATCAGGATTAGAATTGCATCTGTCAGTTTAGCTTGTAGTTGTTTTACAAAAATTGCATGCGTTATATTCTGAGTCACAACTTTCAGTAAGAGTTGCATCTGTTATAGGTTAACCGCATCTATCAGAGTCAAACTGAACTTTACTAGAGAAATGCAATTGATCACTGGAAAACTGCAACTGTTAATTTTGAACCACATCTGTTAAATCCTTAGACGCATCTGTCTTATTATTAGAAAACTAGAATTCATAGTCACTGTCCAGTCAACACGATTATACCAGCTTTAGTTGTCTTTACACAAATAGTTCTTGAACAGAAACCTAAAGCGATTTGCTCAATTTTGCATCCTTTAGGTTCATTTAGTCATTACCATAGTTGTCCTCATTTAGAGTTTAGTTTCATCTTAGGGTACATATTACCTTGCATTAAACTTATAGAAAGGTCACTTTTACAAACTTTAGGACTAGTTCACCACCTACACTCTAGAAAAGTCATAGTGTCAACGAAATTTGTCATTGAACCCAGTTTTATTAGTATATCTTTTTTCCTACATAGAGTCCTCCTAGCTCATCAGTCTAGTTAGGAAACTAAACTTGTCTTTGATCCTCATCCTACATTGGTTCCTTGACTTAAACTAAATTGACGCCTTGGTTAGACTTTAGGTATTTGGTCTCTCCATCTTGGGTTTATAGAGTTGATTATTTTAGAACCTTGCTTAGACCTTGCATCATTAGATCTTAGGCTAGTGTCATCCAAAGACATACCTTATTTTGCATACAAAAATCCTAAAAAAAAACATAGACTAGGGTCATACTGTTCATAGATATAGCTTTGCATTTCCCGCATATTGAGCTTGTCTTACATGGTTGAAACTAGTTCTAAGAGAAAAGAGAGAGAAAACATGTCAAACCCAAACGAATTCATCAATCCCTTTTCTTCAAGACCTCACAAGACTCTATTAGACAAATTCACCACTAGAAACACTCAAGGACATATTGCAGTAGAGGACATAGAGGCTGCCGCATAGGACCCTGAGTTTGCCTCTTTTGTAGATGAATACCTAGCAAATGATCATCAACGATTTTTAGGAAAATTGCTAGCTGAAGGTGCTTATTTATCTCCAGGATTTGATATCAGCACCTTACAAACTCAACCTACACAAGGGACAAATACCACAACTGCTAGTACTACTATACCTCAGGTCAGCACAACTATGCCATCTACCACATCTACACAGAGTACGACAGTCCATACATCCCCATTTGGTACATCTAGCATGACATTAGGATTTAATTTCACTATAGGGGCTTCATCGTCCACTCCCTTTAGTCCTCTTGTTGGGAGTAAATGACCTAAAATGTTAGCCTCTACACCTTATGTCGGTGTCCCAAGTCCGCAATCAACAACCATACCTACTGCTAGTATCACGAGTACCATACCACAGTCGATGGCCATACCTAGTGCTCAAGTCACTAGAGCTATACCAAGGATTACACAAATAGGAGGCATTCCCTCCTTCCAATATGGCAATCAAAATCCTTTTTTGTAGATTGGTAATCAGAATCCGTCCACATAGATTCCAAGTCAAAACTAAGTTACATCGATTCTGAATCAAAATCCTTTTTCACAGATTGGTAGTCAGAATCCATCCACACAGATTCCAAGTCAAAACCAATTTACATCAATTCTGAATCAGAATCCTTTTTTCCAAAGTGGTACTTAGAATCTGTTTACACAGATCTGAAGTCAACACCAATTTATGTCGATTCCAGACCAGAACACATTTACCAACATTCTGAATCCAAATCCACCTCAGATGCCAACATTTAATCGAAACCCATCACGAGACTTTGGATTTCAGAATACATACCTGGATCTGCATAATCCTCCTAGCACATCTTTGACCCAAGTTGACATCTTACAAACACTAATGTAGGCATTACAAACGCAAATGGATAACATGTTAGTGTCAACTAAGAAATCATTTTCACCAAAGGACATATGCCCATTCCCTTTTGATAGATCATTGTAAATGACCCCTTTCCCTCACAGATATGTCATATTGAATCTCTCGAAGTACAATGGAAAACGGAATCCAATAGAACATATAAGGGAATTTTCTACCATATGCATAGATGTCGCTTATGAGACTATTTCCAAGAAGTCTTGTGGGAACTGCACTAGAGTGGTTTTCGGGTTTAGATTCTGGCATTAGATCCTGGGGTGAACTAGTTGAGAAATTTGTGGAACAATTTTCCTTCAACATAGATCATGAGATAAATATAGCAACCTTGTGTCACACAACGCAAGACGAAGGGGAAACATTCATTGCTTTCTTCCAGAGATGGAGAACTATAGCTAGTAGGTGTCCTGTCGAGATACTTGAAAAACAAAAAGTCACAATGTTTCAAGAAAACCTTCATACAAAACTAAGGAGCAACTTAAGGGTACATTGTTGTACGTCTTTTTCAGAACTAGTGGAAAAAGGGGTGATAATAGAGAAGGATCTCATTGAAAAGGGTGAACTCAAGACATCAACATCCAATAGAAACCCAATCGTACAAAACACCCCCACTGATAGAAATAGATTATGGTCTCGCAACAAAAATGTCACCAATGATGGGGTGGTTGATGCTAAAACATTACAAGCAGGACCCCTCCTCACATTACAAGGACCTCATACTTTTTCCAACATGCTTAATGATGTCAATCAACCGCCTAACATGGTCCAAAATACTCAACATCCACAACCAAGAAGATTTCAAAAACATGAATTCACTCCCTTAGGGGAACCCATTGAGTCAGTGTTCAAACAACTGCTACAGCATAATCTCATACAGGTGCAGGAACCAAAACAATATGATCTAGGACAATTTAAACCAGCTTGGTGGGATGACAATGTCTTTTGTGATTACCATAGAACTAAGGGACATACTCTACAAAACTGTCAACAATTGAAGAATATCATATAGGATCTTGTTGAAAAGAGAATTATTGAAGTTAATGGACAAAAACAGAAGTCATCCAACACTGATCATCAAGTATTTTTTGACCCATTACATGATCATGGAAAAGGAACTGTCCCCAGTTTGAGTACTAAGACCAATATATCAGCCAACTATGCCAGTGTCAAGCACGATTATAATAGTGAGAAAATCATTAACTGCCTTTGTGTCGTCGATGAGAATATCAATACCAATCATGAGTGTGCGGTCAATACTCATCGTACTAAATTCACTATTCAAGGCCCTCCATCGCAGCAAACACCCCAACCTTCCAAGTTACAATATAACCTTCTTGACCAGTTGGGGAAGACCCCAGCCCAAATATCAATCTTGGAATTGTTGCGTATTTCCCCTAAGAATCGGTCTATCCTTGATAAGGCTTTATAGAACACCACGGTCCCTAATGATCTAGATGTCAATCGTTTCCAGGAAATGGTGGGCTACTTGACCAATAATCATCATGCCACGTTTTCTGAACAAGACTATGCAACTGAAAAGATGAACCACAATGACCCTTTACACCTAGAAGTCCTTGTTGATAACACCAAGGTTAGACGAGTTTTGGTAGACGGAGGAGCAGGGTTAAATCTGTGCACTTTAAAACTAATTAAGGCTTTAGGTATCTCAGAAGCATGTGTAGACACGACCAAGAGTATTGTCATTAAAGCTTATGATGATGAAGAAATAAAATCAAAGGGAGTTGTAACACTTCCTATTAGAATTGGTCCAGCAGTAATGGAGACAAAGTTCCAGGTCTTGGATCTCACCCATCCTTATAACCTTTTGCTAGGTAGACCATGGATTCATGCTATGAAGGCAATCCCTTCCACATATCATTAGTGCCTTAAATTTCCTTACAATAGCACAGAAATAACTATAGATGGTGATCTAGATCCTTTCCAGTATTGCACCAATCTAAAGGAGATCCCCGAACGCCAAGTGCCAGTCAACCAAGAGGCCTCATCATCCAATTCATCCTCCTATGTTGATCCAGCCACACTTACCCGAACATCTATTTGACCCTTAGTTCCTACCACTCCTAGGGTTGAGATCCAAGACAAGGGTTGTGGAGAATATTACATGAAAACTTCTTATTGTGTTAGCCATTTGATTCCTCCTAAGTCATACGGTTTACTTACATTGGATAGGAGACAATCTATGGTCACCATACACATTCCTCCTATAACAACTTTTACTAAATGGGGTGAATTAATCAAAGAGGCCATAGATATAGAAGATGTCACTTCCTTGCTGTATAGGGAAGATGACGAGGAACCCCTCTTACTTGCTCATATTCCTACAAATCTATATGGAAAAGGTTTCAAAATCATGCAAAGCAAAGGATATGATGGACAAAGTGGTTTAGGCTTAAACCAAGATGGCAGGATTAAACCAATATTTGTTTCTCAGTGGCCAAAAAGAGTAGGGCTAGGGTTTCAACCGATTCAGATTGGCGTTCCTAGTACCCCATTACCCTTACTTGAGGAAGTAAGTGCTTTAGAAGATATTAAGACATCTCACAAACCAATAGATCAATATCATTGTGTCTCCCCTGACTCTAACGATTATGAGTGGGATTCCCTATCCTCTACTTCTTCCATGGACCTTGATAAGTTGTTTGGAGAACTTGACTTAATGCTAAGTTCCTCACGCAATCCCTTGAATTCCTCTCCAGCAAAGAAAATGACAAAAGAGGAATGGTTTAAGCACTACTATTGGGAATCACTTGATCCTACCTCTTGGCAACTTGAGCCATCTCTTTCTGATAGCCAAACCTTGGCATTAGGCCCAACTATCCATCCGCCAAAACCTAAACCTAAGAGCAAATGAGACGTAGTACAAGGATCTTGTGATCACATGAATAATTCAATCTTTACCTTGACTCCATTAAACTTTGATAACTCTGACGATGACATGCCCTTAGTCTATCCCCAACTCATTGATTGGGACCAACAAGACACACCTGTCTTAGATATGTTTGAGAACAATGAAGCAATCGCCGAGTTCTTGGGATTACGAGAAGGCATACCAAATGGTGATCATAAGGCTGGTTTTACCATTGACTTGGACAGCAAAGCATATTTTGGGGAATCTATTCAACCCTCTAGTCGCAAAAATGAGAAAAAGAATAAACAAGATAAAAAGGATGAGTCTCTAGGTGAAAACTGAAAGGCACCTTTAGACAATGAAAAAGTAAAAAGAAAGGATGCATTCAAAGTTGAAAACCTCTCTGAGGCACCTAAGGATGGAGGTTTGAACATTCTCCCCATTGCACAGGAAAAGTCACCCATGCTCGTTGAAGAATCAATAGAAGTCAACATAGGTATCAAAGAGAATCCTCGACTGGTTTATTTTGCAATGTCATTGACAACAGAAGAGCAGCCCAAGTTCCATAACTTCTTTGCACATAGACAGATAAATTTCACTTGGTCATATGCAGATATGCTGGGTTTGGATCCTGACCTTGTTCTGCATCATTTTCCCTTACAACTAGGTGCCAAACTAGTGAAACAAAAATTGAGAAAAATGCACCCACAGATTGCTTTATTAGTCAAGGCAGAACTCAAGAAACTCTTAGACGTTGGTTTCATCAGATCTATTGACTATGTAGATTGTATTTCCAATCTTGTACCAGTCACTAAACTAGCTAGGGGCATTCACATTTGCACTGATTTTAGAGACATCAACAAAGCTTGTCCTAAGGATGACTTTCCTTTGCCTAACATAGACATGATAGTTGACATGATAGTGGGATATGAGATGTTGTCCCTTATGGATTGATTCTCAGGATATAACCAGATCAGAATAGCAATTGAAGAGAAACCTAAGATGGATTTCAGTTGTCCTTGAGGAATGTATTGCTGGAATGTTATGCCCTTTGGACTCAAGAATGCTGGAGCAACCTATCAACGTTCCATGACTGCTATCTTTCATGATCTAGTACATACTCTTATGGAGGATTATGTCGATGAACTCATTGCAAAATCCAAGACAAGGGAAAAACATTTATAGGTATTAGACAAGATATTTCAGAGGCTAGAGAAGTACAATGTGAGACTCAATCCAAAGAAATGTGTGTTTGGAGTCAAGTCAGGAAAACTATTAGGGTATATCATTTCTAGATGAGGTATTGAAGTGGATCCGACTAAGGTAAAAGAAATCATGGACATGCCTCCACCTACCAATCTCAGTCAATTAAGGAAATTACAAGGAAGGTTGCAATCTATCAAAAGATTTATAGTGAAGTTAGCAGATAAGACACATCCTTTCCAACATCTACTTAAGAAAGGAGTACCCTTTGCATGGACAACTAGGTGTGATGAGGCTTTTCAACTGATTAAAGAATATTTACTTACACCACCTGTTTTAATGCCACCTGTTGAAGGAAGACCATTGATTCTTTATATTACAACAACCCATTCATCACTCAGAGCATTGCTTGCACAGAATGATGATGAAGGTCATGAAAGGGCAGTCTATTATATCATTCAAACTTTGGTAGGTTATGAGCTCAACTATAGTACCATTGAACGTGCCTATCTTGCAGTAGTATTTGCTACTCAAAAATTGAGACACTATATGCTAAACCATCAAACAATGTTGATCGCTAAAATAGACCCTCTGAAATATCTCCTCAGCAAGGCAACATTAACAGGGTGACTGGCTAAATGGGTTATGATACTTAGTGAGTATGATATCCAATATGCCAAAAGAAAGGCTATTAAAGGGCATGCCATTGCTGATCAGTTAGCTGACGCACCCATACAGGGAGATCATCCATTAGTTGCAGACTTTCTAGATGAGTTCATATTCACAATTGACACAAACATAACATGGAAACTATACTTTGATGGCTCACATACGAATCATGGTTCAGGGGCTAGGATACTGTTTATCACACCACAGGGTGATTCCATCCCTAATTCATTCAAAATTGCATTCCCATGCACTAATAACATAACAGAGTATGAAGCTCTAGTGACAGGGTTACGCATGGAAGTCAAGTGGAAAATTAAGAACTTACAAGTATATGGGGATTCTCAACTAGTAATCAAACAGGTAAATGATGATTATGAGACTAAGGATGAGAAGCTTGCTCCATACAAGTGCATGGCTGATAGCTTTAAGGAGTACTTTGACAAAGTTGAATTTCATCAGATACCTCATGTTTTAAACAGGGCAGCAAATGCTATGGCTTCAATTGCATCACTCCTTGACATTCCTAACAACGTGCCTAAGTTTGAGTTCTTGGTAGAACAACTTTTGGTCCCAACCTACGATATCCTAGATTCTGAAATGGTGTGTGACATTGTTGGTCCTGATTCCCCATGGTACAAAGAAATCTATGATTACCTTCATGCCGAAGTCATACCCACTGGCCTATCAAATAGCCAACGTAGGACATTCCTCCGCAAGTCAGCTAAATACACCATCATCGGAGACACCCTATATCGATGCGCCTTAGATAATACCTTACTGAGATGTATTGATTCTACTGAAGCACAAGCAACTTTGCGTGGGGTCCATGAGGGTATATGTGGTTCCCATTCTAGTGGTCCTACCTTAGCCAAAAAGATTATGAGACTAGGTTATTACTAGCCTACTATGGAAAAAGACTCATATGTCTTTGTAACGAAATGCCGCCAATGTCAAGTTCATGGAGACTTAATACATGTACCAGCACAGGAGCTCCGTCCTATAACGTCACCATGGACCTTTGCTCAATGGGGACTCGACCTCATAGGTAAGATCCACCCCACATCATCTAATGGACACAAATTCATTATCACTACCACTGAGTATTTTATGAAGTGGATTGAAGCTATTCCTATGACATACATTACCGGCACACAAATTTCTAGATTTATCCTGAACTATATCATCTGTCGGTATGGTGTCCCTCAGTCCATAATCATTGATAATGGCTGCCCATTTAAGAACCAAGAATTCCACCATCTGTGTGATGAATTTCATATCCAACATCACTTTTCCACTCCATACTACCCCCAAGGTAACGGCCAAGCGGAGGCATCTAACAAGACCATCACTAGAATCCTCAAGAAAATTGTCAATGATGCTGGTCGTGACTGGCATTTATAGCTTAACCCTACCTTATGGGCTTACCACACTAGTATCTGTACTCCCACTGGTGCTACTCCATATTCACTTGTATTTGGTTCTGAAGCTATTTTGTCTATTGAGGTCGAGATTCCTTCCCTAAGGGTATCCCTAAAAGGCCACATTGATGATGAAGAGTATCGAGTATTGAGACTCCATGAGCTAGAATTCCTGGATGAGCGTAGACAGAAGGCACTAGACCATCTTCAAGCATATTAGAATCAGATTCATTGTAGCTATAACACGAAGGTCTTGAACAAAAACTTTGACATTGGTGACCTGGTTTTAATGGAGAACCCAAAGAATCAAGTAGAAAGAGACAAACCAGGAAAGTTTGAACCTAATTGGTTAGGACCTTATGTTGTTACAGAAGCTTTTGGATTAGGAGCATACCAACTCTCTACTTCTGAAGGGGAACCATTGTCCTCACCAATCAATAGTCTGCATATGAAGAAGTTCTACGCATAGCTTCTGGGAGCCTTTGTCTTAATTAGCAAAAATACCAAAAAATTAGAAAATCATAAAAATCGTTATCAAGGTGAAAACCTGGCAAACAGGCATCTTGGTAACACCAAAAAAAATAAAATTAGATAATCTAGAAAATAGTAAAGACAAATCATTCATCCAATAGTGAAAACCACTTCGGTGGTGCTTTGGATAAGTACCATGGTGAAAACCTGGAAAACAGGCGCCATGTGTAGTTAACTCTGCTCCTTTGTCTACTATTACCCTATACATAGTCTACTCCCCTATAAATACTATCTATCCCTATACATATCCCTTATCTTTCGTGTCCATCGCTTGTATATACCAGTCATAATAAGTGGTAGTCTTTCCCATAACTTGGAATGAGTGACATCGAGTGTATTTCATATCCCCCATTTTACCCTATTCATAATCAATTGGTCTTATACTCGACTGGGGGAAAACACTTGACATGTGTCATATTGGTTCTTACATTGGCTTTGTTGAAGACGTAAAGCCATGGAAAAATCCACGAACATCGCAAAATGACCTGAGAAAACACAAAAACATCAAAAAACTTAAAAAAGACAAAAAAATCATAACATTTTGAAAATCCAAAAAACAAAGTCAGAGTCAGTCGCACTTGTCAGTCTTTGTCGTTTGTCAAACTATGTTGCCTCTGTGACTGGACATAGGCAAGGCCATCTGCCAATGTGCCCCCGAGGCATTAGGTTAGTCCCTTTAGCTTTTTCTATATAAAATCTTGATTCAATCCATATGTCTATATGACAAGGTCGTTGGTCGTGTCGAACTATGAGGTCTCTGCATGTATAACGTAGGCAAGGCCATCAATCGGTGAGCCCTTGAGGCCGCACTATGTCAGTCCATTAGGGTTCATCGCATTCACTTTCACACATGTCTTCTATTTGTAGTCAGTCTTGTCAGTCAAGTCAAGTCAAACTACGAGGTCTCTACGTGTATAATGTAGGCAAGGCCATCAATCGATGAGCCCCTGAGGCTGCACTAGGTTAGTCCTTTAGGGTTTGTCATCAGATACATGTCAATTGTCATCATATCATCTCAAGTCATGCATCAATCTGGTGAACACATCAACAATGTCTCTAAGTCAAATCAAACAACTTTCCGAACAAAACAAACAAAATAGATCAACAAACGTCTGCTACAGGATGTGTCCTTCTTGGAAACAAACATCATCATCATGGAAATCGACCTGTATCTTGTTTAGGATGAGTCCTTCCTGAGTACTAATATCAGAAAAACAATCTTTTTCTTATACAGGATGTGTCCTTGCATAATCGACATTGTCAAACAATCAAACATAGCCTTACATAGGTTATCACATCAACGACATCTGACTTAATGTCTTATATGATACATGTCTTTCTGAAATCAGGCTTTGTCATGCCTTATACAGATAGTCATAACATCGAAACTAGACTCACAGTCTTATCTAGTATGTGTATTTTCTAACATCAAGCTCTATCAATCAATCCTTTTATCAATCAAAATAAATCAAACAAACAAATCAAGTTTTGGCAAATACTTTACTGGCTTTTTGACTTTATGGCTTCTTTATCTTATCATTTATCTTGAATTGATGATTGGGAATAATGTTACTAGCTTTCTCAATGATGTCCTATGAAGGATTTAGAGAAGCAACGATGTATCAGAATTCTATTTTCCTTGACTACTGTTTGTCGACTGTCTTTTTCAATTTGATTTTGAGTCATGTTACTAGTTTCCTCAAGGATGTCCCATGAAGGATTTAGAGGAGAGATGATGTCTCATGACCCGTATTTTACTTTGTTTGTTGTTCGTGGTTTATCCTGACAAAAAGACTGGGGCAACTTGTGCCCTTAGTATGAATTGATGACAATCCTTGTCTTCGACTGTCTGTTATTGGCAAATGGATGACCTTGCACACCTTGATTTATGCTATATCATGGTGTTTATCTCCATTTGTATTAGTCCCACCCAATGATGATAAAGTGCAATACCTTTTGTCATACAGCAAAATATCAAAGATTGCTAATACTAACATCTATCTCCTATCTATCATTCTTTCTCGATCTTTCTTCCCACACTAACAGTTCTTCTTTCTTACATTATGACAGAGTCCTGTGACACAAAACATTATACATCATCCTCCATCAACATACATGTTAGAAAAATACATACATATAGGCATATCTCATATCTAGAACATCATGGTATGATACATATTCTTCATCAAATAATACATATCATAAATATTCCATACATAAAGCAACTGTACACACATGCATCACATTACATTTGTATAGCATCACATGTAGTATGCATCATACATATAACATCATATTACATCTCATAATTTGTAAATTGCATACATCACATAGAATCCACATTATCTCATTAGATGCATAAACATCATAAAACACATATACTCATCCATCACATAGACATATCATATGAACATCACATGTATAAATAAAGACTGCATAATCAATACATAAACATCCATATCATGAGAATCACCCCCAAAATCATATATATATCGCTCAACTGTGTCACATCACAATGTCATAATGTATCAATAGTACATGGAAGCCCGCAGGCTATAAGATCAAAATACAATGTCTTGACAAACGGTACCCCTACCCTAAACTGCCACTGCCATCATGCCGGGAGTGTGCGGGAGAATGATGATGGGAACCTAATGACCTTTGAGCTGTGGAAGGTTTGTCATATGGACCTGCTCTACGTGGCTGCTCCACCCCCTCTATGCTAACTATCCTAGTGTGGGTCCTGGTCTGGGACCTGCTACTATGTGCCGCTGAGAAACTGGGAGCCCGTCTCTTTGCTGGAATCTCTGCCTCATACAGATCTCGATAGTATCTCTCCCTCTCCCCAGCTTTGACTAGCTCTCTGGTGAATGTAGCTGATGGTTCTGTGCACAATGCCTTGAGCTCTGTAAATCTCTACTCCATCTCCTGTCTCTAAGCTATGGCCTGATCCCTATCCATCATTGCTCTGTCTTTCTCCATCTGATATGCATCCCTCTCAGCCATCAGAACTCTCATCTGCTCCTCCAAGGATGCAACCTGAGCACGTAGTGTATCTCTGTCTAGATCCTCTGCCTCTATATCATCCTATATGTCCCTGGCTCTCCCATCCTCCTCCTCATCTACCTCCTCCAGGATCTGATCCCGAATCTCTCTCTCATGATCATCATCCTCATCATCATCCTCCTGATAGGCACCCAACAAACCCAAAGCATCAATCTCTGTCTCCTCTCTGCCTACCTCCTCGGCACCTGCCTCCTCCTCTACTGGGATATCTGGGATGGCTGCCTCTATCGGATGCATCTCCTCTCCACCTCTGGCAATGTCCTCCTCTCCACCTCTAGCCACATCCTCCTCTCCTCCTCTCCCAATGTCTAGCATGGCCACATCCTCCTCTCCTCGCCCCTCCTCATAGATTGGTGACAATGGTGGCCCTCATCCCCTCTGACCACGTCTCCTTCTCCTACCTCCATGTCGTCCACCTCTGCCATCATCTCCTCCATCACCACGACCTCCTCTGCCTCCCTGACCTCTACCTCTACCGTGCCTACCTCATGGCCCTATCCCTCGCCGCTCTACCAGCACTGGTTGCTCTGGATCTGTCAAAGGGATCAGCCTGTGAACTTCCCACCACTAATCATACTCTGTTGTGATCCCTGGGTCTGCTAGTCTGTCTCTCCATCCCCATGGAAGTGCCTATAGTGCATCAATATCCGCCTCTATCGTGGCCACTAGAATCTCTGGCCCCCATAGCAGGACCTCTCGTGAGGATCTCGCAAACTCTGCTCATCCTCGCGGCACATCCTGCACCTCTCCAAACTGTTGTAGGACTCGATCTAGAAACTGCTGCTCTATAATGTGGACATGTGATACTGTCCGTCCAACCAAATACTGTGCCTGTCTGCAAAATGGAAAGTGCTCATCCTCATCTGACCACTTCTCACACTCTAGGTATGGCCTCCATGTAAACTGCTGCATCGTATCTATGGCATGTTTGAAGTACCCTGTATCTCCAATGTGATGCTATGTGGTTGCCCCCACATAGCAGAAGGCATAGGGAGCTCTATGTGGAAGGTCCACTGTCGTAGGTGGTCAAAAAATGGCAATATGCTCCCATGCCCATACCATCAGGAGCATGGTGCCACAACTCATCGACTGTGCCTCTCGATAGGCAATATCATGCAGATGGAAGTATAACATCCCAAGCACATAGGAACCCCAAGCATATACAACTCGACGCTCGAGCATGCCCACTAACATCTCCCCCCACCCTATGGGAAAGCCATGACCTCGGCAGTCAGGAAGTACTATCCCGCCTATCAATGTAGCCAATAGACAGTCTAGCTGTCTATATCTCTAGGCTAATACCCGCCATCTAATCTCATAATCATCGAAACCTAACTGCCTAATGTCAGCATGGGGGTAATATCTACACATCTCAGCGGCACTTCTCTAGGTATCATATGTCACCCGTGTCCCTCTAATTAGAAGTCTCAGTATCCTATATACATCCTCTAATGTAACCGTGGCCTCTCCGGTCGATAGGTGGAAGGACGATGTCTCTGAGTGCCACCGCTCACACAAAGCTGTCAGTAGTCCCCGATTCACCTGAATCTGGGGCATGTCTGTCATGTGCAATAGACCAAGGTACCATAGAACCCATCACCCTGCCAGCCGCAAGCTGTCTATGAATCAAAACGTTGTAGGTCTTGACTCTCATGTATAAATCATGTCTAATACAACCTACAATGGCATTATATATGCCTCATGTCAGCCTCCATCATCTAATCTAGTACAAAATGACTATACTACATGAAATGTAAATGCGTCATTTTTTTGCACATGCGTCATTCTTTTTCACATGTGTCGCTTTTTCACAAATGAGGTTCATAAACTTCACATGCTTCATTATTAAACAAATGCGGTTCATAATATCACATGTGTTACACTACAGTCATATGCGTTGCAAAATAACACTTGCGTTGCATAAATTTCAAATGCGTTTCTAAATATACATATGCGGCTTATATAAATGCAAATGCGTTTCAAAAATTCAAATGCGTTTCAAAAATAAACAAATGCATTTAACAGCTAAACACTATTCAAACTGGCCGACGTAAAAATACAAATGCAGTTTTCCGCATACACATGCGTCATTCGCACACGCATATGCAGTGAATTACTAAAGTGACACATAATTCAAAATTAAATTAAATGCATTAAATTATGTGCAAATCAAAATTTTCAAAAGCCAAGTTTTAGGTACATACCAGGGGGTCCGCACCGGCTGGTCTCTGGAATGTCCGGATCCTGTAGGCTCGGTGATTGGAGGTCGGAATAGGAGACATCGTCGCTAGCAGTCCAGAGCAAATTTTCAAATTTCTAAGCTAGGTAGGTGCAAATGAATAGGTTTTCACCCCTATTCCTATATATACCTAGGGCTTAGGTGGCATTTCAGTCCTGCTGGCCATGTTAACTTCCATTTTCCATCAACCCGTACCCGTCCATCACATTTCCAAACCCAATTCCACAAACTCCACTGCATTTCTGCCTATCCTATGGACTAATCGGGAGCATTTCCAAAAAATTTTGAACTTTTTTGACAATTTGTCAATTTTCCTGAGGGGGCATACCTTCATCTATTCTAATCTGGAGCATTACTGGGGTATATTTCTTATCGATTTTCTTTGACACAACGCCGAAATGACATTGTATCAAAGAGGGGCAAATGTAGACACCGAAATCTAGTTTTAAGCCTACGACTTCCATATTCTTCATATTTTGTATTCTTCATGGTCATGATTAAATAATGTCAATTATTTAATTATTTTCAATAATCTTAATTTCTTCTATTAATTAAGCAATCTTAATTATTTAATTAATTCACACTTTTCTTTATTCTATCTAATTAATTAAATAAACGCTTTTTATTTAATTATGTTACTAATTAACCTTATTCTTCTTGTTAAATTAAATAAATCATTATTTAATTTACTCTTTATCATACTTCAACTATAATTAAATAAATTCTTTATTTAATTATTCATTTAAATTCCTTTATCATTTAATTAAATAAATCTTATTTATTTAATTATTCTTCGAATATTGAGTTTTGAATTAAAATGAATTATTTAATTCATTAATTCTATTTTAACGCATTCTTCTATACTTTAGATAATTATGTGAGTTATCTAAGTATTCTCTTTTACTCGACTCGACATCTATTTTAATTGTTCAGTTAACTCTTGATTTAATGTCTGAGTGGCGTTCTCGAGTAATCTCTTTGTCAGATCAGTCAATCATCTAGTTCTAACTCATTTGCATGTACATGCGGATTAATTAAATATTCTTATTTAATTAATTAAACCTCGTGCATGCATTCGAATAGAGAGTCATTATAATCAATCTTCATCTTTGTCATGCAAAGATATTTCTTATGTTTTCGAATGCCGAACTAAAGATTAAATCATTTATTTAATCTTTAATCCTATTTCTAGTTTGTATCACTCATGTCACCTCTGATAGTTATTTCAATGCATGTCTAATCAGTCAATCTCAACCGTCTGTTAATCTTTCAATCAGGATCTGTCGTTCGAACAATCAATTTTCTATAAATTGATTTGTCATTCTTCATTCCAATCTCTCGCGAAATCTTATGACTTTTAAGAGCACTTAATCTTGAATCTTTGATATTTTTCTAATCATTATCTTAGGCTATACTTGCACAAATTATGAGAAATCTGAGGGCAATTATACTACACAAGAAAAATGGAGAAGGGAAATCGAGATGAATCATGGAAATACGTTTGAAATTGGTGAGATTGTTTCAGTTTATTTACGTTCTACTTTCCTTTGTTCTTTGTTGCTTAACACAATAGATTTGCATGTTAGATTTAGTATTGCATGTTTGCTTCTAATGATCTTTGTTTTCTATGTGCATTTTCTTGGCGTTACATTCCAATAAACTCATCCTATTGGAAGTGGCTAGGTAGTTGTTGGATTTTGACATAGTGGTAAAGGATATGCACAAACTAGGACTTGGAATAGAGTTTCCTTTGAGGATTGAAGTATTGGAGGCCTGCCCTTCTATCCAAAGTGCTCACTATTCTGAGAAGGAAGTGGTGAATTTCAACTTGTATTCACACACAAATAGGGACAACTTTGACCTCTATGGTGTTTCCCAGAAGTAGGAAAATAGGGAATACCGACACAAAATCCACATAGAGGACTATTGGGCTAATTGTAGGGATGAGTTTGAAGTAATTAGAAGAAGGTGCTCGAGGTTATCCTTGAAAATGATCATATTGCATAGAATTTCCCAAGTCCTAGACCAAGTGGATGATGATGGAGACCTATTATAGTACTATGACTATGAGCAATACAAGGATAAGCCACTTCCTCTTGTCAACTAGTCAGAAGAGGAGGTTGTAGATCTTAATGTGCTTAATGCTCCTATTTTGTAGAAACTTTGTGGCATGAGATCTATTCACTTGGAGATAGTGGACCAATAGTGAAAGACCAACTCGAGGATGTTGCAATTTATATATCCATCTTGGATAGATACCAGGGTCTTTATTGTGATTGGGAGAAGACTTTAATTAAACATGAAAAAGAATTATATTCAATTAAATCTAGGATAAATTTAATCTCCATCCCAACTTAGGCCCTAGACTTAGTGCTTGAAAAGGTTAAAGAAATTTCTAGAAGAAAGGAAGGAGAAAGGATAAAGGGGATGACCAAGCTAGACAACCTTGAAAGGTGTGTCATTTACATTGAGTTGGAAAGGGGATACAAGTCAGTTGCACCTTGAATTTTGTGTCATGCAATGTATTAAATTATCAATTTGACTTTTGAGGCCGACCTCATGATATTTTATTGTAAATTTGGATTAGGGGAATTTTATAAAAGTGTCATGGCTGACCTATCTAGCTGACCTAACTATAAACCCTAATTTGGGCTGACCTAAGAATGTAGTGCTATAAATTGGGGTTTTCTCCTCATTGGAGAGGGTTAGAAAGTTAGAATTTTAGCTAGAGCTTTTTAGAAGTGTTGTAATACTTGAGATACTTGAATTGTTGCAAATTTTGGAGAATCAGATACAAGTGAAGACATTGTTCTTTGGTGTTATTATTTGTGTCATTCATCTATGCATGGTTCTTGTGTTTTAGATCTTTGATAAATTGCTTTAAGTAATTTGTTTTTTGGATAATCTTAGAGCTAGTTGCAGTTCATTTATGTTTATAATAAAGTGTTTGAGGTGTTGAGGAATCTTTAGGTCCATAATTTTAGTCTGTTGATTGTGGATTGCTATGTAAAGTTAGCCTGGTCCTATTTTATTTTGCACTTAAGTTCAGTTGTGGATGTTTGAATATTTACAACCTAAAAATCATTAGATTCCTTTGGAGATTGCATTGTCTTTGTGATACTGTGGATTTTATTTTGGTTAAGAATAGATTGGTTTTTGGGAATATTGGTCCATCTTGAACACTATATTGTTTGCATACTTGATCTTAGGTTTTAGATTCAATAATTATCTCTCAAACCCTACTCATTTTTCTATTTCTTTTAAATCGTCATTAAAGCAAGGAGGGTGTTCTTACAATCAAGGAGGGTATTCTTACAATCAAGGAGGGTGTCATTAAATCCACAAATGTATTAATCAAGGAGGGTGTTCTTACAATGGAAAGTACTAGAAAGGCCATGGAATGGATAGAGGCCTTCAACTTCATAAATGAGTTGTGGATGAAAGCACCAAAGAAGATCTCAAAGGCTCAAAACAAAGTAAAGGAAATTTTTGGTAGTTGTATTTCTTTCTTAGAGATTATTACTAGAAGGAATAATCCTAGGAAAAAGAACTTGAATGTTGGACAACTACAAAAGTGGTGGCATGAGATCTATTCACTTGGAGATAGTGGACCAATAGTGAAAGACCAACTAGAGGATGTTGTAATTTATATATCTAGCTTGGATAGATACCAAGGTCTTTATTATGATTGGGAGAAGACTTTAATTAAACATGAAAAATAATTAAATTCAATTAGATGCAGGATGAATTTAATCTCCATCCCAACTCAAGCAAAGATGGACTTAGTGCTTGGAAAGGTTAAAGGAATTTCTAGAAGAAATGAAGGAGAAAAGGATAAAGGGGACAACCAAGCTGGACAACCTTGAAAGGTGTGTCATTTACATTGAGATAGAAAGGGGATAGAAGTCGGTTACACCTTGAATTTTGTGCCATGTAATGTTTTAAATTATCAAGTTGAATTTTGAGGTTGAGCTCATGATATTTTATTATAAATTTAAATTAGGGGAATTTTAAAAAAGTTTCGTGGTCAACCTATTTGATGAGCTTACTGTAAACCCTAATTTGGGCTGACCTAAGAATGTAATGCTATAAATTGGGGGTTTCTACTCATTTGAGAGGGTTAGAAAGTTAGAACTTTAGCGAGAGCTTTGGAGAAGTGTTGTAATACTTGAGATACTTGAATTGTTGCAAATTTTGGTAAATCAAATACAAGTGAAGACATTGTTCTTTGGTGTTATTCTTTGTGTCATTCATCTATGCATGGTTCTTGTGTTTTAGATCTTTGATAAATTTCTTTAAGTTATTTTGTGGATAATCTTAGAGCTAGTTGTAGTTCATTTATGTTTATGATAAAATGTTTGAGGTGTTGAGGAATATTTAGGTCCATACTTTTAGTGATATGCTGATTGTGGATTGTTGTGTAAAGTTAGCCTGGGCCTATTTTATATTGCACTTAAGTTCAGTTGTGGATGTTTGAATGAATGTTTGAATATTTGCAACCTAAAAATTATTAGATTCCCTTGGAGATTGCATTTCCTTTGTGATATTGTGGATTTGATCTTGGTTGAGTAAAGATTAGTTTTTGGGAAGATTGGTCCATCTTGAACACTCTATTGTTTGCATACTTGATCTTAGGTTTTATATTAGATAGTTCTCTCTCAAACCCTACTCCTTTTTCTATTTCTTTGAAATTGTCATTAAAGCAAAATTCAGAAAGCATCACCATTATTGATATATTTGATGAATATTGAAGCTTCAACACTTTGTTTGTAAGGCCCCTTGTGATTACTAGCTGATGAGGTAAAAATAACCTCATCAATATAATGGACTTGACAATATGCAAACTTAAACCTTTCAACCCAATTTCCCCTACCAATTAATTACCTTTAGGATAAAAATTGCTCTCTTTTTATGTCTATACGTGCAAAATTTTCTTTTTGGAATTAGTCGAAATAAGCTAACTTATGTTGATTTAATGGTTTAGTTCTTGATAATTTCATAGGTCAACTCCCACTCCAAATTACCATTCCAGTCAAAAGGGAAATGAACATAGATCTTAACATTTTTTAAAACAAGCGAGCAGGCAACAAAATTTTAGGGGAAAACGTTATGGGATGAGTTTTCATAGTTCAGTTATTTTTAGTTTCAAAAAATTTATGGCTTGTGTCGAGCCTCTTTAATATTTCATGTTATGGGCTTTAAAGTCCATTTTTTGTTGACAATTTGTTAAGTCAACTGAAAAGTAGGATTTTGTTAGCCATTTTCATATAAATATGTAACTGTTGCAAATGATGAATACAAAAGAATATCGTTATTCTTCCAATATGTCTTTTTGAGTACAACTACCATATGAATAAAAATGAGTTTTCTTGCCACACTTTGAGTTACTGAGCAATGTGAATAAAGTCCTTTGAATGAAGTATCTGTGATATTTCCAGTGCATGTGATCTGAGATAGCTGTAGACACACCCAAGAGATGGCCACTCAAGGGTCATAGATAGATAGATAAGTATTTTACTTTTCATTTTGTACTTTCCTTTAATAGATAAAAGTTACAATTGGAATTCATTTTTGTGTGTGTGTCATACTATCAATGTCAATCCTGTAGGTTGTAGCTAAGTCCATAGTTTCTAAATTTAGCATCTGAAGTTTTGAACCACCTTCTTTTAGTTGTTTATGCTAAATCATTTTATGTTAGTTATTGGATTGGTTATCTTTTGCACATATAAATATTTCCTATTTTCTTTACAAGTTTTTTTTCTCTTTTTTTCGATACGTAAGTTGTGGGGATAGGGGCCCACTCCCTTTATTGAAAGATAAACAAATTACAAAAGGCTACCAGGAAGCAGAGAAGGAACAACAAGCTACAAAATACTTCAGAAGAAGAAAGAAAGAAAAAGGAAACCTTAAGAGACATATGAAGAAGAAACATTGAAATAGAATTCAACACAACTACAAAGGAACCCAGAAAGAGAAAAACCAAAGCACAAAGACTCAGAAAAAGAAGGGCCAAAAACTATTTTCGAAAGAGAATCCCCTCCAGAGTCTGCTACGAACCAACTTCCACTGCTTCTAACCCTTCAGTGTGAAGCTTCTCAGCAACAGACTTCCTCCCTGCCTTCCTCTTTAAACCACAGTCAGGTTTAGATTTGCCACTTAAAAACTGAGAGATCCCAAATTTCTTGGGAGGGTCTAAAGAGAAATCATCATAAAAGTCCCGATGTTTCCCATCCAAGTCCTCCATAAAAGGGAAAGTGCCATAAGAGTTTGAGCCATCTTCCTCTGACCCAGAAGGAGAGACAAAAGGGCTCTCATGAGCAGGGACAAAAGGAAGAGAAGAAGGACCAGCTTGTTGATCCACAATCAGAGATGTGGGTGCTTCCTGCTGATCCATAACCAACTCCGTCACCATGGAAGTATCAAAGAACTTACCATGATTCCTCCAAATGAACTCAGAGTTAGGAGAACTTCCCTTTTTGATCCACTTTTTCAAGCTAACATTCCTCGCCCCAGTAGAACGCTTGAGGGAACAAGCTTCAATCTTGTGACCTAGCATATTGCATTAGAAGCAGCAGAAGGGTAAGCCTTCATAATTTAGAAACTGAGTCCAGACACCATGTGAAGAATGGATCCGAATAGAATGAGAAAGGGGTTTAGAGATATCCACCCATGCACACACCCTGTAAAATCTATGATTTGAAGCAACCCCATCCGAATCAATCTTGATAAAAGACCCAACCTGATTGAGCATATTGCTAAGCATATCCACATTATGAAGAACCAGAGGTAGATTGTAGAGCCTGATCCAAATAGGAATAAGAGAAATATTAGCAGTGGTAGGATCAAAAAAAGGCGACCAAGGCAAAATAAAGAGGCCAAAATGCCCTAGAAACTAAGGTCCTTCCTGCAAAACAAAATTGCAATCCTCCATAGAACAAAAGGTAACCAGAAGAAAACCAAAGTCCAAAGCTTCAACAGAGGGAAGAGACAAATTTCTCCAGGTTTCCTTGATCCATTCAAGAATAGAGTTCATTGAAGGTCGCTTGTGTAGACATCTCAAAACAACTGAGCGAGCGCCTAAATCCTTTGAGACAACACCAATACTATCATCAGAAATACTAAAATCTGTTGGATCCTCAACAAAGGAGACAAGCAAATCCCCTAAAGAGAAACAACCAGTGCTAACATGAGGAATATTATCCTTCTTTGGCAGAGGAGACGGAGCAGAGAGAACTGGAGATCTGGGTTGAGTAGGGTTTTCCTGCAAAAAATCCTGACAAAACTTAGAGCAAACGTGATAGGGGTTCACCCTATTCCGACACCCATCAAAGGAGACCTTAGTCATTGCACCAGAAGCATCCTCCAACTCGTTGGTGGCCAGGAACTCAACAATCTGAGAGGGAGCACATGGCTCAGAAAATAGAGAATCCCCAGAACTAAGGTTATACTGCTTTTGGCCCACTCCCACCCCAACTGACCACCCACCACGCTTTGAGCTAGGGAGACACGAGATATTACTAGATGGGCATTTCTTAGGCTTACCGTGAAGAGGAAAACCATCCCCAAGTGCAGCCTGTATAGAAGAGCCACCATTGCGGGCAGCACCGAGAGAGCCCTCGCACATCGTTAGGGTTTTTTTCAAAAAAAAGAAAAAAGAAAAAAGGGGAAAAAAAGAAGAAAAGAGAGAAATAAAAAGAAAGAAAGGAGAAAAAAGAAGAAGAAGAAAAAAAAAAGAAAAAAGAAAAAAAAAGGAAGAAAAAAAAGAAAAAGAGAAAAGAAGAAAAAAGAAGAAAGAAGAAAAGTAGTTTCTTTACAAGTTTTACTTCTTTAACAATTTACACATTCTTTAGATTAATCATTTCCATGCTTTCTAGCTTAGTAGTGATGTTTTTCAGATTCATAGTTTTTTGCTTTCTAGTTTAAATCATTTTCAACTTTCTAGATAGATGTTTTACTGCTTTCAAAGTTTAGAGACCCTCTAGCTTAGAGTTTTATTCAGTTGTTTGGTATTTAGGAAACCTGATAGAGATAGTTGAGATGTCTTGTATTGCATACAACCTTTGGAAACTACCTAGTCAATATAAGAATGTGTTTATTAACTAAAGTGTTAGGACCTAACGACAACCTATCATATTTTGGCGTCATTGTCGAGGAAGCCTTTTTCTAGTGTTTGTAGGAGATATCTTGAATACCTCTTTTAAGGATATAAATAGTCCTTTGGCTTCTTTTCTATATTGTTATGAAATGAGTCCCCCATGGAAGATTCATACCAAAACCCCCCTATTCAACGTACCAACAACAAGTAGGGAGGAAGGAAACTCAGATCAAGAACTTATTGAGGAATTGACCGAACAGGGTCAACCTGAGACCTTCCCACAGACCCTGGAAAGAGAACAATAATTGTAGAGGAATATATTCCTTTGCAAACTCTTGAACCTCACCAAACTCAATAAATTTCAGAAGAGGATCACATTCCCTTCAACATCATGGGTGACCACAGAAATGCCGCCAACAAAAATGATAACCCACCACCACCACCACACACATTCACTTATCATGTTGCTATTGATGCAAATGTGATACAACAATGAAAAATATCTCACCGACCTTATTGCTAACCTTTCGGGGTTTTTCTATTGAAGACCCTGATTAGTTTCTATTTGAGTTTAAAGTCTTGTGTGAAACATATGACTACATGATCGCTAATTAGAAACTAAAGCTTTTCCCTTCCACTCTAAAAGACTCAGCTATGCACTAGTTTATGGTATTAACTTCACAGTTGATAACCTCCTGGGATGAAATGGAGTCTTTCTTTTTGGAGAAGTACCAAAGTTACTGTAGGGTTAGTGATAGGAAAGAAGAAATATTCAAAGTAAGGAAAAAAGCAGATGAAAGTTTAGAAGATTACCTAGATAGGTTTATCTTCTTATCTAAACACTATGGTGGAGAAGTCATAAGTCTTAATATTCTAAAGACATTATTCCTTAAAGGTCTTGATGATGAAGCTCAGAGGAGCTTGGACTTAATGGGGAAAGGAGACGTGTCCCAACTAGAACTGGATGATATTATGGAACTATGTTAAAATTTCTCTCAAACTCGAGGAGGAATCAGGAAGTCCACTCTCTTTAAAGGTCCCAATGATATCAAAAAACTTTGTGAAGAGCTTGCCAACTTCAAGACTGAAATTATCATCCAGTTAAACACTACTTTGGATGACATACAGGCTAAAACACAAAATCCTAAAACCCTATCCATCTATTGCCCCAGGTGCCAAAACAAACATTTTCTAAGAGAATTCCCTTTGGACAAAGTTGATAAGATTGACGTTTGTCAAGTGTGTGACAAAAATCACCCCATCAATCAGTGTGAGCTACTGAATTCCATCAAAAATTCTAAGAAAAGAACAACCCTAGTTGAGGAAGAAGTGAATGTTGTCAATCAAAGAATTGGAGGCAATTTTTTCTATGGCCGGAACTCCAATCCTAACTAGAGGCCCCAACCAAATTGGAACAATAATCAATGAGAGACACCTTGGCCATAGGCACCACCTCCAGTACCTCCTAATTGGGGAACCTATCCTTGGGGACCACCTAAATGGGAAAACCAATCTTGAGGTAACCCTCAATGGCCTAATCAACCTCAACAGTAGTGGTACCCTCAAAATCCCATTCCTCAATGGAATCAACCTCAACATCAGTCTTACACTATCCCTAAGAAAATACCTAATCAACACCTAGAATCTTCTACCACCTCCCTAGAATACCCAACAAAATGAACAAGTCAACCAACCATCACTTCGGGCACAACCAATTTTGAACCCAAAGAACAATTTCCCAAACACTCTGGTATATTTTGTCGAACAAGAAAATGTCATTGGACTTAACACCATACACTGTGGAAATCTACAATTTAGGTCTTGAAAAAAAATTTCATAGCCAACTATTGAATAAATCATAGATGAACCTATCAAGAAGTTTGCTGAAGAAACCACCATCACACCCACATCCGTAGAAAAAATCCAAAACACTACACAACATAAACCTGACTTGCCATCTTCAACTGGAGCTTCTAACCTACCTCAGGAGGAGGGGGGTCAATCTCCAACTAAACTTTCAAAGGATCCTGTGCCTAAAGACAAAATCAAAGCACCTTTTCTAGAGCATTTGAAACCAATTCATGTGAAAGATGCTCTAGAAGTGACCTCACCCACTGAAATGATGTTGATACAAGAAATTAAGCAATTACAGATTGAAGTTCCCTTGTTATAAGTGATTAAAGAGATCCCTAAGTTAAACCAACTAATTAAATAGTTGTGTATCAAAACCTTAGGGAGGAAACCAAAACAAATTAACATCATCCACATAAATGGGTACCTAGCTGACTTGTTGGTTGGGATGACCACTGCTCTGAAATATGATGATCTAGGTAGTTTGTTTATAACAGTAACAGTTAATGAGGTAGCAATACCTAACACTTTGGTAGACCTTGGAGCAACCATTAACATGCTGACTATTGATGTGATGGAAAAATTGGGACTTACTGATCTACACCCCACAACTACAATTTTACATATGGAAAATCAATCCATAGCTATTCCTAAGGGCATAATTGAAAATGTTTTTGTTAAGGTGGATGGGTGGGAATACCCAATAGACTTCCAGATAATTGAATCCCTTACACCCAAAGAAAGTTACCCAATAATTCTAGGATGACCATGGTTGGCTATTGTTGCAGCCAAAATTGACTACAGAGAGGGAGGAATGATCCTCTCACATGGATCTAATACTAAACATTTGTTTTTGTATCCTCCTACCAAGCTTTCCAAACACAATAAAGTATGGGTTGATGAACCAAAAAACCCCAAAGGATAGGAAAATTTGGCTTCACTTGCCATGGTAGTTATCAAACAACATGGTGAAGAATTAGAGGATGAATTGGAGAACGACGTGGGAAATCTTACCATGGATTCGGGCAGTGAGGAAATTTCAGATGTAGAAGAAATCTTGGGACACCCAATCAACATAGATCATGCAAAGTTTGATAGTGCCAATTTCATTGGATTGCCTTGTCCTTTGATGAACTTAGTTCCAAAAATTCATCATTTCTTTGTAGATGTTGCTTGGCTTCATAAAACAATATCGCATAGTTGTCCTCTTAACACCCTGATAAGGCCCATGTACATTATCACATCCAACCATCTGGGAGATAAAAACATTATGTTGCTTCCAGGAAAAACTTTGAACATCAATAGTTGGTTGACTAAGATGGTAGAACAAAGATTGTTTGACACCCTGGTGAATAGATCTAAATCATTCTCTTGGGACTATATAGATATGAGAGGAATACACCCTAGTGTTTGTACGCATCATATCTATACTGAAACCAATTCCTATGAAAGATACTTCAGAAGTGACCTTGCCCATTGAAACTGTATTGATACAAGAAATTAAACAATTGTAGATTGAAGTTCCCTTGTTACAAGTGATTAAAGAGATCCCTGAGTTAAACCAGCTAATTAAATAGTTGTGTATCAAAACCCTACAGAGGAAACCAAAATGAATTAACATCATCCACATAAATGGGTACCTAGCTGACTTGTTGGCTGGGATGACCAATGCTCTGAAATATGATGATCTAGGTAGTCTGCTTATAATAGTAACAATTAATGAGGTAGTAATACCTAATGCTTTGGTGGACCTTGGAGTAGCCATTAACATGATGACTGTTGATGTGATGAAAAAATTGGGACTTATCGATCTATGCCCCACAACTATAGTTTTACATATGGAAAATCAATCCATAGCTATTCCCAAGGGAATCATTGAAAACATTCTTGTTAAGGTGGATGGATGGGAATACCCAGTAGATTTTCAGATAACTGAATCCCTTACACCCAAAGATAGGTAGCCAATAATTTTGGGACAAGCATGGTTGGCTATCGTTGTAGCCAAAATTGACTGTAGAGAGGGAGGAACGACCATCTCACATGGATCTAATAGCAAACATTTATTTTTGTATCCTCCTGCCAAGCCTACCAACACAATAAGTATGGGTTGATGAACCGGAAAGCCCCAACAGATAGGAAAATTTGGCTTCACTGGCCATGGTAGTTATCAAACATGGCAAAGAATTAGAGGATGAATTGGAGAATGACGTGGGAAATCTTACCATGGATTTGGGAAGTGAGGAAATGTCAGACATAGAAGAAATCCTAGGACACCCAATCAACATAGATCATGCAAAATTTGATAGTGCCAGTTTCATCGGATTACCTTATCCTTTGATGAACTTAGTTCCAAAAACTCATCATTTATTTACAGATGTTACCCAACTTCATAAAATAGTACCCCATAGCTATCCTCTTAACAACCTGATAAGCCCCATGTACACTATCACATCTAACCATCCGAGAGTCAAAACCATTATGTTGTTGTCAGGAAAAACTTTGAACATCAACAGTTGGTTGAGTGAGATGGAAGAACAAAGATTGTTTGACACCCTGGTGAATAGATCTAAAGCATTTGCTTGGTACTATACAAATATGATGGGAACACACCCTAGTGTGTGTATGCATCATATCTATATTGAGGATGTTCAACCTATTCGCCAACCACAACAGAGACTCAATCCTGCTTTGAAAGACATTGATAAAACTAAGATTGAGAAAATCTTATAGGTAGGATTTATCTACCCAATTTCTGACAGCAAGTGGATGTCACCCTTGGTCATAGTTCCAAAGAAGAATGGGAAGTGGAGAGTGTGTGTAGACTATAGAGAGCTTAAAAAGAAACACACAAAGATTATTTTCCCCTACCATTTGTGGACTAGGTGTTGGATAATTTGGCAGGGAGGAAATATTTTTCATTCTTGGACAGATTTAGTGGATACAACCAGATATAGGTAGCACAAAAGACTAGGATAAGACAACCTTTACCTAATTTTGGGGGAAATTTTCATATCAGGTGCTTCCCTTTGGGCTATGTAATGCTCCTGCAACATTTCAAAGGGCCATCTTGGCTATATTTGTTGAGTTGGTAAATGAGTGTGTGGAAGTCTATATGGACGACTTCACTGTATACGGTTAAGATTTTGATGAAGCCCTCACAAATATAGACAAGGTGTTAAAATGGTGTGAGGATCATCATTTGTCCCTAAGTCATACGAAATGTTTGTTCATGGTGGAAGAAGGAATAGTGCTAGGACATCATACTTCAGCCGAAGGGATTAAGGTTGATCCTAAGAAAATGGAAGTCATACAACAACTCGAGATCCCAAAAAATTAGATTGATGTCAGGAGTTTCTTAGGGAATGCTGGATACTACTGAAGATTCATAGAAAACTTTAGCAAAATTGCAACCCCTATTTTTTCTCTCCTTTAGAAGAACATAGACTTCATTTGGACACCTGAGTGTCAGTCTTCATTTGAAATTATCAAGGAAAAACTCATCTCTTCCCCTATCCTTCGAGGACCTAACTGGAGCCTTTCATTCCATATTTATGCTGACATTTCTGATGATGCCATTGGAGTGGTTCTAGGGAAAGAAGATGAGAATGGGGGAAAATATGCTATATACTTCATTTGCAAGAATTTAATGTAAAAAAAAAGAATTATACCAAAACAGAGAAATAATTCTTGGTTTTAGTTCATGCAATTAAGAAAATTTGATATTATGTCATGGGATATAAAGTTATAGTGCATACAGATCACTCAGCCATTAAGTACCTCATGAATAAACCGGTGGTAAATGCAAGGATAATTAGGTGGTTACTTCTCCTCTAGGAATTCAATGTCACAATTGTTGACAAACTAGGGAACTCCAACATAGTTGCGGATTTCTCATCCAGGATTAAACATTATGGTGACTGTGCTCTGGTATAAGATGAGTTTCCAGATGAAAATATGTTTTCCATCTCCACTAAAACCCCTTGGTTTTTTGATATTGCGAATTATTTGTCCACTGCAGAAGTACCACCTCACTTTTCATCAAAACAAAAGAAATGCCTCGTTAGAGAAAGTGGCCCTTTCAAATGGATTAATGGAATTTTGTTTTGATGCGGACCCGATATGGTTTTATGATGGTGTGTTAGGAAAATGAGACCTATAGCATCCTGAGAACCTGTCATGATGACCCTTCGGGAGGGAATTATTTTGCTAAAAGGATAGCTCACAAGATTTTGGGAGCGAGATACTACTGGCCTTCAATGCACAAGGACATCAAGAAATAAATTCACTGATGTGATGAATTTCAAAGGGTAGGAAGACCAACTACCTCTAAAAAAATTCCCTTGCAGCCTCAAGTAGTCCTTGAGCCATTTGAAAAATGGGGATTGGATTTTATTGGCCCAATAAACCCTCCTTCACAAGGAAAAGAGTACATTTTCGTCTATACCAATTACCTAACTAAGTGGGTGGAAGTGCAAGCCCTACGTATTGCTAGGGAGGAACATGTAGCTGATTTCCTCTACAATAGAATTTTCCTCAAATTCAGAGCTCCAAAGACAATTGTCATAGACCAGGGCCCCTAATTTATGTCTAAAGTTCTGTTGGCATTCACCGTACCATCTGCAGGAAAACAGACAAGTTGAAGTCACTAATAGGGAGTTGGAAAATATTTTAAGAAAAAAAAATTCTTCAAGAAGAAAAGACTGGGCTAGGAAACTACCAGAAGCTGTTTGGGCCTACAACACCACTTGGAAATCAACTACTGGCTATAGTCGCTATGAGTTAGTCTTTGGGAAGAAACCCCTCTTACCCATTGAATTTGAACTCTAGACCCTTAGAACAACCATGGAGTTGGGAATGGATCTTAAATGAGCCCAAATTGAGAGATTTTTATAGCTTAGAGAACTGGACGAGCTTTGTTTGGACACCGTCCATCAAACTAAACTGGTCCAACAACAACGTAAGGTCTGACATGATAAACATATCAAAATGAAAGAGTTCCATACTGGGGATTGGGCATTATTGTTCAATTCTAGATACAAGGATCATCAGGGTAAACTCAGGACACACTGGCTTGGACCATACAATTTTTTTGAAGTGTTTGCTAATGGTTTGGTCTAACTGAAACCTATTGATGGTGATACCCAAACTCTTCTAGTTAATGGGCACCGATTACACATCTACCATAAGCCTGTTAATAAAGAGGAGTTTAAAAAATGGTAGAAATGCAAGAAGAAATCCACTGCATTGACTCTGTTGTGGCAGAGTCAATATAGTTTTGTCAAATAAATTGTTAAAAAAAAAAATCATTTCAAAATGTTTTTTTAATTTCTTCATCAATTTCACCATTTGGACTTGACGTAAGTTTTTTCTATATTTTGCAGGACTTCATCCTTTTGGCAAACATAATTTTGGTGCACTCTGTTGTGATGCTTTGGAATTTGTCAGCTCGGTTGCTAAGATGCTCTAAATTTTTTTGTTGCAATGCTCAAGAATCTACACAAACGGACTGGTCTTGCTCCTCGTCTTGATCCTGCATTATGACGCATCACTCAATGATGCTTCAGGAAGTCAAGTACAAAATGTCACATCTTCCTTCTGATGACATCTTTTTAGCGATGCTTTGGAATTCTGTTGTTCTTCCTTCCGGTGGCATCTTTTTAGTGATGCTCCAGAATTCTACTATTCTTCCTTCTAGTGGAATATTTTCAGCGATACTCTGGAATTATGTTGTTCTTCCTTCTTACGGCATATTTTTAGCGATGCTCTAGAATTTTGCTCTGGTGCTCTAGAAATTTGTTCGGATGCTCCAAAAATTTTGGTTACTGCTCTGGCTACATCTTTCAATGATGCTCCAAAAATTTTGGTTGCTGCTTCGGCTGCATCTTTCAATGATGCTCTATAAATTTTGGTTGTTGTTTCGGGTGCATCTTTTGACGATGCTCTAGAAATTTTGGTTGTTGCTCTGGCTGCACCTTTCGATAATGCTTTGAAAATTTTAGTTTTTGTCCCAGCTGCATCATTCCAGCGATGCTCTAGAATCTTCAATCTTGTTACCATGTTTTGATGACATCTCTCTACAATGTTTCAGAACTCTCTTTCTCCACTTTGGTTGCATTTTTTTGTAATGCTCCAAATTTTTGTAAATTTTGTCTTTCCAGTATTTTGATTTTTCCTAAGTTTCATGCATGCCCATCATTTAATTCTATGTCACTTCGAGATCTACTCCCTAATAATTATTCTGCCACATTATACTGAATATTTCCATAATAAATAAAATTATTATAACACCTTTTTTTCATAATAATTTTTGCCACCATTTCAACTATTCCATCCATGCCATTATTATCCGCTGCCACCCTCGCCAACCCTATGACTATCCAATTACGTCAACACAAGTGAGTGACATTCGATCTAATGATAAGACCTAAGGTACGTGTGATTTTATTTATTTAAAGAATTAGTACTTATTTTGAATAAAGGATAATTAATTGGCATGATCCATTCCTCATAATTTTGAAACTTGTTCCTTCATAGGATTGCTAAAAGCATGATAGTAGTTGTGTAATTCCCAATGAAAGCTTGTCATAATTACTCAGTAAGGTGACAAGAAAGGTGATAATTAACTCCTCCTCCATTAGGTATATCGACACAAAATTATTTTCTTGTTTTTAATTCAGTAAGGAAAGAATTACAGAGTTCTACAAAATTTTGCCGACTAGCAAAGAAATAAAAAGAATAGGAGGAGCTAAGAAGAAGTCTGAGCCAACTTCTACAGCTCCATTATTGGCATTGGGCAATATTGCAGCTTTATTTCAAAAATTCAGGTGGTAGGAATTCATGAAGCAATTTGAAGGCTATACAAAGTAGCTTGTGAAGGAATTCATCAAGAATTTTGCAGATGGGCAGACTGTGGTGCGTGGAAAGCGATTCTGGGTAAGTACAAAAACCATTGCTCATCTTTCTGGTCTCAAAAATAAGGGTATTAATTTGAATGAAAATTCCCATATTCCCTATCAAAATTTGATAGAACTATTTCATAGGGAAGGGGAACCCCAACCTGTAATGGCCATAAGCACCAGGCGACAAAATAAGGGAATCCATGGAATGTCTCTTCCAAAATCCTGGAGGTCTGTTGCAGCCTAGATAATTAAGTATTTCACTTGTGAGGGACAAATGACTATAGTAGTGGGACCTCCTTTTCGTTTACTGACTCATTTATGCCATGACATTGACACTAACTCGTTTGACTGCAAAATCCGACGAAAATGTCCAACGAAATATGTATAATTTGATGTATCATTGGGTGCTTGTAAAATTTGATGTGTAATTTTCAATTTTTTGAAAGTTTATCCCCAACGTTCGTTGAAATGTCGACTATCAGCTTCGTCAAAATTTCAACAAACATGAAAAATAGAAAAAAAAATCAAATTGTGGCCGACATAAAGAAAAGTGAGTTCGTTGATTTATTGTGACAGTGTTTTTCTCTACTTGAGACAGTTTGTGGAGAACTAAGGATGATTTTCTTGGGAAAAATAAAAAAAATTCAAGAAGATATCGCCAGGTTGAGGGTAGTCATTGTCTTTTTGCAGAATTTAGTTGTGAAGTCAGAATTGTAGTTCCAAGTTTGAAAATCATATGTTAAAGCAACATCTCATCATATTTCATTTTTAGAGGTTTAGGGTTTTAAGAATTTCATGTCCAGATTTAGTTGTGTGGAATCGCCATAAGATCGTGCAACCAAGGAATAGATTCTTGTGATTGTAATTATGTGATCCATAACTCTATTGGTCATGTGGCACAATTGTGCTATAACAAATACATGATGCATTCATGTGTGACCTAAGTTTAATGTAGCTATGTTGTGATAGAAATGGAGGCACTCATATAATGTAGTTAATTCAGGTTGTATAATGTAGGTGTCAATCATCATTGGGTGCATTCAGGTTGTCTCAAGTTTAACAGATTAGGATGTAATTATAGCATGATTGAAGAGTGATTACCTCTTGCTGCAATAAAGAGTCTAGAACTCTGGTTGATATGCAAAGTGGTTGTGTTATATCAATTATGTAGTGCATTCAAGCACAACCCATGTTTAATGGGCTATTCTAGAGAGTGATCAATATTTTCTAAACCTTATGAATGCTACTTAAAAGCGTATAGCTTAAACTACAAACCAAGTTTGTTACATACTTGAATGCAATCTTAGGTTACCGCAAACTATAATAATGCAATCTGCTAATAACCATTATGGAAAGTATTAAAGCAAGACCCATGATATATAGGATATATTTCCCTGATCAGGTTTACATACCTTAATGATCAAACACAAGTTTCCCACACACTCTAGGATACAATCCAAGATCATACCACAACTTTGTCAAGACAACTAATTTTCTGACCCAAGATTTAAGGTTGTTTCTTAATACCAATAGAACCATTGGTAAGAGCATGATTAGGGTACAAACCCTAGGCCTTCGTAAAAACATAAACAATAACTATAGCGGATTAGTGAGGTTGCAATACCAGAAAGATTGAGACATTGTAGGTAATAACAAAATTTTTCAATCTAAAGATTGTAGCCAATAACAAGCACACTATGTAGCTTAGTGACATTTGTAAATGCAATCTACAGTAAGAAGAATGACAATCACTTGAGATGTGACAATCAAAAAGAGGCTGAGCAGTGACAAGATAATAAAGCTCAAACCTTGCATAGTAAAGTGGAGTTTTTAACAGTGAGTTTCCTTACCCCCTTGTTGACCTTAAGGGTTTTTCAAATGCTTTTGGTAGTGTTAGACAAGGAAAATGCAATCAGGGAATGATTGTCCAAATGAAGTAACAGTGGTAATCATAGGTTCAATTTTTATTCTTAGCCATTAATGTATAATGGAGGTAGTGGATTGCATGTTTGAGTAGTGTTTTGAGACTCATCAAAGATGGGAGAATAGTGAATAATACCTTATGGACTGTGAAGTAGTGTCAATAAGGTTGAAGGATCTTAAGAACTACAATACCATGAAACAATGAGTCCCCTATAGTAAGTAGGCAGTCTATAGGGCATAGTTTGATTTTATAGAAGGATGCTCATGAAAGGAATCTTCAACTGATAGTGAGTGAGTTGTTTGAGATTGCAGCTGAGGGTGCAATACCCAGTCTTAAAGGAAGTTAGCAAAGCAGTAAATGTGCAAGAAAATAAAATACACACAACAAACAATTCACAATGTTATCTTGCATAATGCCTTGAGTTTGAAGACAAAAATATTATTGTATCTTCATGATGAAAGTGGTGACCTCAATGGTCAATCACTGGCAACCATGATTTTAAAACACGCTATTGTGCTTATGGAGGTGAAATTTTAAGCAAGGCAGTGAGTGGTGGTTTGGAACAATGGCAGGTATGAAGGACTTGCTTTATATGCATACTATGTAGTCTAGCTTAAGACACTATTCTTAGAAGAGATTGAAGGTGGATTATGGAACTCAAGGGTTACCATGAAAATGATTAAAGCAAAGATTGAGATCTATTTAAAAGCCACGGTCATGAAGATATTAAAGATGTCACATCCAAAACCCTAGTAGTGGAGTAATGAATACAGGCCA
Organism: Sequoia sempervirens; assembly: GCA_007258455.2. Lineage (NCBI taxonomy): Eukaryota > Viridiplantae > Streptophyta > Pinopsida > Cupressales > Cupressaceae > Sequoia > Sequoia sempervirens. The sequence continues at coordinate 43,170,892 of VDFB02000007.1, read as the reverse complement.
AAGAGGATAGTGTGTGCAGATTTAGGAGATCTCCACATTATCTAATTATAGGGAAATACATCATTTATTTATTTTTAATTAAAATAAATCATTCTAAACCCTATATAGGATACATTGTTACTTCAAAAGCCTCTCAAGGAATTTGAAATTATGCAAATATATGTCTAGTAAATACCTAGATTACAAATAGTAGCTAGAACAATGTAAGATTTGTTGAGCAGAGTAGGAATGAGATAAGCAGCAATGAATCCTATGCCTCCTTTCACACACATCTCCTCACTATTCTCTGTCATTCTTTACAGAAACACTTCTCCATTTTGGCGGTCTATGCTTGAAAATAATGTTTTGAGGAAGGTTTTAGAGTATGTTTATTAAAATGAAAACTCCATTCTGGTGGGCTATGCCTGAAAATAAGATTTTGACAAAAGTTTTAGGGTATTTTGGTGGGCTATATTCTTGATTCCTTAAATGATTTATTCAAATGGATTGTGACTAAATAAATGACTAACTATTTAGTCATTTTTATTTGTGTGACTAAATAATTTTTAATCAATGACCAAACTAGTAATTTATTTACTCATTTATAGTTGAGTTGCAAAAAATGAGCGGAATTTAGTCATTTTAGTTGTTGTGACTAAAATTTTAGTCACCTAGTCATTTATTTGCCAAATTCTACTAGTGTGTGCTTCCTTGTGCGATTAGGGCTCTCTCAATGTTGAGGGCCCTAGGGATAAGCTTGTCATAAGAAGTGACACATTGCATCTTTAACTAAAAGGATAAATCTGTATTGACATTAGCAATGATGATTCTGACTTGTTGCTCCTTAGGAATGGGTCACTTGCTCTTACTAGCTCGCTACCTCCATCGTTGTAGGAAATTTGTGATCAAGTTCAATATTCTGATTTTAGGAGTCTTAACGGTTGGAAATCATAGTAAAATCAGAATTTAATAAGTTTTGGAATTAGCATTTTAAAGTGTTTTTTGGGGTTATTAACTTTAGACTATCTTCTCTTTTTTAGGGGTGGTTGCATGCCAAATTTTTTGGTGTAAAATATCAGAATTATTAGATTTTGTTACCTATCTATTAATAATAAATATTAGAGTGTGATTTTGATATTTTTTGAAGATCTAAATAGTCAAGCTTGGTAAAGAAAAATCATGTCAGATAATATTAGTCTAGAACAAAATGAAAAGACAATTGATAGATTGTGGGCTAGATTGAAAAGAAAGGGTGATGGGAAATGTTGTTGTCCTTGCAATAATTGCAAGGGCTTAAAGATGAGATGACTTTTAATCACAACAAGTGAGAAAAATTGTAGGCAGCATGGTCACATTGAAGGGGGGCATGATTATCATCCATTGGTAAGTTGTTCATTATATGTGTTTATATCGTTTTAACATTTTATATATATATAATCACTTGATTATGATCATAGTTTATTTATGTCTATCATTATTATAAAGGTGGGGTGCCCTAGGGCAAATGATATGAATTATCATGGCCCGAAGAATGTGGTTTTTCAAGCGGATGAACATGGAGTTGTGAATATCGAAGATGATCATGTGCCAGAAAATATAGTTGAATATGATGGTACGAATACATTGATTCATGACACATTTAGTGGCAAAGCTGATCATGATGATCAAGATGACTTTCATGATGTTCATGATTTACATGTACTTGAGAAGACATACGAGCCCCTTTATGAAGGCTCCCAAACAACTCTTCTCTCTCATGTATTGTTGATGTTGAACTTGAAGGTTATGAATGGTTTATCAAACATAGCAATCTCACGGATGTTAAGGTATGTCATATATGTCATCTTTTTCCATCTATTTTAATTGTTGTTAGTTCATCACTAGTAAATAAAGGATGAAATATGTACCATTAATATTCTTTATATTAACAAATTATTTTTTGTTGTAGATTGATTGGTGAATTTTTGTTATCACCATCAAATATTTTACCTCGCTCATACCGAGATTTATCTGCCATTATGAAAGATATCGGAATGGAGTATCAAGCAATAGATGCATGTCCCAATGATCATATTATATATCATAAACAACAGGAATTTGCAATAGAATTCCCAGAATATCATATCAGTAGATATCAAATAGATCAACTAACAAAAAAGGTGCCTCATAAGGTTCTTCATTATATTCCCATTATTCCACGCATGCAACAATTATTTAGGTGCGAAAGCTTAGTGCAATTTATGGATTACCATGCACTGAATAGAAGTGGAGATGACATTATTTGAATGTTTTTGGATGGTTCTGCATTTAGGGACATGGAGGAAAAATGGCCACACTTTAAAGAAGAACCTCGTAATCTCAGGCTTTCATTGGGAGTGGACGATGTCAATCCATTTGGAGAGCTGAGATCTATTTACTCGGTGTGGCCTATCAACAATAACATTCCTCCATGGATGTCAATAAAGAGGGAGCACATAATGTTGTCAATTATTGTTCCAGGTATTTATTTACATCAATTTTCTTTAACATAGTAGCATCTCATTTGTCTTATTTGTTGCATAATGACATATTTTTTTCATTCAATAGTCATGTACATTAATTTATATATATTGCAGTAAAATGGTTATAATAATTATGTAATGTTTATGTTCATTCAACTAGGTAAGTACCAAGTTAAAGATATGAATGTATATATCGAGTCTCTTATCGACGAGTTACTAAAGTTATGGAATGGCATCACTATGTATGACGTCTCTAGACCAATAGGACAAATACAATTTCAATTCCATGCAATGCTTGTATGGACAATTCATGATGCCCCAGGGCTAACACATTTTTGTGGTATGTTATAACGTTCACTGCACTTTAACAATATTTAATTTGATGAAGTAGATATCATGCATATTTTTAAAATAATCTATTCATTATATATAATTATAAAATTGACATATTTAATCCAATTATATATGATCTTGCAGGTCTTCAAACAAAGGGAAAATTTGCATGTCCAATTTGTGGTCCAAAGATGAAATCTCGTCGTTCAACAAGTTTAGGAAAGCAGGTGTTTGATGAGTATAGGCAATTCCTCCATAGAAATCATAAGTATCGAACTACTAAAAAACATATTTTCAATGGGAAAGAGGAGACTACATCAAAACCACGAAGAATGACACCTTGCCTATGGAAGTTGGAATATAATAGAATTAATCGTCAAGGTTATACATCAGATCAAATTGTTTATCTATCATATATGATATGTTTTGAATTTATATTTTTATATTATGTTGTGTTTACTCATGTTGTAATTGACAATGATTGTCGTTGTTAATTTGTTTAACTTATATGCTTCATGAAGGTCGTCAAGGCATTAATGGTCAGCTTCCACAGGGACTGAAAAGTTATCCCAAACAATTTAGTAGGTTGCCCTATATGAGCAGCTACAAATTGTGCATTTGTTTGATACAATGCATATAAGAAAGAATATAATAGAAACATTATGGAAAATATTAGATGGAAGGCATGACAAAGAAAAAATTGTCAAAATTTGTAGTGACATTCAGGAAGCCAATCATGCAATGAAAAATGTCATTCAATTAAATAGTGATGGAGACCAAATTAATATAAGTGCCCTTCATTGGTTATTAATAGAGCAAAGCAATGCTATAAAAGAAGTCATACAAAAAATTTGATTTCCCACAGGATTTTCTGCGAACATAAACAATATAATAACAAAGAAAGGTGAATTTGGGTCAGGGATGAAAATGCATGATTGGATACCTTCATTAAGGTAATTATTATGGTATATTATATACACTTGTATAATGCATGTACTTTTCAGTGTATTGTGTTTACTACTTTTGGAAAAACAATGAAAAGATCATTTTATAATTGTTGCAGTACATTCTACCTCTATCTCTCCCAGACAACTTTGACAACAATGTCAAGCAAGTTATATATGATCTTGGAAAATACATGAGGTAAGTAGCGATATTTTTCAATTCATTGTATACATCTTATAATTTCCATTTGTTTTACTTGTTATATAATATACTATATATTTTTGTTAAATCTTGTTAATATATTTGTGCCTTGAATCACTTGTAGATGGTTGTCATCTAAAGAAATCCATAAAGAAGATATAAATTATTGGAAGAGAAAAATTCCTCGTCTAATGTGTGAAATGCAAAAGTGTCTACCTTCGACATTTTTCAATGCACAAAAACACTACCTCATACACCAAGTTGAGGAGATTGAATTGTGTGGACCTATACACACAAGGTCAATGTGGATGGTTGAGAGGCACTTGAAATTTTTGAAGGCTTTGGTTACAAAAAGAGCACATCTTGAGGGTTCTATGGTGGAGGGATATATGGTATACCAGACCATGGTGTACATTAGTGAATATATTCCTAAGTTTGCAGCAAAGATCCATGTAGATCGCATTTGGGATCCCAACTCCATTAACAAATTTGAAGGGGAGTACCTGATGGGGAAAGGTAGATTGAAGAAAGTGAGAGGTAATTATAAGATGGTCATGGAGATTAATTGGAATACATTTTACATATGTTTTTTATGTATATTGTACTTATTTAATTTTTAATCTTCAATATACATCAATTATAAATTAAGGTCGTATACTGTGGTATTTAACTAATTATACGTCGTTTGTGAATTTCAATTTTTTTTGATATAGTTGGTCAAGAGTGGGATGCACTACATTTGTACGTTGCCAATAATCTTGATTGGATGATGGTATGGATTGAACAATGTCAAAAATATGGTCACACATTAACATGGGAAGGTGTGGCTTCATTGGTTAAAGAAGCTCATCGTAATGGAGATTCCAATGTTACACAAAGGGAAATTGATTTAGCATATGGTTTAAGAGATAAAAAGGTACGTATAAATATATTAATCACCCATATTATTTAATTATTTTCAATTATATTGATGTATATATATGTTGAGATTGTTTTCTTTGCATACATTCGGCCAAGAATAAATATGTTTATCAATAGACGATATTGCAATAATTTTTACATGTTTGACATATTGCAGGTGAAACACCATAAGGCTATGTGGTGCAATGGTCATAAATTTTGAATCAAAATGTTGGATGACATGAAGAAAACTTGTGATTCTGGTATAGCTACAGTCTTTCAAGTGACTAATGTTTCATCTAGAAGCGGCATACATCCAAAAGTCTCAGAAAATTGATACTATGGGATTTTGGATGATATACTTGAGTGTGACTTTAAGTCCTTCAGATTAATTTTTTCGTCATCCTATGGTACAGGCTATGGTTGAATGAAAATGATCTTGAGAGAACTGTTATTAAACATGATAATGGATTTACCATGGTTAATACAAGGTTGATCGAGCGAGCTGGAAATGAGCCCTATGTTCTTCCAAGCCAATATGAGCAGGTATTTTACTCAAAGGTTCTAGGTAAACTGGGTTGGTCATTTTTTGTTAGACATGATCCAAGAGGAAGGCCAGTAAAGTATAATGTGGTGGAAGAAGAAGATACCGAAGAACTAGAAGATGATGTAGATGATGATCAAGATCAACAGTTAGCTGATGATGTCCCTGACGAAGATGTCGAAGAGGAGGAACTAGATCATGATGATGTAGGAGTTAATGTTCATGAAGATTGTATCCATGTGGATGATGACATTATTGAAACTGATATCGATGATGATGATGATGATATGACCAATCCTTAAAATGTCGAATCTTGATTAGATGATACAGACAAAGAGTTGGATGAAGAAGAAGATCAATGACATTGAAATGTATTAGTTATGCGATTATATTATCTATTTGATATTAATTTCTTGATAGAATTATATTTGACTTATGTGGTTACATAATTAATTCATGATGTTTTTATTTTTTATTCTATTACATAGTTAATTTAATGATGTACTTTTTAATGTTTGAAAGGTCAAAAAATTAAAACATTTCAATAGTGATGTTAACAACCTTGAAATTAGTGTGTTTTATGTTTCATGTGATCATAAAAGATTAAAAAGTCAGTTATAGAAGTGGTTGTTTAGTGGTTGATGTAAAGGCCTTTAAAATGCATAAAGTGATAATTGTAATGGTTGTTGATGGTTGTGGATTTAAAATACAAGCTCTTGACATTCAAAAATCTATGTTTTTCTTCAAAAAATTTGTATTTTTCCTGTTATGTAGTATTGTACAGTCACATGCAGCCATATTTTGATGTGAAATCAATTCCAGGTCGTGAAGATATGTGTTAGATTTGATTTGAATCTGATTTGAGGGCTTAAGGCATTGATTTGAGTTAGAAAGCTTCATTTCTTTGCATACAACCCAGTTACCCTATTTTTGAGGGTTTTGTAGTCGAAACATGATATAAAGGGGCTCTTACACTTTTTGTGATTACTGTAGCTTGTGTAAGAGGCCCCATGGATACTATTCTAATTGTAGGATGCATGAATAGCACGTAGGATGAGAAATAAAGAAGGTATAACTGCTGTCCTCAAGAGTTTTGTGAAGAAAAACATGTGAAATGAGAGGTTCAATCTTAAGTTTCAACAAAACATGTATGGGAGATCTGATTTTATGAATTTTTATCCATGTACAGACCTAATGGGTTGTTTTTGAACACTTAATATAAATGATATACATACACACACACACACACACACACATATATATGTATGTATGTATGTATGTATGTATGTATGTATGTATATTTTTAAATGTAAATGTAAATACAATTACTGGATGCTTTCCTAGAATAATAAATGCAACATATCATTAAAGAAATCTCTATCTATGTATATAAATGTGTATTTCTAAATGCAAGTGTAAATGCAAAGAGCATATAGTTTTGTAGTGTTATAGATACAACATATCCATAAATTAATGTAATTGAAATTCTAAAGTCTTCAACACATATAATATGAAATCGATCAAACTATTAAACTACATGAGAAATAAATGAAAACAGTAAATGCATATGTGTGTGTATTTGTAAATGTAAGTGTAAAATAAATAAGAATAATGACAATTATAAAATAATAAAAGGAAAGGTTTAGAGTTTAGAGTGGGAGAGAGATAGAGGGTAGATGGTTTAAGGGTTAATGGTTTAAGATTTAGGGTTAAAGGTAGAGGGTGTTGGTTTGTTTTTTACACTATAACCAGGTTGGTCTTCTAATCTACCTATGGGATTGCCAATTCCAATCAAGGGCAGCTCGAAGGACCTAGACCAATTGACGAGGACTTTAAAAATCCTTCTACACTTTGGGCTCTGCAAGACTCGGGAGGGTGATTCCTTAATGTGTTTACAACCTTTGCACCAATATCATAAACAACATTAACACATAACAGATAATCCCATTGAATAGCTCAACACAATAGGATAATATCAAATAAAATTGGTTGTTCACCGATAATATCAACTATGTGGAGCATGAGATAACTACAACACAATCCATAGTAAAATATAGTCATTAATTTGCAATTTGTAGCAATCTCTAGGCAAAGACAAATAGTTATTGAACTACATAAATAAGTACAACTTAGACCAGTGCCATATATCCATTGCAAGAGTCAAATTCATAAGCATCTAAAGGTTTATGATAGATTTAATACATAACATATAACTTATAAGATCCCTAACAATATTGCATTACAATTTCATCAGTATGCATTATCACCCAATACTACTTATCAAATCCTTATACAGAACATATCTTCCTATAATCCCATTCAAGCATTTTAATTAATTCCTTGAATTAAAGCTAAAATAAGGATTATACACACCACAATAGTGAGATGAATGAAACAACCCTTAGTCATCTTATTCAAAATTTGGATATGCATGTATAGTGGAGAGACATGAGTTTGAATTTATCATTTCAACTCAAATGCTAGTACTATTATACAACATTAAATCCCCATGAATTCAAAACCAATTACAAAATAACTCATAACCTAAATTGTATTTCTCTCTAAAACCATCAGACTCTACAATTTGCTCTGCAACTTCACTTAGACTCAACCAAAATTATCTAACTTGCTATCCTGTACTTCTAGCCTTGAAATCCTTCTTATAGAAAATGAAGGAGCAAACAAGCATCAGGCCAAAAAGTACACATGTCACCAGCCAAATGAAGCATCTGGTGATATTGCAAAAATCGTTACAACAACCATTACCCTAGAGAATATTTTCGTTCATCATGTCAGCTGAGGAAAATTGAGGCAACAACAAAAAACCACAAGAAACCCATGCCGAGACTGCCATCAAAGCAAAACCAGAGGCCGTTGTAACCACAACATCTGATTTACCACCCGTTAGTAATTCATTCTTTTATTCCTCCTCAGTCAAATATTTATCTACCCACCTCTAATATTCTTCATCAATCGGCCAGTCAAAATTAATTACCTCATTCACCTTGGCATTATAAGGTGTGTATTTTACTGCTACCTAATTTGCATCTCTTTCAAAAGATTCCAAAAATGAGCTGGTACTAATGATTTTATCCATACAGCTCACCAACAAGTCATAATTTGAGTCATCACAAATTAATTTAATTTGATCATTGATGACCTCACTTGCTTGACCTTGCCACTACTGGAATGACCTGATTTTCCCCTACTCATCAATTATATTAGGTAACAATGTCTTACCCCAATCATTGAAATTATTCACCAACCCCCTAATCTTCCTATTCAAGTCATCTAGTAAGGTCTGAAAACCTTGCAATGATTTTACTAACACATGAGTAGGCTTTAATGATTGGGGCATATTGTTTGTATCAAACCTTGAGACCTTATACATGACATTCAGATCACTGGCCCTAGGGATCCAATTTTCAATCAATGGTATCACTACCTCCCGATCCCTATCAATATTCTTTATTGTATCTAATAGCAAAGAATAGAAATAATGTATAGATAGCAATTTATTATCAACCTTTTCATTCAAATTCCTTAAAATAGTAGTAACAATCTCTTTTTGCTTTGAAAGAGATCCCTCCTCACTTACCATCAAATATGTCTATAAATCATCAATTCTTTGCAAGAGCTGCTTCTTTGTAGGATCAACAGAGCACTCTGTTTCTTCATCAATTTCCTCTAAAGAAGGGGTGAAGGTAGGATTCTGACTGGGAGACCCTGGTGTGAAAATAATTGGAGAAGCAAGAGGAACTGACCCTGCTGTGGAAGGTAATGTACTGGTCCCTAGAGCACTTGATGTCTCCCCAATCTGTCTATACCTGAACCTTTCCACCTCAATTTGCAACTCAACATTCCTCTTTTGCATCTTGTTGTATTCTTCAATCAAAAGATTATACTTCTCCATTAGGCTTTTCTTTTCAGCCTCCTCCCTTTCAATAGTCTTTTGGGCCAATTTGGCCACATTCACAGTTAAACTAGTGGCCTCAATTTTTGAGGTCTCTGAAGCTCTCTTTATTATTAATCCCCCTATGAAATTTGGATTAATGTCTATAATATTTGGCTTTCTCCCTTGTGGGGCCAATGCCCAAATTGCCAAGGTTTCATACTCTTCACTGAAAGCAGAATATTGAAGTGTTGCCTTGACTTCTTCTTTAGATTCTTGCAAGGGATGCTTGGACTTCATAATAGCATTAAAGGCCACTACATCTACAACGTCCCATTCAGGCAGAATCAATATACTAGCTTGACTCACCAATTTTATGCCTTCCTCAAGAGTGATGTTCTTTAATTCTTCCATTAATTCAACTTTCACTTCCTCATCATTCTCCTGGTCTGACCTGTCAGGTCTTAGTTCTCTTCTCTCCTTACATTTATTTTGATATTCTTCAAACTTCATCCTCCATACCAATTGCAAGAATACAAGAGTCTTTACAAATACATTGTCATCTAAAAACTCCTTACATGCTTCCATTCTTGCATCTTGTACACTTTTTCCTTTCATATCTAAATTAGATAAAACCAATTTAGTGGCCTAGGAGGGGAAGGTATACCAACCTGCATGTCCTGATCAGTAACAATAATTTCATCCATCAAACTCTCATGTGGTTGATCAATTGTTTTCCTTTTAGGGCTTGGCTCAGATGGTGGTGATGGGGGACTATCTTCCGATGATGACTCTAAATCAATGATCTTAATTGCCCTAGGAACTTTGAATTTTGGACCTGGTTGTGAAGGAAACTTCATAATTTGCTTCCCCTTTTTGTCCACTTCTTCCTCATCACTGTTACTATCCTTTTTTCTCCTATAAATGGGCCACTTTTCTATAGGCTAGTATGTTGGCCTTGTTTCAAATGGTCTAGCACCTTGTTCTTGTACACCCAGACTTAGCTCTAAGTTTACTTTTTTGGTTCTCAAAGTGCCCATAATCTCTTTGAAGTTCTCCATCAGAAAATCAATTTTCTTATGGTGGGGATTGAACTCCAACAGTGAATCATATTTCGGATCTATTTTGTGCACAATATCTAATAGCTTATCATAATCTATCCATTTTTCCTTGTTCAACTCCTGCTTATTTAGGTTGAACTCATTTCTGATTAGGTCCTCAGGAAAGTTAAACTCATGCACAAACTTTCCATCCTTTATTATTTGTCTAAAAAGGGTAAAGAAACCCTCAAGATCATGCTGCCACTTTGGACCACATCTCAAATGATAATCCTCAAATAATTTCTCAAAGTGCACCCAGCCTCCTTTTGAAAAGGAAGAATTAGATACCACTATATAATTAGGGAAAAATGTTCCCTTACCCCTCCCTGTGAGGTTGTCCTCATGGATGCAACCTATCTACCACATAAATTCTGCAAACCCCACTCTTGGTGGCACATTATATGGCAGTATATGAGGAGCTCCTTGAAAACCATATACCCTCAAAAAAATGTTGACTGGGTATGGGATAATGTCACCTCAGTTATGGCTAACTTTTAATTCTAGCTTCCTCCCCTTTGGCCTGAGGAAATCATGTAATTCCTCAGGAATCCTAGGTAGATTCACCATAAATCTAGTCCTTAATCTGGAAGCAAAAAAATTATCAAATTGCACATAACTAGTGCTTTCCTTATTACAAGATAAATCTACAGCCAATATCTGTATTGACAATATTTCTCCATCAACCGATTGCCTTAATTTCATCTTCTCATAGAAGAAGTCAGCATTCTTGAATAAAAACATATGCATCAGCATAGAATACCAAAATAATTAAGTGCTGGTATCATTTTTCTGCAACTTTGACAACCCCTCATGTATCCTCTCAGCCAAGAAAGAAGCAAATTCATATGTGACAGAGAAGTTAGGGCGTTGTATTTGCACCCCCATGAACATGTATGCAATGGGCATCACCGCACCAGGACTGAAACCCAAAATCTGACACAATGAATAAAAAGTGGCTAGGAAATGATTTGCAAAACAATTTAATCTGAAAGGTTCTTGGTCACTGGGAGTGATATGAAATCTTGAACCTCCTGCCCTAGCCAGATGAGGTGGAAGCAATTTAGCTCTAAAAAGAGACTTCAACTTTGCATATTCCTGCTTTATTTCCTCAAGGTTGATAGGCACCAAGTCCTCACTCAGTTCACTCAAGTCAAAAATATATTGAATATCATCTCTATTAATGCTTAACAAAACCTTTCCATCATTATCCCTAATTACCCATGATAGGGTCATATCTTGCAGCTACTGCCCTAAGCAGGTCTAAATCAGGGAAAACATTCAGTACCACTAGCTTCCCCATATCATACATCCATCCATTTGAAAAGGGTGAGGCCAATTCCTCTATCCATACCACAATCTGAACATTTCCAAACCCGTGAGAGGAACCCTAGCATCGGCTATGTTGGAACAATTGTATACTAACCCCTCCCCTAGGATTTTCCCTCGCATCAGAACCAATCTCTTCTTTCTATCATTCGTTGACAAGGGCAATTGATCTAGGAAATTATCCTACAGGTTTCTTTTTAAATAGTCAATCTAGCCAGAATGTTGCTTGGGTGGTGCCATCTCGGACAAACTAGGGTTTCTTATAACTTCACACTTCAAATAGCTAGGACTAACTAGAGATATGAAATTATAGAAGAAAAAAAATATTGCAATTTCTCACAATTTAAATAAACTATAGCCCTAAAACATTTATCAACAAGCCCTATGATAAGTACAGAAAATCTTTTCCTTAATTCAAGCACAGAGTGACCGGGAAACACAAAAATTAACTCACGGCTCTTTTCGCAGAAATCCCAAATTCTTGTTGTCAGGGTTCACAACCTTGCTCTCAACTCTGAAATTACTTCACAAAATACCTGAATGCTTTGTGACACACATAAAGTAGGAGAATTTATTTTATTTTGATCAAATTGTGCCAGTAAATGTCTCATCTTCCATTAAAGCTCACTTGTGCGCTGCACAAACGACTCCAACCATATTTGATGCAGATTTAAATTCAAGCCGTCGATCCTTCATTTTGATCAAATCATCGATGACTACCTTCAAAATAGGCTAACAAAATCACCAACATGGCCATAAGGAGCCCACCATACCATACGTTGTGAAGGAAGTCCACGTGGCAGTTTCCTGCGATATCACAATCGGTAAAAATCTTGTAACTTTGGATCACGCGATGGCGGGAAACTGTAGATCTTGAGCATCAATGATCTTGTTCCTTCAACACAGTCATCGACCCTATCATTAAACCTTAAGCATCTTTTCCATCAAGATTATAACACATCTGTCGATTTGAATCATGTGCATCTTAAGAGCACTTTAGTAACCATCCTTTTAATGTATTTAAGGTTGGATTAATGTTCCACATTATTTCCTTTATTCTTTCAGCTTCATTAGATGAGACATGTGGTGACCGCCCATGATATCGCGATCGACCAAAGCACTATGGTGGGGCCATCATGGGATGGGGGGGAATGGCTGAGATCAAATGGTAGTTGATTAGTGGTCGCACAATTTCATCCCCCAAAAGGACACGTGGCACCCGCCCGCCATATCGCAATCGGTAAAAATCCTGCAGTTCTGATCACGTGATGGTGGGCAACTGTTGATATCTGAAGGAAATTTGATCAACGGTAGCACGAATTCGATCCCTTCTGCAAAATAAAACATTCATTAAAAAGGATGAGGGGACATCACTATGCCAACAGTAAACAATGACATAAGTTGTTTTTTAAAAGATGAAACACAGGGCCAACTGAGACTTCGAAAATAAAACCCTGCGGAGGAAATAAAGTATTAAAATCAAAGTTGGGTTTTAATTTTAATCTAGTGACGTAAGCCTAAGCCATTAACCCTAGTGGTCATGTCATCGACGACTTAGCCAAAGCCTTTCATTAAATACTAATCGTGCAATGTGTAGGTTTTTCAGATTCAAAGATATGGGAGAAGATCTCGATTGTACCCCACCAGCTCATAGACCTAAGGTGTAGCCCTATTATTTGGCTCGAGGTCAGCAAAAGGTAGATGTGTGTCTTGTATGGAATGTGAGGCCCAATCTCCACTATTGAGCTCATAACTTGTGGTTTTAGATCGACAACCAAGATCAAAAGCTAATGTAAATCTTTGTCGTTCCCTGCTAGCTCGCAGGAGGAAGATGAAGGTTGGTTAAAATCCACGAGGACAACGAGATTGCAATGCGTAGCTCCAGCTGTTTAGTTTGCAAAGTGCATAGGACCTGCTGACATGGTAGTTGGTTTCCAAGATGGATTAATGTTATTGGTCATGAGGAAGGTCAATGATGCTTCGTTGGATGTCAAACCGAGTTAGCCTGAGATAAACCATTTGATCTGCCAACTCTTTAGGAGATCAGCGGGCAGTATTCAAAGTTAGAAAATGGCACATGGTGGTCATTTTATTGTACAACTGGTGAATTATTAATGAATTATTGCTTGCTTGTGTAGTCATGTCGATCTCAATCTGTGTGAAGATGTTGTTGGCAATCATGAAGGGTGATCTGTGGATTCTCATGCAACTCAAGTTAAACGGTGACAATACATATGCCGCCAAATTTCCATGTTTGCACATGCATTTTTACTAAGCATTGATGAAGGTTGCCATTACCTTGCACAATAAATACAAGAGGAATTAACTACTAATTGTGTCATTCTTGTAGCAGTTAGAGCACTTTCTGGGCTGAGTCTAATCAAGTTTGAGTGCTTATCTAACAAGAGAAAATGAGTAAGTCAGTAAGGAGGTTTGTTTGTTTGAGCTCACAAAATCTCGGTCCTGCTATTTAGGAAAGTGCTTTGGTTGACAAGCCCAAGATTGTGCCCACTAGATGCAGTAGAAGGTTGCAATTCTAGGACATTGCTGCTCAACTAGTAGATGACAAAGGCAAGCAGTTGGTGTGCTCTATTACTAGTGTTGGTAGGAAAATAAGGTATGGTCATGGCTCCTTTGGATTCCAACACTCACCCATTGAACTTACGACCAACACTTATGATGATGTAATCGAGACCAACTCTGACTACTGTTGGTATTTACCTCGCTTCAATCACGGTCTACCCTCTGATGAGGAAGTGATATCTGTGGTGCCATTGGCGGTTAAAACCCCAAGTGGATGGACTAGAACCGTATTGGGCAAGGAAAAGAAAGAAGAGGAGGCTGAGGTTTCCTCTCCTCCTCTAGGAACAACTAGAAGCGGGCGTGTATATCAAGGTTTGAGTGTTGGTAAGGGCAGGGTGGCAGGTAAATAAGAAGTTGTTGTGTGGGATGTAAAATTTTGTGTTGATGATGTTGTTGTTGTTGGTGGTGTTGGTTTTGCGTGTGTGGCACATTTTGATGTTAATTGTGTGCCTTCATGGAAATTTGGTTGCCTAGTTTTTTTGTGTGGATAGCGACAAAAGGGATTTTGATGACAATTTGTGTTCCCTTTTTTGATGGTAGTTACAACTTTAGCTTTCCCCAGTTACACTATGTTTTGCAGATTCAACGTGTGGGAAGTTTTGAAATGAAACTCAAATGCAATGGAGATTTTTTTCAAATGAAAATTTGTGGTGAAATTACATTTGAGCCTAAAGCTTGTTGCTCCCTTGTCATATAAAAGGGAATTCAAGGCTCATTTTTAGGGAGAGAACTGATGAAAGCTCTAGTTAGGTTTTGAGTTGAATATATAGGTAGAAAGATAGGAATAGAATAGATACCCTATTTTGAGTTTTGGATGAATATATGCAAATTATCTTAAATTGTATGCATATATGACTTATAAGCATGAATAAACGTATAATTATAATATATTTTCTCTCCTTATGTGGATTTGAGTGAATTTTGAATGAAATGTTAATGATGTTGTTGTTCTTCTTTTGAGAATTTGTTTAATTGTGTGTCTATGTTTTTGCTTTGATTCAAGAAAATCAATTAAATGATTAAATGGAGTCATAAGTTTACAATTATTTACAAAGGATTTGATAAGTAGTAACATATCAAAGAATTGAGCTCCATAATGCAAGGTATTATATGAGTAGTTTCTATTAAATTCTTGGGTCATTTCTGCTAACGATAAATGGGTAACTAAATATTTAACTGACGAAGAATAAAAGAATAATATGTAAATGGGTCACTCAATCACTCCCTCTATCTCTCTCCCCTTAACCCTAAAACCTAAACCCTAAACCCTTAAACCCTTAAACCTATACCCTCTACCCTTAACCCTCCCTTCATTTATCTCTCTCTCTCTCAAGTCTCTCCCTCCTAGCACCACTCCCTCTTTGAGGTCTCTCTCTCAATCACTCACTCACCTCTATCTCAAGTATCTCCTCCTACCCCTTCTCTCTCTCTTAGGTCTTTCTCTCACTCACTCACCTCTACCCAACCCCAAACCCCTTAACCCTTAAACCTCACCCCTACCTCTACCCTACTCTACCTCTACCCTCACCCTCTCTCTCTCTCAAGTCTCCCTCAACCCTCTCCCTCTCTCGTGTCTCTCACTCACTCTCTCTATCTCTCTCCCCTCTACCCTTAACCCTAAACCTTAAACCCTTAACCCTTAAAATCTAAACCCTCTACCCTCTATCTCTCTCCCAATACTCCCTTCCTCCCTCCCTCTCTATCAAGTCTCACCCTCTCACCACCTCTCCTCTCAGGTTTCTCTCTCTCTCTCACTCACTCCTATCTTTGTCCCCTCTACCCTTAACCCTCTACCTTCTACCCTCTACCCTCTATCTCTCTCCCACTCCCTCCCTCTCTCTCTCACTAAATCCATCTATCTCTCTCCACTCTACCCATAACCCTAAACCCTAAACCCTTAACCCTTAAACTCCAAACCCTTAAACCCTCTACCCTCTACCCTCTCTCTCTCTCTCTCAAGTCTCTCCCTCCTACCCCCTCTCCCTTGATCTCTTAGGTCTCTCTCTATCTCTCACTCACTCCCACTATGTGTCTCCCCTCTACCCTTAAACCCTAAACCCTAAACCCTTAACCCTTAAACTCTAAACCCTCTACCCTCTACGTTTAACCCTCTACCCTTATCTCTCTCCCATACCCTCCCTCCTTCCCTCTCTCTCTCAAATCTCACCCTCCTACCTCCTCTCCCTCTCTCAGGTCTCTCTCTCTCACTCACTCTTATCTCCCTCCCCTCTACCCTTAACCCTCTACCTTCTACCCTCTACCCTTAACCCTCTACTCTATATCTCTCTCCCACTCCCTCCCTCTCTCACTCAAATCCTCTATCTTTCTCCCCTTCTACCTATAACCCTAAACCTTAATTCCTTAAACCCCAAACCTTAAACCCCTACCCTTTACCTCTCTCTCTCTCTCTCAAGTCTCCTCCTACCCTCCCTCTCTCGTGTCTCTCTAACTCACTTATCTTCTCTCTTCACTTAACTCCTTTAACCTTAAAACTCTAAACCTTAATATTAGGTGTATTAAACATTATATGTATATAAATTTTGGAGTTCTAATAGGAATTGAATGATAAATGATGATGAATGTGGAAAAATCTAAGGCACTTTAATATTTTCAACTAAAAAAGCTAGAGTTCAATTAGGATTAGTGTTCACTTAGGGTTAGGTTTAGGGTTCAATGAATGTTCAATTTGGGTTACGATTGAGGATGAGGTTGGGGTTTAATTAAGGTTATGAATTCAATAAGAGTTCAAATAGGTCAAGGTTAAGGTTAGGGTTGGGGTTAAAGGTTCAATTAGGATAAGAATTAGTGTTAGGGTTAGGATTAGAGTTCAACTGTAGTTCAAAGTTAGGGTTATGGTACAATTAGGACTAGTGTTCAATAAATGTTCAATTAGGGTTAATACTTAATTGAGGTTAGTTTTAAAGTTTAATTAGGGTTTGGGTTAGGGTTGGGATTATGAATCAAGTAGGTTTGGGCTAGGGTTTGATTAGAGTTAGGTTTAGGGTTTAGTTAGAGTTAGGGTTAGGGTTAGGGGTAGAATTCAATTATGCTTAGTGGTCAATTATAATTAGATTTAGTGTTCAATTAGGGTAAAGGTTAGAGTCCAAATAGGGTTAGGGTTTAACTAGGGTTAGGATTAGAATAGAATAAAGTTTTGTGTTTAATTATGATATCTAGAATTTAGTATAATTTTACAAAATGAAATGATTTGGACACAGAAAAAAAATAGAAAAGTTGATTTTATATAGATCTTATTTCTTAATTTATTCTAAAATTCTAATTAATAATTGTTTAACTAATTTAAAATGAATATTTAATTTAATTTAATTTAATTGTATTAGATAATTAGTAAAACTAAATAGATAATAAATATTTTATGGATTTTAAAAATTAGAATTTAGTTTAATTTTATTTGTAATGTCAAATATTAAAATTTTAGATTGAAATACTTAATTTATTTTAAAACATTTATAATTAATGTTGAATTTATAAACTAATATTAAGACATTAATAAATATAAACCCTATTAATATGTTAGTGTTGAAAATGAGGTGTTTTCTAGCTTAATACCGTAGAAACTCTCTTAATATTGCTGATCTAAGTAAGCCTTTCTTCGTTACATATATTCTTTGTGGGTGATTATCTTGATTAATTCATTTTACTATTGTAGAATGAAGAGAGAAGTTGATAGAAGAACTAGATAGGATATTAGAAAGATCACACAAGATATAACGTGGAGAAACCCTTTTGGGAAAAAAATCCACCAATAATTATTCTATTATTAAATCTCTGAATTACAATAGCTCCAATTCTTGCTTGAGAATGCTTCTTCTGTCTTTGTCAATCTTCTTCACACCTGTAATAACAAACTCTCACAACTCTATTCAACTTGCTTGAGATAAATAGGCTTTAATCAGCTTTGTAAACTCAACATGAGTTACAATTACAATGCACAAGCCCTATCCCTAAAAGATACACCATATCTCATGCAAATAGGGTTATCTCATGAAGAAAAATGCTAAAAAATGTGCTTCATCCATTTGGGCGTCCCAAACTAAAGCTACAACTCAATCTTCATTATGTTGATAATTCCAAAGCTCTTCCTCAAAGTTGGTGCCCTTAAGTAATCCTACTTAACTGAGCCTTCAAAAATATCTTATCATGCATGAGAGGTAAATCCAAGAAAGCATCTTGGGTGCCCAAGTTGGCTCCAAGTGATTTCTAGTTAACTGAAACATTTACTCAACACCATTCATGCAAGAATGGTCATCCCCTATTAACTGGAGGTAGTCCCTGTTATGTGACATACAACTCAATGTTATTAGCCATGCATTCCAAGTTAACTGAAGCTAACTACATGCAACTCAAAATAACCAACATGCATGCAACTGAAGATAATTGAACCATAATTGAACTGAACTGAACTGAACTAAACTAAACTAAACTGATTCTGAACTGAACTAAACTGGATTGAATTGAACTGAACTGATTTGAACTAAAATGAATTGAATTGAACTTCAAACATGCAAACATCAAATCCTAACTCCTAGGATCTTTACATGCATTTAGAAGTGTTAACTATTACTCTATATAGTTAACTAAACACAAGGTGAGTGTCACCTTACGATGTGTGCACCCACATGTTCCTATTATTTAGGAATAACTACAAATGTCAATTTCATGATTTATTTCATCCAAATAATTAATCTCATCCTAATCTTAGTGTTGTTGAACACATTCCAAGAACTTAGGAGATACATGAAATAATTAATGTTTAGGATTTGTAATTAAATGGCATCCTATTTCCAACAATTAGGATTAGGGTTAGTGTTAGTATTAAATTAGGGTTAGAATTATGGTTCAATTGTGTTAGGGTTTAATTAGGGTTAGTGCTCATTAAGGGTTAGGGTTAAATTAGGGCTAGGATTTAGATGGGCTTAGGGTTAGGGTTAGAAATAGTGTTTAATTAGTCTTAGAGTTAGAAATAGGGTTCAATTAGGCTTAGGGTTAAAATTATGATTCAATTAGGGTTAGGGTTCAATTAAAGGTATGATTATATTTCAATTAGGGTTATGATTCAATTATGGTTAGGGTTTTGGTAAATTATAATTATCTCACATAGATGAGTTTGGGGTTAGAGCTAG
>VDFB02000007.1:43067442-43141345 GCA_007258455.2 Sequoia sempervirens | reverse complement strand
AATTGGCTATTTGTGAAATTGATTGCATAAGGAGACAAAATGACGTGTCAACAAAGGAAACGCCTTTCCTATTTCTAAATCTAGTATTCATCACTAATATAATGCTTGTGTAATCCTTGTTTCCTAAATTTTATTTCTAATCAACTAATTATGACTAATATATGTAACACGCTTATTTAATGATTAAACCAATAACAAGTCCAAAGCTTATTTGTAATTTTGACAAATTTATTTCTATTAAGTGGTTTGGTCATTATGTTCACAATTTGCTCCATTGTAGAATGATAATAAGACACGTTCTGATTATCAATCAATTGGTGGATGTAATAATGATAAACTTCATTATATTTGGTTTTCAACATGATAGATTGGATGCTTCACGATCTTGTGAACTCCTTGATATCATTGGAAGATTTACCAAGATCTATTAGTCATATAGCTTCACAACCTATATTGACATCTGCCTTATATTTCACGTCAGTGTAGGATAATGACAACTTTATTATGCAACTTGTTCTGCCATGAAATTACTCTTAATTTGAGAGTTAATATAAATTTAGTTGTAGATCAATGTGTATCAATTGATCCAGCTCAATTAGAGACATCATAAGTAGATAGTATAACATTTGTCGATGATCAATAAAGAATGCTAGAGGTGGGTGTTCCTTTTAACATAGTGAATAATATGTTATGCATCTTGTCAATGTTCTTGAGGTCTTGTATATGAATATAAAAATGCAACTTACTAGAAAACACAAGCCTAATTGATTGGCAGTAAAATAAATCAAACTATCCACTAGTGGATGATACATTGATCCATGGATTAATAGTGAATTACTATTAGTTGAAAGTTTGATCCCAACTTCCATAGGTGTAGATGATGGATTGCGCTATCAAACCTTTCTAAACTATACTTGACATACTAAGTTTGAGATACAAATGCAACTTACCAGAAAACACAAGCCTAATTGATTGGCAGTAAAATAAATCAAACTATCCAGTAGTGGATGATACATTGATCCATGGATTGATAGTGAATTACTATTAGTTGAAAGTTTGATCCCAACTTCCATAGGTGTTGATGATGGATTGCACTATCAAACCTTTCTAAACTATACTTGGCATACTAAGTTTGAGATACAAATACAACATGCTTAAGTTGCCAAAATTTTACATCTAAACAATAATGCACTAGATCGAGATTAGTTATTTCAAAAATGTTACAAAGATCAGATTTCACTCTTTAAATTGACTAGACTTTACTTCCAATGCTGTCATGTTTCCTTCTCTAACATAAGTTTATTGATGACCTTTAGCTTTTTTTTCACAAATTTTCCTGTATACTAATAGGGTGATGAAAAAGGGGAAATTAGTTAAATAACTAAATAAAGTTGTCGAAAAGTAGCTTTGAACTATAAATTAAAAGATGACTTATATTTAATTATTTAAAAAGTTGTTATAAATGAATGAATAAAGCCACTAGACTCAAGGTAAAAAAAGTGAGTGAAAAATGACATTTTTTTAATTTTTACTTTGAGAGAATAATTAAGAAAATAAATAATATTATATTATTTTATTGGAAAAGTTATACAAAGGAGGAATATTTTGGAAAAGGATTTTCTTGCTCATTCAAACAATTTTAATTTCCAAGAATGGAGATGAGTTCTTTTTTCTTCTCTCGAGGACATAAACTCTTTGAAATATTGGTTTTTAGGATGAGAACTCTTCCAACCTTTCAAAGCAATTCAATTCTACATAGGGGTTGTTAGTTGCTTCCAATAGACAAAGATTTCTAGTTTTGATGTGATGATTTATGATTATATGATGCAGTCAAGGGTTGAGGGTCTAGATTGGACTATCCAACCATGCAATAAGATTCAACACAACACAAACAATTGATAATAACATGCAACTTTATTGATTGAAACACAAACATATATGCCTACAGGCCTTCTCAAATGCCGATTACAACAGGTGCCATAGGCCACACCTGTCGGCTCACAAGCTGCCACACTCTTATTCGCTATTAAATGCATAATTGATTCCTAAATCTAATTCCCTAACCCTTGACTCCATCATCCCCTCGTCACCCTTCTACTGAATTCATAGAGTGATTATGTACTAGCTCCAAGTATTAGGAGTGGTCCACATCGGCCTCATTTAGATCCTATATAGGTCAGCCCCAAGGGATTGAACAAGCATCAAACATAGTTGTAGATGGGTGTGGACCTAATTGGGATTGGTCCTGTTTTATATTCATCCTTTGGTGAGCCATGAAGACTTTGTAAGATACAGGGAGATTTCACACATTTCCTCCAATAGGTTTGGGTCCAAATTGCTTGACGAGGCGATCTTTTGGTGAAGGGTTCTCATGAATCGTAGTGCCACAAGAGCCATCACTTGGGTATGCTGTCGTAGACTTCTCATTCCACCTTCATTCCAATCCACAAGGGAAAACTGGTTGTCGCGATAAGATGCAATATGATTCTCTGGGATGCTCTTGCATAAAAATCCCAAAGTTATTTGAAAAGTGCGCCTTGCACGTTACCAAGTCTGGAAATGATTCGAGTTGTTCTAATTTAGCTTCTAAGATCCACGTTGCGTCCTCTTCTGGCCTATCTTTCAATTTGACCAAATATTCCTTGTTTTGGGTGCTATTCTTAGTCCGACAATCCAAAATTTGCTCTATTTGCTTCGGTTGTTGCTGTGATAACTGGTCTTAGTGAGGAGCTTCTGTGCTGTCTCCTTTTGAATCTATTTCATGGAATGGACAAAGGTCCGCAATGTTGAAGATTGGTGAAATGCCAATGCCCTCTGGTAACTCCATCTTGTAGGTATTACAATAATCAAGTCTTCAGAGGATCTTATATGGTCTAAACTTCTTCATCTTTAGCTTGTTGTATGTGCCTACCAAGAACCTCTCCTTTTGGAGATACACCATGACTTCATCTCCAACAACAAACTCTTTATGACATCTTCTGGCATCTTCCCGGGCTTTGTATTTTCCATTCATGGTCTCCATATGCTGCTTAACTTGCTTGTGCACAACCTCCATGTGGTTTGAAAATTCTTTTGCCTTTGCACACCTGTTATCTTTTGAATTGATGTCTCCGAGTTTCACAACTCCCTTAGGATGTAATCCTATAAAAACCTCAAATGGTGTCTTCCCTATATTATGATTTACTAAGTTATTGTATGTAAACTCTGCCTATGGTAAGATTAAGTCCTAGTTTCTAGGCTCGTCTCCTACCAAACAACTGAGCAAGTTCCCCAAACTTTTGTTCACCACCTCTATTTGTCTGTTTGTTTGGGGTAGAATGTGGAATTGAAATTTAGATCTATTTTCATCTTCTTCCATAGTGTTCTCTAGAAATATTTGGTAAACTTAGTGTCCCGATTTGAAACAATGCTTTGCGATATTCCATGTAGTGTCACCACTTTGTGAAAGAAAAGGTCGACAATGTGTACTACATCATGGATATTCTTACAAGGGATGAAAGGCACCAGATCTTAGAGAATTGGTCCACCGCCACAAATATGGAGTCATGTCCTCTCTAAGTCCTCAATAGTCCAAGTATAAAGTCCATGTTGATATCCTCCCAAGGTCTTTCCAAAACTGCAAGAGGTTGGTACAAACCAATATTCTGACCGGTCCCCCTAGCTACTTGAAAAGTTCTATATTCTTGAACAAACTTTTGGACATCCTTGTAGATTGAGGCCAAAAGTAATTCTCACTTCCCAAAGCTGTAGTCTTATCAAAGCCAAAGTGTCCTTCAAGTCATAAAGATGCTTTTCTTTGATTCTCTCGCATCAAGCTCCTTAAGGATGCACGGTGGCAGAACCTTTGGACAGCATACCATCTGGAATGAATGGTCCGTCGCACGCGCCCGTGGGCGACACCCGATTCCTCACCCGCCTTCAACAAAGCCTTCACAAAGGTCGGGGGTCAACCCTCATATAGGTTCTTTAGCTCATCCGTCCCATCGCTGCTGCCCCTCCCATCCTATGTCGTGGGTTCTCCTTCGCTTTAAGCGCATCCACAACCTTGTTTGACTTCCCTCTAGTCGACGAGACAGGGTATGGCACATGAATTATACCCACCGCATATGTCTTTGATTCAACTTAACTTGACTATTTAAGTATTAGAGAGCTTGGTGGTTAGTATATAACATAAGTTCCTTCCATATCTAAGTTAGTGTCTCCACTTCTTTAGGGCTTGTATTATGGCATAAAATTTCTGGTCATATAGTGAATATGTTTTTTGGGCATCATTCAACTTCTCATTGAAATATGCAATTGGCATCTCTTCTTGGCATATGAATGCTCTAATGGCATTGTCGCTAGCATCACAATCTACTTTAAATAACTTGTTGAAATCCGGTAAGGCCAGTACCGGTTGTTCCATCACCTTCTATTTCAACAACTCAAAACACTTTTGTGCTCTGGATGTCCACTTAAACTCCTTTTGGTTTCCTCTCATGGTCTTCGTCATTGGTGTGCAAATGGAACTAAAGTTTTAGATGAACTTTCAATAAAAACTTTTCAATCCATGAAAAGATCTTATGTCCTCAATGTCTATTGGTGTTGGCCATTCCACAATTGCTCTCACCTTTTTCGGATCCATCTTTAATCCTTCTGTAGAAATGAAAAACCCAAAATAAACCAGCTCAGTCTATATGAAATTGCATTTCTTGATATTGATCAATAGCTTCTCTTCTCTTAATCACTGGAACACTTGTCTAACATGCCGCAAATGTTCTTTCTTTGCCTTGCTAAAAAATAGTATATCATCTAAGTAAATAAGGAACTTGCCTAGGAACTCCTTCAATACCTCACTCATCAAACACATGAATGTGCTTGGCGTATTGGTGAGTCCAAAGGGTTGCCACTCGTATAATACTTCATTGGTCTTGAATACAGTCTCCCACTCGTCATCTTCCCAAATTATGATATTGTGGCATCCACTCTTGAGGTCAATCTTGGTGAAGTATCTAGCTCTATCCAAACAATCCATGATGTCATCCATCCTTGGTAAAGGAAACCAACACTTGATAGTGATCTTGTTGATGACTTGGAATATGTACACATCCTCCACTCTCCATCCTTCTTTGGTGGCAAGACAATAGGTATCGCACAAGGGCTCAAACTTTCTCAGATCAATCCCTTCCTTAACAACTCCCGCATCTTCCTACTCAACTCTGTGTTCTCCACTGGTGTCATTCAATGTGTTGCTTTGTTTGGAAATCTTGCTCCGGGTATGAAGTCTATGTGGTGGTTGATACTCTAGATTGGTGGGAGTCCTTCTAGAACATTCTCTAACACAATGTCCTGATACTCCTTCAGTAATACTGAGACCTCATTCTATGGTACTTCATCCCCTTTTGTTGTGTTGTTCCCGGTGTCTTCACTATCACACTTCTTCAGAATCAAGGCAAGACACACATTCTTATGTCTCAATCCATCCAAAAACTTCCTCCCAATTACCAAGAAAAACCTAGTGTTGCCACATACCACATCCTTCTACTCTTCCTTAAGGGGAATCAAAATATGCTTCTTTCCATTCATGGTCACCATGTAGGTGTTCTTCCTACCATCATGTATAGCCCTCCTATCATATTGCCAAGGTATCCCCAACAAAAAAGAGCAAACATCCATTGGCATGATGTCGCACAACACTTTGTCCAGGTTATATGATCCAATGTGAAATTCAACGAGACGTTGTTCACTTACCAAAATTTTATGATTAGCTTGAATCCAAGCTATCTGATATGGTTTTGGGTGTTCCATCCTCTTCAAGTTCACATTCCAAACCATCTCTTTTGAAACTAGGTTGTCCATACTACCGCTATCAATGATGAAATTGCAATATTTGCCTCTTGACTTGCACCTTGTCTGGAACAAGCTCTTCCTCTATGCCAATTTCTACTTGGTTTCGGTCTATAGTAGGGCCCTTCTTAGGACCAACGACTCTCCCCTTTCTGGATGCCCCATGGTTTTGATGATTTTTCTGATTCCTCCTCCATGTAGGATACCCTAGCTCCGTGCTCCCCTCACTTCCTCACACTTCCTTGGCGACACTCAAACGCATGGTGCCCTACTCTATACTTGAAACAAGCTCCCCAGAAGAGTCCTCTATTGAAAACTCCCTTAGTCTTCTAGTATTCATTATTGTGGTAGAGATCACCATCCTCCCTCTAGTTGCAACATAAATCCTCTCTAGGCCTTTGTTCCTCCTTGCGGTAAGTGCTCCTTCATTTATCCTGCTTTGCACATGTTCTCCTTTCATTGCGTCACTTCCATTCTCTTGGAAACCTTCGGCTCCCACTCCCCAGTCGTCGCTCAGACCTCCTAGCCAACTTCTATTCCACCTTAACCACAAACTGGTAGGCTTCCTCTATGGTTGTTATCTAGACCTTGCTAAATTTATCTTGGATGTTTATTCTAAGGCCACACCACCTTCTTCCTTTCGACTTCACTGTGACTAGTTCATATGATAATCTTATAGAACTCTTTTGTGTACTCCTCGATTGTCTCCTCCCTTTGCCTCAGATTTTAAAGTTTCTTTAGCAGTTCTAGGTCATAATTCGTGGGTTGAATTGGTTCTTCAATTTCACCACCATCCTTTCCCATTTTTTGATTTTCTCTTTTCCTCTCTAGTTTCTCTTTGTAATGCCTGCTTCAAGAACAAGCTAAAATTCAAACAAATATCTATATTTAAGAAGAAATTAATAAAACAAATTGATTTATTCAATTTGACTACTTATGCTTTAATCTAAATTTCTTAATATTAGAATAAATAAGATATTCTTGCCTCAACAACTAATCAAAGGAACAATTTACAAGTTTGATATCTGCATTACTATTCCGATATTTGAACTTACTAGATTAAAACCAAGAATGAATTTTCAACAAATTACTACTATCACAAAGAGATTCCATTAACATTAACCTATAATGGTATAGTTATCATACAATCACAACATAAAAGTAAACGTAATATTTAGTTGGTACATTATTATTTTATCTGAACACCAACTCACAACATTATTTATTTTCTCTTCATAATTATGAGCACTAGTATGAGTATATATGTATATATACAAATATATATTTGCATACATATGAATACTTATATATATTTATATTCATAATTGCTTGTACATGGCAAGAGATTAATTCCATTATAAGAGGGCACTGACAGTTCCGCTTGAAACAAGCTAGCACTGGCAACTATTATCAGAGGGATGACATAACAACGGCTGCGAAATTGCATCCAGCCTAGTATCTATGGTGAGCCGTTGCAATCATGACTTCCACAGCCGTTAGGAAATAAGCAAACGGTATGTTTACCACGGTGATGGGCCTTATTTTACTCTAAAGGCAGAACTCATATCTACAGAAACAAATGTAAAGAATAGCTACGTCTGTGGTTGCTTAACCAACCACAGCTGCACACCCAAAAATAGATAACTTTTAAAGAGACAAGTATTATGTTCGTTACCATTAAGGTTATGCGATAGCACATCCCTTAAACTTGAAACTGAAGAACTTATAGTTAAATCTGTTCAATCGAATGAATACAGAGACATAAAAGATACTAATAAGGAATGATTTCAAAGTAGAAACAAAACAAGTAGTCTTCAGTGTTACTTAATTTGGAACAAAGCAATGAGAATTGAATTATTGCCGTAAGCTACAAGTTGTTCTAAAAATAAACATCGATTTCCTGAACTCTTTATTGTTATACAAATTATTTACTCTACTGCACACAATGAGAACTTCATTTTAAAGAGATCGCAATGTCCTGTTACAAAGGGCGCATAAAGGCACAGTTACATATGGAAGATCATGAGTTTAAGTTATCATCAATTCAGGAATAAAGCAAATAAAGAATAGAATGTATTATCAGTAACGTGTATACACAAAAACACTTATCTACGACATATGCTAATAAAGGAAAATGATGTATGAACCAAATGAGCATTTATAAGGGTTGTAACCGTTATCTTTCAGCTTAAAACTGCTGCGTAAACGCCGCGGATCCAATATGAAGGTTCAGGGAGCTCCACTAAGATGGAGGATTAAATGCGATGGCTGAGGAAACGAGGTGGAATGAAATGGAAGGGCCCATCAACTACGAGCTTTATTGTATTGAAGCTATGAAAGGCCGGGGTTCGGTGAATGAAAAGAGTATTAAACGTTTGAACTAATCCGCTATTAACAGGTTGAGCTCAACAGATTTATCAATGCGATAATTATACACAATATGCATGCAAAGATGTATGGTTATTAACATTGTTCGCATTTATATTTGAATACAAAGTTTCCAGCACAAGGCTTAAATATACTATTGCTTTAGGATGAAATTAAGGATTTTATATGAGTAACAAATCTCAAGACTGAATTTGCAAGAAACCAATTTCATAACAGAAGTGTTCATTATTTAAGGTCGGTAGCTTTATGATCGCGTTTTAAAATGAAATCCCAATCGGCCATGAACATTACGGCTGAGAAACATAGAATCAAGAGAAATGCATCCTCTTCCACATATCACACCAGCTGTATTATCACCAAATCTTACAACAACACCATCATATTTTTCAAAGCTCACAAACTTACTTTTGTCTCCTATCATATGATGTGAACATCCACTATCAATTACCCATTCATCTTTCTCTTTAATTCGAGCAACCAGGGCTTTCTCCACATTTGTACAACTAGCAGATTCAATAGATACAAGACTATTTTCTTTGAGAACAATAAATACCCATTCATCATCATCTCTATCAGATTCTTCGTTTGTTACACCTTCATCAGAAGCATAGTAACATTTCTTCTGAAATCTAGGCTTGTTATGTCTTGGTTTAGCAGCTCTTTCTTGACACCTTGATGCAAAATGACCTATCTTATTGCAAGAAAAATATTTAAGAGGCAACTTTCCTTCATACTTACCTTTTCCTCTCGGTACCTTTTTGACAATAAGTGCTTCTAGTTTTTCCATCTCTTTTTCTTCTTCAATCTGTCTGATTTCATCTTCATACTTGAATGTCTTTCTAGATAAACTCTCACCCGGTTCATATCTTTGTCTATCTCTTTTGGAAGTAGTGGCCTTAAATGCATATTCAACTTTAGGAAGGGCATCACCAAATTCACTCAACTCAAAAGCAATCACTTTACCAACCAATGTATCTCTAGTTATGTTTGTTACAATCTGGAGCTCTTCAATAACACTAGCCTTGACTTTGTGGGAATCATGCAAGAATCTAAGCACTTTAGCAACAATATCAGATTCTTCTATCTTTCCACCATCACATCTAATACCACACACAAGTTCATTCACTCTTTGCATAAAAGTATTAATATTCTCATCGTTTCATATTTCCCTTTCAAGCTTTGCAACTTAACAATCTTCACATTATCATCACCTTCATACAAGGTTTCCAACTTTTTCCAGATCTCATAAGCAGTCTTTAGACCCATAACATTTGTCATCTCTGAATCAGTTAAAGAACTCAACAAAGCTTCCTTAGCCCGAATATTATACTCGACATCTCTGATCTCAACAAAAGTAGTAGGACCATTATGTGGAATAATATACATACTACTTGTAATGCTCTAGTAGGGTTCACCAATGCATCTTAGATGACATTCCATTTGAGTCTTCCACAAAGAGTAATTTGTTCCATCAAATATTAGACTATCCTTCTTGTAACTTGCCATCCTGAATCACCTTATGCTGTTAAACTTCTTCCAAGGAACTTAGCTCTGATACCAATTGTTGGTAAAACAAGAGCAGACAACTGAGAGGGGGGGGGTGAATTAGTTGTCCCAAAATTTCAAAATTTATTCAACTTATTAACTTTATTCTCATATCTAATTATTAACCATAAAAACAAAAAATAACAACACATCAGAGGCACACATAACACCAAGATTTTTTTACATGGAAACCCTGTTAAGGGAAAAACCATAGTGGAGGTTAGTCCACAAAATTGTACTCTGTTTAAAGTATAATGAAAATGAAATATGGGGAATGCACTTGCATTTAGGCACACTACCTAGAGCTCACTGTTTAATTACAAAGGAAGATTGTACACTGTCTTACAAAAGGATTTAGATTAAAGCCATTCACAGGGATTTGAATTGATAAAATAGCATCTGCTAATGCTTGATCATAGTTCCAGTTAAGCGCATGAAAAAATATTCACTTTTCTTCACACTCTGCTTTGCCTTTGAATGATTAGGACATTATTCACACATACACAGATGCTCGCACACTTCAATTCAAACAAACAACTGCTCTTATATATCCGTAACAAGAAATTTCACCGCTACAAGTTGACCATAAAGAAATAATAAAATGCATATAACTGTTAGCCCAAATCATTCATAATAATCAATGTGTATCAACCAAAGTTGGCCATAACTTAGTGAGGACCTAAATCAACATCTTCAACATGCAAACACTTCAATTAAATTCTCCTCGAAGATCCACAACATGCTTCAACACCATGACAACTAGGAACATGAAAAATATGAACACGCAAGAGAAAATCGCCAACCACAATCACAACGATCAATGCAGACGTGCAACAAAGATAGAGCACGATCTAGAAGCATCCATAAACATTAAGAACCAACAGAGAAGCATCCACAACAATTGAACTAATAGAAATAGCCTCATTTTCAATTAAGAACACTAACTGAAGAAAAAAAATGTCTGAATGAAAATCTTCATAACTCAATTAAATCTTCATGTGGATCTTTGAAACTCGACGTGGATAGAATAGATACACTCAGGAAGAAACCCTTTAGTCCACAACCTCTAATCTTCAACGTACAAAACATACCACCATACTTAACTTTACTTAACCACTGACAACTTGCAACTCATTTCTTTACAATTTTCTCAATATCCTCGACATATACAACTTCAAATACATTTATGCTAATAGTGTTGACATCAATGACAACCACATATCAACAACACAACCACAACATCCAATAAATCTTTGCTGCAATAAACATGGGTATCATGAATCCTCTTGCTGCTGGAAAACCTTTGCAACAAAATTTCTTCTTCATCTCTCCAAGAAAATACACACCTCCTTCCAAATCTTTAACAAACCACACCACAAATTGTACAAAACAAATGCAAGAAAGAAGCATATGATTTCTATTATCTTTGAAATAAAATGAAATTACATCACATTCCTCATCATATGGGCTTGTTGATTACATAATATGTAGAAACTTGGAGTCACAATCCTTTAGAGAATCTGGTAGCATCCTATTATGTAAAACTTCAAATCCAAAAAACCCACTTCTCATAGTAACAAGGCATCAACATATAGAATTTTGAGCATGGGAATACCACTATGGTATTCCAAAACAACATGCATATACCTCCTTGGAAAACCCACACCCCTTTTGTGAATAATTCATGAAAATATTGAAAATTATTTATTGCTAACATAACCCTCACACATGGGCACCTAAATAATGGCCAATCAAATTTGGTCAATCTAGTGTGCTTCATTATTCTTTGATGGCTTTGATGGCTCTAAGAAAGAACATGCACCAACATGCAAACTTGGGTGCCTCAACATGTAAGCGCATGCAAATAATACAAATCAACATGTAAAGACATGCATTGATGAGTAGTCCTCACCTTGAAATGGACACCTAGGCTAGAATATTGGACTTTGGGATGCCCTTGAAAAAATTACCAAAGTAAATCCACATTCAAAATTTCAATTACAAATTACCATAGGGGAAGTTAAAATATTTAGAAATTAAAATAATTAATTCCCCACACATTAGCCCTTATTGAAAATACAAAACAAAGAAAGGAAATATTTTTGGTTGACACAAGATTACTGATGATCGTGGATGCTCATGCATCATAGATATGCAATTCCAATGTTTTCAATAGTGATTTCTTCCACCTATTCAAGTTACAAACTATTCTTAGGGTTTACAAATATTGAAAAAACCATCAATTTAATTTTGAGGTTCAACACTAATCTTAAAAGTAGACAAACCAAATTTTGATATGTGTTTGGTACAATATGACCTGACATTGCCTATACCAATGGTGGATTTGGAAGTATGGCCTATGTATTCCTTGATAGATGGTGGATCAAAGTTGTCCTTGATGTCGTAATTGAAAAGTGTGGTGCTCCCTGTGAGTAATTAGGTGGCCTTCAACTTGTAACCACCAATAAATGGTATCTTCAAACCCTAGCATTTGAAGTGGTGGTTGATCTAGTGTGCTTGGTTGTGCTTGTATTCCATCTAATTGTAGAGGGTTGGCACACTACTTTAGAGACTACTAGTGATAATCTAGGATTGTGCTTGACAGTATCCTAGATACACTCATTTTTGTTGGTCTTTCCTATAGGTAGGGGCCGCCCTACATGGATGGGTGTTGGTGTAAATATACTCAAATCCCTCTACAAATGCCCTTGGATTGGTTTGCTGCAAATATTGACACTAAGAATTGAACAATGAACTCGATTACTTATTGTTGAAGGACAACAATCCAAAAAAATGGAGTGAATTCCCTTGTACCCAACCTATAGATTAATAGGGATTGAAATCAACATATTGTAGAAGAAAATTATGAAGTTTACAGTTAGAAAATGCTATAAGGGGCTGATTTAATGATGTAGGGGTTTTGTCCTTACCTCATCTTGCTCTATAACAAAGGTTTTCATCTTTGTTGAGTAGAAAATGAAAGTTGCAAACAACAAATTGATTCCTATAAGTTTCCTCTAATTAACATTAGAACAACTTAAATATCAGGTAAAAGCACAAAGTTGTTTCACATATTTATAAAGGAATTGACCAACATTGATCCAAATTTTTAACTTGAATCACTAAAAAGTGGCAATATATATGTTTTGAATTTTGAAATGATGTAAACTAATAAAATATTTTTTTGTATTAGATTATGTTTGTATTTTTTTAAATTAAAAAATTATCTGAATATAGTTTTTGGTAAAATAGACACTATAATTTAGTAGTTGATAAAATATTAAAAAAATGAAGTTAAACAAGATGTCACTCTTTATATAGTAAATTTTATTTTTTCCTTCATTTTTTGTGTGCATTTATAAGTTAAAACTTTAATACATGGATTTATTTTTCCCAATTTTGATAAATATATATTTTTAAGCAAATATTAAAATGTGTGTGTATTGAAAACTTAATTCAGTAAAAGTACAAAGCTATGTCACACTTTTGGCCAACTTATCAACACAAGTGAATTTAAGTATTTCTAACTAAAAAACAATTTTCGTAAAACATATGATCTTGTAAGATTCATTATAGCTAAGTTAGATATGTGTAAAACTTTTCCAACTAAAATTGTTGGCTAAATGCATATGTAGCACCACATTGAGGCCAATGTACCAAAAAAATAGATTTATTTATAAAAAATGATGTTTCAACAACTTCTACTCATGTATATAACATTTTTTAAATATAAAAATACCCTTTTGTAGATCCATAAGTGTAGTTTTCAAATATATATATATATATATCTATATATTACTAATTTAATAATTATTTATATTTTCATTTTTATTTTTACTAAAAGTAGGTTATCAACATA
Source organism: Sequoia sempervirens (assembly GCA_007258455.2). Lineage (NCBI taxonomy): Eukaryota > Viridiplantae > Streptophyta > Pinopsida > Cupressales > Cupressaceae > Sequoia > Sequoia sempervirens. The sequence goes on along the minus strand of VDFB02000007.1, from coordinate 43,127,727 downwards.
AAATATTAAGTTGATTACCATGCCAAGGAAAAATAGTAAAACTTATTAAATTTTTTTGAAAAAATATGATGCACTAGAGAAAAGAATCTATATCAAGATAATATATTTTTTTTCCATTTTAGATATATAAATAATATGAAAGTTGACATCAAATGGAAACAACTATGTTTTAATACACACACATTTTAATATTTATATATATATATATATATATATATATATATCAAAATTGGAAATATCTCACATGCACTAAAGGTTCAAGTTATAAATACATACAAAAAAATTGAGGGAAAAAATGTAAAAAATACTATATAAAGAGTGACGTCTCATGTAATTTCAATTTTCAGCTCATTTTTTCAGCAACTAAATTACAGTGTCAATCTATAAAAAACTATATTCAAATAAAAAAAACCTTTTATTAGTTTACATTATTTCAAAATTTAAAACATAAATGTCACTTTTTAGTGATTCAAAAGTTTTTACTGCTTTGTTTTCATTTAAAAAGTGTGACACAACTTTTATCTCTCATGGACATTTTTCTCTTACAATTTATAAAATGAAAAAAAATACCATCACAAAAAATTTTAGTTTTTATATTTTAATTTTATTTTTTTGATTTATAATCAATTTATATTTTTTTGTGTTGATAACTTGCTTTTATTAAAATTAAAAAAAAATTAAAATTTAAATATTAAAATATTAAAAACTATATATACTTGAAAACTAAACTAATAGATCTACAAAAAGGTATTTTTATATTTAAAAAAAATACTATTTACATGAGTATGAGTTGTTGAAACATCAAGTTTTTGTAAGTTTGAAACCATATTTTTTAGTTTGAGGTAATTTTCATTTATTGCTAGTAAATTGATATAGTTATTTCAATTAAGGTTATTTATGCTCAAGATTGTTATTTTTATTATAAAGTTGTTTGATTTACCATCAATAGTTTTATTTTTAATTATTGAAGATCTTTGATAGTTCATCATCAAATTTGTCTTATCATTGTAATAGATCTTGGTTGGTTTATCTGTTGAATCCATTTTAGTTTTAGTATATTATTCACTAGCTTGAGTTGTATCAAAATTAGGTGATATAGTATATCATTTTGGAAAACACATTTCACTTAAATATTTAGCTAGTTTGTCTTGATTGGAATTTGCAATCACTAGTTGTCATTTTGGTGTTAACCAATTTTATGACTTGTTTTTAATGTAATTTGGTTGGCTACCAACTAATATTTTTTTGTTTAATTCCATTGTCCTTGTTTTAGTTTTAGTATGCTTTCACTTTTCCCACATAAAAAATAATGTAAAAAAGCTAAGATTTAAGAAATTGTAATTCTTTTAAGTAGAAAACCAACTCATTTTTCAAAAGCTAATCATTTTATTGTAGATCTATGTTGCACATGCATCCCACTGATGGAGCAAACATATATTATTAGAGGAAAATAAAAAAAAATGAAAATTTTCAAAGAATCCAAAAGTTGAATTTCTATCTGCAAAAATCATGTTAGAAGAAACTATTATGGGAAAAGAGAGAAGATATCTATAGGGGAAGTGGATTCACTAGAGGAAAAATATCACATACTTTTTCAGGAGCAAGAGCACCTTATACATATGTTGGCTTACTTAATTGAAAAAAGGTTGATTATTTTGTTCACATAAGGCTTGTCTCAACTTGTCAATGGTTTAGTCAAAGAATTTGAACCTCCATATCTACATAATGCTATCAAAAGATCATTGAAAAGGTAAAAAGTTTCCTTCAAGAAAATAAAAAGAGACAAAAAATAATTGAGGACGAAACTTTGATTCACATTCAAAGAACCATGGGCACTAGCCATAGATGTCTCAGAAAAGGACAAGTGCACTACATTGAGGTAGTCGCAAATGAAGAATTAGGAGCTAAAGATTTGGAATAAAATAGTGATAAAGAAGATCCTTTACAAGAAGATTAGGAAAAAATAGACACTTCAAGAAAAATTTCTTGCAACCCTTAGTATAACCATTTTACAGTTTGTGGAGTTCTATATGGATAAAGAGTTATTTTACTCATTTATTTTAGAGAAACTCATAATTTTATTGATGAAGGGGAGGTTATAAAAATAGGCATAAGAACTTAAAAAAATTAAGGCTTCAAATGTGATGGTTGTTGATGATTTCACCATACAATGCTTAAGGAAGATTCCCAAAATGAGTCTCATGTTGGAAAATTATGAGGTAAAAGATGAATTTTACATTGTCAACATATGAGATATTGATACAATATTGGGAGTTTAGTGATTGCATTCTTTGGGAGAAATTACTTAGAACTTCCGAACCATGGAACTCAAGTGGACCATTCATATAGTAAAAAGGTGATTCTTCACTAAATGTCAAATAGTGTTCCAAAAATTATTTTATCCAAATGTATGGAGAAGACTTCATGCCATGGTCAAGTTATATGGACAACCTAACGCTTGATTATTCCTATCATTTATTTAGAGGGTAATAAATCATATTGTGTTGATGTTTCATCTCTTTTAGACAAGCACAATAACGTTTTAATGAAAAAACTCTTGGGAGGCTACTTGATAAAGAGTTTGAACATGTCAATTATCTAGAGAAATGAACTAAATCAGCTATCACTGCTCCTTATCATCATCCTAGGGACATAAGGAAGATATAAAGAGACTATTGAGGAGGTCTTTGATATAGGTCACATTAGGTCAAGTTCAAGCCTAGTTGATTCTTTAGTGGTCTTGGTTAAGAAAAATGATTGGACCATGAGAATTTGTACTGATTATAGAACTCTAAACAAAAGGACCATCAAGAATAAGTATCAAATTCCTAGGATTGATGAACTTATTGATGAATTATATGGCGTGGTCTATTTTTGTAAAATAGACCTTGGATCACAATACCATTAAATTAAATTTTGTAAAGAAAATGTTCATAAGATAACCTTTAGGCATCATTTGTATTCCATAAATTTTTAGTCATGTATGAAAAATGTGTTCAATAAGCAGTACAACAAAGATTGGGAAGATCACTCTAGACAAGGCAAAGTTTTGGGTATTTTGGAGAAACAATCTCTATTTTCCAAAGAGTCTAAATGTGAGTTGTTATGATTTAAATTTTATAATTGGGGCATGCAATAAATACTCAAGGAGTACTAGTTCATCAAGAGAAGACTTGGGACATCTTGGATTGGTCTACTCCTAAGACATTGACATAGTTGAGAGGATTCTTTAGTTTTGTAGCTATTACCAAAGATTTGTGAAAGGATTTTCTTAGTTGGAAGTTACAATTACTAATTTGACAAAGAAAGGGGATTTCACATCATGGTCCAATTCAATGCAACAAACTATTGACAAACTCAAAAAGTTGATGAATTCTTGGTTTGCGTTAACCATTATAGATTTATCTCTTTCTTTTGTGGTAGAATATGATGCTTATGGGGAAGGGATTGGGTTTTTTTTGATGAGAAATAAACATATTATCATTTTTTAGAGCCACAAATTTGAGATTTTTTGATCTATTCCAAGAAAATATTGGCCACCATATATGCTTTGGTTAAGTTTAGACAATATCTTGTTGGTGGGAAGTTTATGGTGACAATTGATAACAATATTTTGAAGTAATTTCCAATTCAAAAATATCTCAATGAAAGTGAATAGAAATGGGTGAGTAAGCTTCAAGCTCATAATTTTAATATTGAATATGTAAAAGGGAAAAAATATAATGACTGATGCATTGTCAAGAAAACCCACTCTATGCTCTATGATGAAAATTGTAGTAGATAGGAATGTTCAAACTTTTATAGTATTCTAAAAACACATTTACCACTAGCATATTGGAAGGGAAATTGAAGCATGATAGATATGTAGTAGTTAATGAAATCAACCTATACAAGGATAGAGTTTTTATTGGTGCCAAATCTAAAATGAATGATAAGATTTTAAGGGTTGTTCATGATACTCCTTGGTTGGTCATCTAAAGTAAACATTACTACAAGTAGATTTGGGAGAGATTCACATGGAAAGTACTTAAGGATGATGTATTTAAGCACATCAAAGAATATCTAGTTTTTCAATAGAATATAATAAAGTAATCACCTTTAGTTAGTTTGTTGAACTCTAACCCATTCCAAATTAGAAATAATAAATTATTTCAATGGATTTAATCATTGGACTTTATAAGATGCAAGGTAAGGACTGCATTTATGTTGTTGTGGATAGACTCATGGAGTATGAACATTTCTTTTCCAATTATTCAAATTTAAAGATGCCTCAACATACTAATTTATTTTTCAAAGAAGTGATTAGGCTTCATATTTTTCTTACAAATATCATGAGCGATACATATAGTTAGTTCCTAAGTTTTTTTTTGGAAAATATTTTTAATTTAATAGGAATTGAGCTTACTTTGAGCATTAGCTACCACCCCAAATATAGATTGCAATACGCACATGTTTATTTTCCTTGATATGTTTGTGATTGGTATCATATTTTAACTATATATCATGGGATACATAGGTTGTGTTTGGGAATATTGCATTGGGGGCTTATCGATGTTTCAACTTCACTATTTTTATTAATAGTCCTTATTTTGATTGTTGTTTATGCATTGAGTGACATGTTTTTCTTATGAGATATATTTTATGCATTATGTATTATGTGGTTATACCATCCATATTTTTAGAGAGGGTTTTCCACTACATTTTAATTGCTTTTTTTAATTTCTTTGAGATGCATGTACATATGCTTTCTTTGACCGTATTAAAGAATTTTATTGATCTTAGTATCTTGTATTTAATTGATTATTGTACTTATATAATAATGATGTTGTACCTTGTTGGGAGGTTTTATATTGCTTCAAATATTATATATGTGGAGTAGGTACACTTGATGTGTGAATTGAGTGTGTAGGTGTAAAGTTATTTTCCCATATGAATATGCAATTTTTCCTAATGGTAGTTATATTGGAGATGTCACTTTAGGTTAATGTGTATGGTAGTCACTATCACATTTAGTTTGAATGTAAGATGAGCCCTATTTTATATTATAGTTTTGGATTTGAATTGATGATAATTCTAGACTCCACATTTTATGGAAACTTGTAAGTATTATTTTAATTGTGGTGCTTCTTTCTCCATTTACATGTAATTGTATTTTGAAGGTTAATTCTTTTCATGTTAGCAATGCTGATTTAGATTGGGAATCAAAAAATTTTGGAAAGAAAAGAAATGGAAAATTGCTATGTTAAATACCTTATAAAGTGTTTAAATTATTGCAATTAGTTTAATTGTGACCAAAAAAATATTTCACTATTTGGGAAAGTTATTTAAAATATTTAAATTGATAGAAAATAATTAATTGGAATTGCTTTATTTACCTTTGGAAAAAAGTGAAAATAGCTTAGGCATTTTATGTTTGGAAAAAGATGGGAAAAAGAATGAGAAAATAGAAAGCAAGGTGAAATGAAAAATAGAAAAATAAATAGAGGATAAAAGACATAAAGGGAATCATTATTACATTTTTGAAAAGAAAAATCTTTGGTAAAAATTGCTTGGATTTGGATTAATTGGACTTGGGAATTGAATTACAAGGAAATGATTGTTTTGCATTTTCGATTTCTCCTCAAATTTGAAGATAAATGATGGAAAATTGGAAATTTGTGGGCTTCAAACTCAAGGTAATTCTCCTCATTTATATATGTTTTTTGAGTATCTCATTTCATGTTTTCCCTCACTCTTATGGTAGCATATGGCCTCCATCATAGAGTGAATTCCGTGCATTTTTATCGAATTAAATTATTGTTTGAAAATTTTGAAAATATCCATTTTAAGCCATGGATATGACAAAATTTTCTAAAAATTAGGAATTGAGAATCTTATTGCAAAAGATGTAGTTGTGCATATTGGAAGAAATTTTTAATTTTAAAATGTTGAAAAATTCAAGCATTCATCAATGGTGGTTTTGAGATATTTATGATTTTTCCTTTGAAAATAAATTTTAAAACTTACAAATTTGGAATGATATAGGATGAATTTTAATGGGAGAAAACAAGACACCCTCTTATATTTTTGTGTTGAATCTTTTGAAACTATGTTCAGATTTTCTCATCCGGATTTTTGTGCATTGGTTTCCATGCCACCCACTAAATAGTAAATTGGTGCAATGAACCTAGGATTGGAGGGTTAGAATATGGTTAAGGAGTGGCACTAATTTTTTTGGGATCAAAAGTTATCTATGACAATTAAATAGGTAGAGCGTTATTCATTAAGTGACAACTAAATAAATTCAAAGGGAAATTGAAATGAACCAAGATTATTTCATGACACATTTGGAAGTGCTTATAAAGGCTTGGTGTGAATGTGAAGGCCATATTACAATTTGGGAGTTTTTTGGAATCATGTCAATTTTGTGCCCTTGTCATTGAGATGGGATGCATACTCGATCATTAGTTAGTTGTTCCTTGGTATATTATGATGGAACTCCTTGTCTTGCATCTAGTTTACTCATCTTGTATGCCATTGAATTGTGTATCCAATGAGAGACCTGTCTCTAGCCATGCATGTGATTGTATGAGTCTTGGATTTTTTTTTTTCATACATATGTTGAATGCTTTTGATACATGATGTGAATATATGATACGTGTATTGCTGTTGGAAGTTTCCCCCCTAAGCATGTTATTCTATGTTTGGTTGATCATAATTGTTGGAATGTATGCCATGATGGGTTATCATATCATGTTGGCATGTTTTTTATGATGGTTGTTCATTGTAATTGTCATGTTTGTGAGCATACTCCCTTGCATTGTGTGTGTGCTTGTGCCCAAGTGATTATCTCTTAGCAGGGTGGGGTAGACTTGAAGGTACCACATGGTTGGGTGAAACTCAACCACCATTGGAGATTGATGAAATTTGATGATTCTTTTTGGAGAGCATGATGGGATTTCATGGTACTTTTGCAATTGTATATTTGTTTTCATTGAAGAATGTAGATATTGTAAAATTGGTCATTGAGACATTGCATAATGATTATGATAATGTTTCTTATTAATCATTTATGTGGGTTATGGTCCACCCATGTTTAGGATGAGGTTTTATTATTGTGAATTTATTGATATCATATTGTATCTCACCACACCTCATTTTGGAAGGGCATCAATATATTTGGAATACTGATATCATGTTAATTGTCTATTTTAGTGTCAATGTATTTAATAATTTCAATAATTATTATGGTTATAGTGGTGTGGGATCATATTTTTCCCATATAGATGACATGGATCCTACTATTAATTTTGGCTCGTTGATGTTGATGTTGAATGGACATAGTATTTTTTAATTTTGTCTCCATTTTTGGCTATGTAGTTGTTGGTAAAAATGACTTAGAGCGCATCTAGTTTTGGGCTTAAAATAAATATATGTAAGAGAAAAATCAAAATTTCCATCATTGGATCATGTGTTGTTTTCTCCCCCTAATTTTGGGATGTGCATGAGGACCTACCATGGGGTAGTATCATTTGGATCCTCCTCTTGGTAGGACAAGTAGGTTGTGTTGTGAATGTTTCCCTTTGTCCCTCATGTTCTTGGACTCACATTGGAGTCACTTGTAGGCCTCCTTTCTTGTGGGGGAGTGTCCTTTGTTTTTTGGTGTGTTGGAGATCAAGTATGGTTGTCCCTTTTGGTCTTTTGATAGATTTTTATCATTTTGGAGTTCATTTGTGTTGTGATATTTTTTTTTGAGTCATGGGGGTTGTCCCTAGGTATAAGACCTAGAAACTATCATCCCTTTAGTCTCTGGTCTTGACTATAGTGCAATACCAAGATTACATTGTAGTTTCTTAACTCCAAAATGTTTTCAAGACTAACACAATTTTGGGATACTTGAATAGTTGTGCTACTGTCCTGTTGACACACTAGTGTCCTTTTTTGGTGCTAATGTACCTTATGGGTGATATAATCCTTTAGGGCATTGCCATCCTCTATTTCATCAAACAACGAATATCTTTGGCCATTTTTAGGGAAAATTTATATATATAATTTGTTTTGCTTGGTCTTGTGAGTCTTCCCATGTTGACACCTAGTGGAAGCATGTCATTGCATGAAAATGACCTATTATTATTATTGATGGAGGGATTGTACTTCCTAGTAGTGAAAGCTTTAGTGAAGATATTATCCCTTGTGTTTAGATTTTTTGGGTTGAATTTGAATTTGATGGTTGCATCATCATACCCTTGTGCTATTTATATGAGAGAACATGATTGCAGGTTAGTACTTGATTGTCATTGTGATGTTGTTCTATTGTTCTACACTCTTATAATTTTATTGTGGAAATTTTATTCAATGATTGATAAGTATTCCACTTGTGCTACCTTTATTGGAGAAATGATGAAGTCATTAAGGTGGCTAGTGTCCTTATGTCATGATTGACATGAAACTTGTGTGCACATTAGTGTATTGTGCCATGTATTTTTTATATCATGAATGATGAATTCATTTTAATGTGGATCTTTAAAAAATAATTGTTTGTTTGTTTAATGTACTAGGTGTGTGGCTTAGGGCATTACATAGACTAAGATTTTAAACAAATGGGTGGAATGATACTTGAGGAAATATGTTTCTAGTCATCAAAATACATGGATTAAATGACTCTACTTGAGAGAGATTATTACAATACCATGTATCACATATCTATTGTGATGACACCATTTATGGATTTATATGGATATGAGGTCCAAAGTTTAATTGGATTTGTTATTTTTGATAGTAGGGTTATAGGAGTAAAATATTTGGTTCAACAAAGTCAAGATATCTCCAAAATTCTCAAAGACAACCTATATTATACTCAAAATTAGTAGAAAATGTATGCAGGTCCACATCATAATAAGCACACTTTTGAGGTTTGCGACATGGTCTACTTTAAACTACAACCATATAGGCAGTCCTCTTTTAAGAGGATTGGAGGAAATAAGCTTAAGCCCTATATGGACTATACATAATCAAGAGAGGATTGGTGAAGTTTCCTATGAGTTAGTACTACCCAAATAAAGTAAGATTCATAATGCATTCAATGTTTCTCACCTCAAGAAGACACTTGAACATCATTTCATTCTTTCAATTGAGCTACCTCCCTTGGATGAAGAATTCATATTTGTCCTTTTTGGTATATCAGACCTTTCCATCCTAGCATACCTTTTCCCCAACCCCCACTCTTTCCATTGTCCCTATTGGAATTGTAAACTTTCTCTTATCTACATGCGTTTCTTCGGAACCCCACACTTCGATAGTTATAGTGTGTTATCTTTTAGAGCCGAAGTTTTGGTCATTCTCTTTCCCTCATGCCTTATGGTATGATTTCCTTGGTATCCTCCAATTTTAATGAATCCATTTACTCTTCCCTTTTCTTTTACTTTTTCCCTTTGTAGGATCTCAATGTATATTCAAACATTTATTCCAGCTCCCAACTCCTCATCCACTTCACTTATCCATTCCCACATCATTTATCCACGTTCTTCCATTTACCCCTTTTTAGACATTTTAGGTATGTTAGGATATTTCCTTTTCCTATTCCTACATCTAGATCTCCACTCCTTTCCTACAAAATCTTGTTCCTCACCCCTATTATTATTTGTAAAATTTCCAAGTGGACTTGATTATTCATATATTTGGAACTCCTTCCCATTGTACACTTCCAACATCCACTTTTACATTCAAATCCTAAAAAATCTCTTATCTAGCCTTTTTCCTTCTATTTATTGTTATGTGGGCTTCAAATTGACTTCCAAATATCCTTCCTTCCACCTAGACATCTTGTCCTGATGGCCGATACCACATCCTTTTCCCTCATTCTTCCTTCGTGCTTCCTTTATTCCACCCCTTTTTCAAAGTTTCCTTTATGCTTTAGGACTTCCATTCTTCCATCCAATCTCAATATTTGGTATTATTTTTAAATCACACATATACATTTCTCTTATCTCATTCTACTTCAAAACTTTAGATTTTTTCTAGAGAACTTCCTCTACTCCCTTAAAACTCCTAATACACTATTAATGCTAGTTTTTACCCCTACATACACCCAACTATAAATTTCCTACCTAGAACATATTATAATTTTAGTGCACGAATTTAGGTATACTTTTAATTATCGAGGATGAGGGCGACCAAACTTCTATGAATGTATTTGTTGAAGCTCTACATTTTGATGATCCTCATGCTTTATCTACACCATTTATCTCATAGATTTCACATGATCTTAGTTTACTTTACATTCCATATTATCCACATCTAGTTCCTCATCAAAATTTTGTAAGAAACAATGCATTCAATTAAAAATTTATAAATACTATTTTTCTCGCCATTCAAATGGTTTGTCATTTTTCTCTTCCACATGATTGCAAGACAAATGAGTTTCTATGTTTCAACTCTTGTATTTCTAGTTTCCATTAGAGCAACATATTTTGTAAATAACAAGGAGGTTAATATCATAAATGATATATGCAATCAAATATTTCCATGAATTTATTTGTGGATCTTCAAAGGAATTGTACCTTAGAGTTTCCTCTTGCCACATGTTCTGGTATGAATGTAATAGATATTTGATGAATACTGTAGTATTTTAAGGCATTAAAATATTTGTAATGATCATTTATTTATTGCATATTGATTTTTTAGTATGGAGATGCATAACTAACTGCATTCAATCACTCAACATTATTATTTTTGTGTATGTTTTTGCACAACTCATAATCCTTTTAATTTTGATTTGTTGTCTTTCTTTCTGTATTACAACCTTGTAACCAAATGGATTAGGAACTACCCCTAGAAGAAATGATCCACCATGTAGTTAAATTGAAAACATCATTCAATAGTAGATTAGGAGTGGGAAACAATTTGTATACACTTCATGATTCAATATTATAACCAAGGAAAACATCCTCAATGATCCTTAAACTATTATCTTCCTAGAGAGTCATGTTGTGCATACCAACATCCCACTATCATTCAATGATGTGCTTATCAAATTAATAAAGGTTACAATATGATGTGGGAGCATCCTTGGATCATGACAATCTTGCATCAACCAAAATTATTTTCATTCATTCTAGTTTTTCTTTGTTTCAGTTCTTGTTTAGTGCAAGTTGGAAGATTAAATATTTCTTCATGTTTGCTTACCAGACCTTGTGGATCTATGTTTACATCGTGGACATGTTCATTTTCCTTCTTCCAAGATTGGAGAACGATTGGATCTTTTTTAGCAAGTTATCGCTTCCGGATTAAGTGGCAGTTTCTTGAACCAACACCAAAATATTTTTTTCTTATCTGATGGCTAGTTTGATCTCTTGTGGATCATCCTCGTATCTTGTGGATCTTGGAAATGTTAATCAAAATGTTTCATGGAGTGTCCCTAACCTTGGTTATAGGTCCACACTTCATCTTATGCATTCACCATGGAGTAATTCAAATTTGAGGCTGACTCATTCATGCACATGTTACATTTTGTTTAATCGAAGATTGTAATGATCTTTGGTTGACGTGGATGATTCTGGATCCCCAGATATGATATAAAAAATTGTAATAGATCTTTAGGAAGGAAAATTTGAGGAAGATCAGATTTGAACTGTAGGGATTTCGATCACATTAAGGATTAGGAAGATGGTATTTTGAGCATGTTGTAATCATGCTTGTGAGCTGAATCTAAAGACCAGATGTTGCCAGCTATTTGTAATCTAATTTTGCATCTATTTTCTATGTTTCTTGCGTTGTGTGACTCTTGCTGCATGATTTGGATTTTTCTCTTCGAGGAACCTCCTACCATGACTACATTAGATGGTATTAGAGCAGGTTACAAACCTACAAATCTTGAGATGAGAGCTAGTTACGAACCTTGAGTGTGTTGCGGTCCTTGTGGAATTCTTTGGATGAACAGATTGTTGATTTGAGGTAGCCTATAATTGTGTTCAATAGATCACTAAGAGAGAGGTAATTGAAACCTTGTAGTCAGATTTACGAGTTGAGGCAGTTGCACAAGAGTAAAGGGAGAGATTTCACCAAGAAGGATGAACCCTAAAAGAGTAGAGTAGATGATGGAGGACTTTAGAAATGAGATGAGGAATGGGATCCAAAATGCCTTGGGTGGTTTGAGGAGGAATCCTAAACTGAAGGATGAATATGAAGAGGCTGTAGAAGAAATTGAGACTGAAGAGGCTAAAGGACCAACAAATGAGAGAGAAGAGAGATTGTTGAGAGTAGTGGCAAAAGTAAGTAAAAGTCATAGGGTAGAGGTTTCTAACTTCTCTAGTACATTGAATTTAGAAGACTTGATAGACTGGATAGGAGAGTTGGAAGAATATTTTGAGCTTGAGGATATTAGAGATCCACTAAGGGTTAGGTTGGCACAAACTAAGTTGAAAGGGTATGCTGCTTTATGGTGGAAAGAGTTGTAGAAGGAAAAAGTGGAAAATGGTGAAACAAGAATCACTCGGTGGAGGTAGATGGTTGCTACACTGAAGGATAAGTTCATTCCGGAAGACCGAGTTGGAATTGTTCAAGAAGTTGCAGAACCTAAAGAAAAAGGACATGAGTGTGAAAGAGTACACTGAAGAATTTTACAAGATGACAATCAGATCTGGGCATCGAGAGATGACTAGGGAGAAGGTGGCAAGGTATATAAATGACCTTATATTTAACATTCAGGATGAGATGATTATTTTGAGGATTTCCATAGTTAAATATGCCCACCAATATTCTCCTAGGGTGGAATATAAAGTGAAGAAAAGACAAAAAAATAACCCTAGGGGGAAGGAAAAGAAAATGAGAAGCAACAAGGAGAAGTAGACAAGTGAAGAATAATCAAGATCTAAGTGGAGTAAAGAACTAGATTAGAGGACACAAAGGAGAGGAAATGGTAGCAAGGCATTCTTGGGTAAATGTTTCAAGTGTGGAGAATTTGGACATTGATCTTTTAAGTGTCTTGAGGGATCAAGTAAAGGAATTAGTAAAAATAATTGTATGGCACATGAAGAGTAGGTAATTGAAGCAGTAGATGGGATAAAACCAGAGTAAGGGGAATCTCTTATGCTTAGAAAAGTCTTGATGAGGCAGAGAATGGAAGAGGTTGAGACTTCACAAAGGAAGAATCTTTTCTAGATTGTGTGCAAATCAAGAGGTAAGTGTTGTAAGGTTATTGTGGATAGTGGAAGTACTAATAACCTGGTATTTGAGGAGATGGTGGAGAAACTTGGTTTTGAGAGGTTGCCACATCCTTGTCCTTATAGGATAAGTTGGTTACAAGATGATCATGTAAAGGAGGTGAAAGAGTAGTGCTGGGTGAGATTTAATATTGGTCCCTTTAGAGATGAAGTTTTGTGTGATGTTTTGTCTAAGAGTGCTTGTCATGTTTTGTTGGGTAGACCTTGGAAGTTTGATAGAGGAGCTATATATGATTGTAGAAGGAATCTAATCACTATAGAGAAGGATGGGTAGAAGTTTACTTTGGTTTCCTTGAAGAATAAGCAAGAGGAAGTGAGTAATTTGAGTCTTATGAAGAGTTATAGTGTTAAGAAAAATGCAGAGGTAGTACTGAAGGAAGGCATGGGTGTGAAGAGGAATCGTGTGGCTAAATTTGAGAGTGAGATGGTACCAGAAGGGTGTAAGGGTAGAATTAGGCAACAAAAGACTATGGTTGTAGATAAAATGGAGTCCTGTAGAGGAGGTAGACCAGATGGGTGGAAGAAAGTGAGTGGAGTTAAGTGTCCCTTACTACTAGGTGTAGTTATGAGGCAAGGAAAAGAAGGTAAAGAGAAGAAGTTGAAGGATCTAATAGAGGAAAGAAAAGAGGATAACAAGAAGAAAAGTACAGACAAAGAAGATATTTGGATAAGGAATGAGCATGGGATCCATATCCTGAACCCTGTCAGATGTTCATGAGTTCCTCTCATGGAACATATTTTCTCATGAGGGGTGTCTAATGCAGGAGCATCCTTGGGTCATGGAAATATTGCATCAACCAAAAATATTTTCATTCCAGTTTGTCTTTGTTTCAGTTCTTGTTTAGTGTAAGTTGGCAGATTTGGTATTTCTTCATGTTTGCTCATCGGACTTGCGGATCTATGTGTACATCATGGACATGTTCATTTTCCTTATTACAAGATTAGAGCACGATTAGGTATTTTTTCAGCAAGTTATCACTTCTGGATTAAGTGGCAATTTCTTGAACCGACACTGAAATAATTTTTTCTTATTTGCTGGCTAGTTTGATCTCTTGTGGATCGTCCCCATATCTTGACAGTGCGATTTGAATTTTTTTTGTGGAGTGTCCCTGACCTTGGTTATAGGTCCACACTTCATCTTATGCATTCACCATGGAGTAATTCAAATTTGAGGCTGACTTATTCATGCACACATTAAATTTTCTTTAATCGAAGATTGTAATGATCTTTGGTTGGCGCAGATGATTTTGGATCCCCAGATATGATATAAAACATTGTAATAGATCTTTAGTAAGGAAGATTTGAGGAAGATCAGATTTGAACTATAGGATTTTTTCTCACATTGAGGATCATGTAGGAAGATGGTATTTTGAGTATGTTGTAATTAGGCTTGTGAGCCGAATCTGAAGACCAGATGTTGCTAGCTATTTGTAATCAATTTTTTTGATAATAAGAATGTTGGAATCTATTTTTGCATTTGTTTTCTATGTTGCTTCCGTTGTGTGACTCTTGTTGCATGGTCCAAATTATTCTCTTTGAGGACCCTCCTATTGTGACTGCATCACAATAGTAGTTTAGTCCATGGATTAATGATTTCTTTCTCATTTAGGCATACATGAGGTACTACAATAATTATTTTTCCATATATTTATCTTAGTGGTGCTTAATCCTATTTATGATTCCTCTGGGGAATCCCCATAGGTCTGGATAAGCTTAAAATTTAATAAGGTCTTATACACCTTATCAAATTACTCCAAATTTTTTGTACTTGATCATAAGCTAGATGTCTATTGCTCTGTCGAGTTTAACACACTTAATGCTCAAAGGATAACTTGGATTTGGTGATTTGGGACTTACAACACAATGCACTAGTAGAACCCTTGTGGCTACATCATGTTGACCTCCTCTAATAAATCTTCATGCAATAAAAAATACTTTTGATATCCATTTGATATACTCTTCATCAAAATTGAGCAAAAATAGAAATTACCAATCAAAAGATTACCATCTTTGCAATAAGAGCATATGTCTATTTATAATCCATCACTTCTTGTTGTACATATACCATTGCAAAAAATCTAGATTTGTACTTGTCTAAATAACTATTTGATTTGAATTTAACTTTGCATATCTATTGTAACCAACACGTTTCTTCCCTTTATATAATCTAGATAATTTCCATCTTATTTTGCATTAAGCCAAAATTTTGGCCTTAATAACATCCTCACATTTAGGAATTTTCCCTTGACTTTATTACACATGCAAGGTCCAAAGAATCACAAAAAACCACAAGTTAGATAAAAAATACTTGCTCACTACATTACACAAGTTGTTTCCCTAATCATGTAGATCAACCTTCCATTATGATCCATAATTTATCTGCTTGAACATATTTCATTATGTTATAATACCACTATTTTTTTTGTTGGCTCTTTAATGAAATCTATGCATCAACCTAATCTTCATTAAATCCCCTAAAACTATACCCTTTTGATGTTCCTTGCTTTGAGCCTAGTTTGATTTCTATAAGATAATTTGTTTCATAACAATTAGTAGCATAATCCCATAAAATAATATTTGTATATTTAATATCATTTGAGAAGAAAGATATATCACTTGCAACCACCATACTATTAATCATAGTCTTATTTATAGATACATAAAGTAACATGTATGCCTTGGACTACTCACTATAGATAGAAAAGGCATGTGTTTTATTCCTTACATCTAATTTACTCATATTCTACTTAATAATTAGTTCAAAAGAAACACAATTAAAATTTTTCGTACACTTACTAATAGTATCCTTCCTAACCATGCCTCTATGATATTCTACAATGCTTTACAAATGTAGTGTCATAAATTGTCACCCTAGACCATTTCACACTATGTCTTTCTCCTCCCTAAGTGGTTGGACCTAATTGAACACCTAATTTCCTAAATTATGCATTCCATAGCCCATTTGCACAATTATCAAGAAAACCCATGTAGAAAACCAATGCATATTTAATATTTTGCTCCCAATAATTTGAACTTTACAAAATAGGGCCAAGGCTAAGTCACACTAGGTGACTTAGTCCCCCTATTTTTCCTCCAAAATTGAATATGTCAGAGTCAATATTTTACTATTTGAATTTCAAATATCCAATATTGGCTATTGAGATTTAATTTTTGGTAAATTAGAATAATTGCATATAAATACATAGTGATTTCATCATTTGAATGATATCTAAAAAAAGTGGAAATTATTGGAGAAATTATGATCAAGATAATTATCAAGATAGTCAAGAGTAGCATTTTAGAGATTTAATACATCAATTCAATAACAAAGCATCATGTCAAAGTGTATGTAAGTTTTCTCATGTTTATGTTATCATATTGTTTGTGAGATCTAGCCCTTGTAGGTCTTCAAGAAAATCAAGCAACTATAATCAAGCCTTGAGGAGATGTCCACGAATTTAGTCCTTCAAGGAAGCCATTTTTGAGTGGTGAATTGCAAGATAGTTGATTCACCATTTATTTATCATTTATCTATCTTTCATTGACATTGCCATTGTGGAGGTGGAAACACCAACATGGGGTTTGATTGAGGAAAGTCCCTATATGGCACAACCCTTGCTCTCTTTTTGAATGTGCAAGTTTTAGATCTAAAGAATATTGTGAGAAGATTGAAGGTAATTCATTCATTGTTGCAATCAAACCCTACACCTTGACAACAAATGAAAACTCAGTTACAACGATATTTGAAAATGATCTGACAAGGTGATAAGTAGAAATAAAAAGGCTATGATTTGGTACTAGAGGACTATATAAATAGATCTAAAGTTACTCAACTAGGAAATAGTCACCATAGGTGACTTGGTCCTCAATTTTTAGCCCTAGATTCATATGCGAGGCACATAGTGTTTTGCTCAGTTAGTTTTTGAAGTAAAAATTTTTCTATGATTTTATGTGTCTATTGTATTTGCATCAGAATAGACATTTGCATCATTAGCCTATTCATTTTATTACATTTCATTCCAAATTCCATTTCAGATTTGGTCAAGGGAAAGTTGAATCACCTTTTAGGTTTCAATTCAGTCTTATATCTTGTCCAAATTCATCAAACAACCACTACCTCAAACCTCTAAATAGAATTATAGGAAAGGTGTCTAAAGCCTAGAGTCAAATCCTAGGGCTTCCCCCTTTCTCTACTTTTCATTTTGGTGAACCCGACCTGTTAACATTATATAGCTTCTAAAATTTGAGAAAAAAATCTTAGATCTAGGTTTAGCATTGTTCATCTAGGCATTCATTTTTGTGTCATAAAAAGCATAAAAAATTCAAAAAATTACATACAATATTGCATTATATGTTTCACTAGGGTTAATTTCAGTCATCTTAGGTCTGATTTACATTCCACTTACATTTACAATTCTACATTAGGTCATTACATCTGAAAACAAATATGAAATTGTTCATTGCATTCATTTAGGCATCTTACATATAGGTCAAAAAGTGAAAAATTGAATTATTTTGTTTCCAAAGGGCATCACCATCATCATTTTCATATTTAGGCATATTAGAATCAATCAATTGTCTTTTATTGCTTAAATTTTTTGCAAATTATTGTACACTTGAATTGAGAATTACATAAGCATAAATTAGGCAAATTCTGGAAAATAGTTCACTACCACACCTATATGAACACAAAAAAAAGAACTTCAAACAATATAGTAAACATTCAAATTTTGAATTTTGCAAAAAGCTATGTAGGGCATAGTTGCCATGGGTGCCCTTATCCAACTAAATTGAGACCAAATTTAATTGGTAGAATCTTGTCTCTAGTATTTTCCTAGATATGGCCTTAGTTTCTGAATATCAGTCTTGTAACTATCTATTTTGATAAAAGCATTGCTAGCTTGGTCCATAGTAAATAACACAATTTTCTCATTGTAAAAATCTTGTATTGTTATAATTCATGCTCTATTGGTAGATCTTGTTAAACATTTCAAGGAATTTTTATTACAAGCATATCAAAATGAGTTTATTTCTCCTCTTTTGTTATTTTTCATTGATCCCTCTCCCACTATCTCTCCTATGTGTGAAGTTAGATTGGTGCAAGATAATACAATAGTTGACAATCATGACAATCATATTTGTTATTCTCTTGATACCTTACCTAATTGTGAAGAAGGTATCTTGGTGTTAGAATATCTAATCATTGAGCGTCATGAGAATCTTATTTGTTTCTCCCCTAATACCTCTATAGAGATATAAAAACAAAATGATTGATGATAATGGTTGTTATTAACAAGATTAGGATTAGGTGTACCCTCATTGATAATGGTTCGGGGATTAATGTTTGTAGTGTTCATCTATTAGAAAAAATTGAAGTGGAAAAAACCTTAATCCAACTAGCTGCTTTGTCAACCAAATGTTTTGAAAATGTGGGAAGACAACCACTTGGTATAATTGCATTACTTGTTAAAGTTGGTCCTACTATGTTGCAAACCCCCATCCATGTCATGCCGAATAATATTTCATATAATCTTCTTTTGGGTAGACCATGGATTCATGAGATGAAATATGTGCCTTCAATGCTTTTGTAATGGCACAAATTTGTACCCTAGGAAATTTCCCCATTTATTTACCCTTACCTTAAAAAAATATAAGTTTGATGATGCAAACCCTCCACTACCAACTTTTTCCATGTAGCCTTGCATTTTTATGTAAATGGAGGAATTTTTGTGGAGGACGCAACACGCCGCACGAAGGTTTTCACATTATGTTTCCATCCTAATATGATTCCTACCCCTAGAATCTATAAAGGTGTTATGTTTTTGGTTGGCTGCAAAGCTAATGTCTTCTGTAAACCCTTGACTAACAAAAAGTGACTAGTTACCTCCATTTCAAGCATTCAAACTCATTATTTCACTCTTTCATACAAATTTCTCATTCCTTCATGCATACTCTCACTCTCTCAAGCTCATTCTTATGCTCTCTTCTTGATCACTCTTGCTTCTTCTAGCTATTGCAATCTCCCTTCTCGGATTCCACAACACCTTCTTGTTGTAGTATTATTATTTTTGTAGGGTCTACAAATCTCCATCCTCTTGGCAAGGCATAGCCTCTCATCATCTTATCTTCTTGGCCTTGAGTGCTAACAAAAGGAAAGGTGATAGTGATCTTGTTATTTATTTGCATCATTGTGTCTTATAGAGTAGAATTCAGGCTATCTTTTCACTCTATTTGATAGTGTCTTTCCTTTCTATTCTTTATCAATTTCTCTATCTTGTTGCATATTTGGCTATTCGTGGAGGTGAGAACACCAAAACGGGGGCCTAACTGAGACCGACATACAAAACCAACCCAACACTTTTTCTATTTCTGTGTGTACAGGTACTAATTTATACATTTGGAGTTGTAGTTGAAGGATTTGATTTCGTGAGTGGAAAGGTATCTTTTCCCACTCCTTTGTCATTTTGGTACTAAAATAGCTTTTCAATATTCTTCTTGTACTTTTTTCTTTTTGTATTTTCTTTGTCAAACTGTGAAACCTCAATCCCTGAGATGCCAACCCACCGCACTGGAGTTCGGTTCCTGTGTTGTTGTCTTCAAACAGTGAGCCATCTAATCTATAGTCTGAAACCTTTGTGGCCAACTCACTTGGTTTAAGATACACCTATTTTTAGCAAAGGGTAAATAGTGCACTATTTACCCTTCCTTTTCAACCTCTCTTAACCTATCAAATAACTTGAGGTAGATTAGGGCAGTTCGCTCCTTGGGGCTCTCTGGCGACTTGGAGCCTTGGGGGTGACGAATCCCCCTTCTCTACTTTTTTGGTGAACTTGACATGAAATCCTTGTTTTCATTTCTTGGTATTAGAGAATATTTCTCTTGTGTCCTAGGTGTGTTGTAGATTTGTGTGTCCTGAAGCATGCAGCTTTGTGACCCAGTCTATGACCCCTAGATATGTAGGTAGAAGGACTCTTGGATATTAAAAAATGAAACCTTGTAGGTCAATGTCTGCTAGCACAATCTTCTACATAATTTGAGTTAGTTCCATATGAGTACGTGAACATGGTTTCATTCACACATATCCCTCCTCTTGAAAATACAAGTACTACACTTGACATAACATTCACCTCACATGATGAACCTCTTAATAAAGAGCCTTCCCCACTATACATTCCTACACGAATCAATGAAAACATCATAGCTAGTGTCTTAGTTGATCTGATGAGTTGGGATAATGTGATAATAAAGGATATTCTATTTATTATACAAGGAGAGATATGAAGAGTCAGAGACTACTCTCTATACGCATGATGGACTCTCTATTGCCCCTATGGGATCTATTTCTTTGTTGGTCTTGTAGGACCCAAGGCTGTTGATGTTTCATTTTTTATCGTTCTAGAGTTTGACCTATTTCAAGTAAGGCTAGGTATCCCCTAGTTGGCCTCTATGAATAGTTTCACCTTTGTGGTTCATAAATGTTTAAAATTCCCTCATGAAGGCATCGTGCACATGTTGCACGACACTAGCTATAAAATGTTAGTGTCACATTGGGATTTCTCATTGGATCACTTCAAGCCTACCTTGGTTGGACCTCTCCCTCCTAGGGGAGATTTTTTGTATAAATATTATATTAAATGTAAGATTGGGGGCTCAATGTTGAAGGCTAGTTATCTAGTGTCTCCTTATGTGATCTCTACAAAAGCCTCTATGATGGTGCAACAACAAGTTGCCTCTTCTGCCCTATTTGAGGGAAAGGGTCCTCAAAAATTTATCATGATCTAGAGCCTTCTCCTTTTGTATTTGTAATTTTATCTACTTTTTCTTCTCATCCTACTGTGGCACCTTCAGCTCCTAGTCCCATATCTCACATAGGAAGTGTGATGGAGCCCACATGGTGAAAAGAAAAGCATAAAGTCTTTGAGCTTCCTATCTCATCCACGATTATTAGACCTGTTGTTTATGGCAAGGGGAAGGGTCCTCATGGGGCTGCTCCTATGTATTGGCCTTTGTGGCCTCCTACTATTCCTCTACTTGTCCCTAAGGTAGAGAATGGGAAGAAGCCTACCACTGAGGCATCTATTTCTGTTTCTCTTCCTATGGTTGCTTTTGCTCATGTGCTTCCTCCTCCTGGTCCTACCCAAGAGACCATCCTTCCATGAAAAATGGTTGCGAAGGATAATCCTATGGTTGAGTAGTAGCCTCCAATCTCTTCTTAGGCTATGTCTTCTAATGCCTGTAGCTGACGTAACCGGCTTGTGCATGAGCGCAAGTATAGGCGAAAGGATTTGGTTACTGAACACAAAACCTTGTAGAAGACCAAGGGGGATCTAGTGGCATCTTTCTCTACATCCTCTTCTATTGTTCCACCTTTTCCTATTGTTTTTACATTGGTTCACATCACCTCTATTCTACTTCTAGCTCCACCAGCGGGTCCTAATGATGCTCACCCAAAAAGGGTGCAAGTTTTCATCACTCCCTTTGTGGAACCCCCTCTCTTGATGTTCCTCTTGGAAATCCCTCCATTCTCTCAACCCATAGGCATGCTGAACATAATTGTGGTGTTTACTATGGATCTTTCTTCTAACTCCCCATCTTCTGCTTCCTCTATGAGGATTCAACATCCTTTGTTGAAGCGTAAGTTGGAGGATGACCTCATTGAAAGTGGAGGTTGAAAGAAGGGTTCACCTTCTTCAAAATTTGGTTCTATATTAGCTTGCATCATCCTCATGATGGAGGTAGCCCCTGCTTCCCTGAGTTTTTCACTGCCCCTCTCAATGAGGTTGGTAGTGGCTCTTGGGTGCCTCCTCCTTCTCCCACCTAATTGGCACATGACACTCTGGTGAAGTGCATCTTTAATTTGGTGGATGATATCCTAGCTCTATCTTTGATCTTTGCAAGGTTGATGAATTTTTATTCACAAGAGCTCAGTGAAGAAGACCTTGAGGGGCCTTCTTCCTTAGCCCTTGTTGTAGGTGAGTCATAAGGTACCACCATCGCTATCCTACCCTTGCAGGATTTTCTTCCCTCCCCCTACAATGATCTAGATTGGGAGTGGGATGACATGTTGGTCGATGAGGACTAGGGTGGTAACTCATCTTTATCTGTAGCATGGAGTTTTTTGTGTGTTTGTGTTCCCTTGTGCTTATCCTTTTGTGTTTGTGATCTTTCTTGGATGACCCTTGCTACTATAGTAGGTGCTTGGATACATGCATGGAAAATTTTTCATGCACTTCTTCTATGTGTATCATCATTATTCTATATGTTGTGAAATTTCTTTTCGATATTGGGGACAATGAAAATCGTTGGGGGCATTTAGGCCTTCTTCCATGTTGACCCAATTTTTATTTTTATTTTATCTTCATGTGCTCTTCTTCATGTTTTGAGAACTTTGGGGATTTATGATAGTTCGTTCATACACATGTTATGTTTATTGGTATCTATGAACAAATCTAACCATGGGCTCTTAGATCCCCCTGTCTCTCTTTATTTCATCTTTGTATTCTTGTTGATGTTATGGTTCTTATGTGTTGTCCCTCACATGCATGAAAACATACAAAAATACATCTTCTCTTGTATCTCGTGCCACAACATCTCTTCCACTCCTTTATCTCCTTAGGATGTCATGTGCTCCTTTGCGCAACACATATCATCCTAAGGGGGGGCTACCATGTTCTAATTTTCAATTTGGTAAATTGTTTTGAAAAAGATTCCTTGGTGTAAAGTTTTAAAATGAATTCATTGACAAAATAATCCATTATTGAAGCTTGTCATTTTTCAAAATGTTATATTCTCTTAGGATTCTTGGATGAAATTTTCTTTTGAATTCAAGGATTCCGTATGAGAAAGAGTTTGAAAAAATTTCCTTTGAAAAAGGAGCACTTTTTCTAAAATGAAAGTTTGAAAAATTTCCTTTGAGAAGGAGCATTCTTTCCAATAGATTCCTTGATGAAAGGATCTTTCCAAAGGATTCATTGATGAAAAAAAAAATTGCGAAAAAATGTAGTGTCTTTAAATTGGAGCATTCCCTTTTTCCCTTGGTGTCTTGAAGGGTTTCCTGCCAAAGGAGCCCCCTTTGAAAGCTTCTCCTTCAATTGAATTCATTGCTGTCTTGAAATTATGTGTATTTATCTAATATTTGATGTCACTATGTTTTTATGTCAGATATCGTATACCCTTGTGTCTAGCTTGGGGGTAGCCCAACTAGACCCGTCTTTTCTGTGACTGTCCTACAATGAAGTTTGGAATAGCCACAAGCTTATTTGATCAATGTATCTTATCAGATTATGTCCTATCATGCCGTCTTGTGTGTCTTATTATTTTTTCTTAACATGTTTTTTTTGTAGCCTAACATGTTTGTGGTGAGATAGCAGCTTGCTTTGTAGAACCGAGAACTTTTGAAGCCTCCTCTCTTTCATGTTCAATTAGCTTTGAAGGACTGCAAATATGTGGATCCATTTATCCATTCTTCATGTCTAGGTTCATTGGATTGAAGATTTGCTTCCTCAATGCTATTGGTATATTCTCTTCAATCTCTTTCTACTTTAGCTTGCATCAGCATTGACATGTATGGTCACTAAAGTGGAGGAAAAATGTAATGGCGTGAATTTTCATCCTAGGAAAATTCCCCATTTATTTACCCTTATCTTAGAAATTATAAGTCTAATGATGCAAACCTACCGCCACTAGCTTATTTCTTCTATATGGCCTTTTATTTTTTGTGTTGGTGGAGGAATTTCTGTCAAGGACATCCGCATGTTGCACTACCATCTTGATAGGATTCCTACCCCTAGAATTTGTAGAGGTGTTATATTTTTGGTTGGTGGTGAAGCTAACATCTTATGTTGGCCCTTGAATGACAATAAACAACTAGTTACCTCCATTTCAGGCATTCAAACTCATTCTTTCACTCGTTAATGCAAATTTATCATTCCTTCATGGAAAATATCACTCTCTCCAGCTCATTCTCACTCTCTTCTTGATCACTCTTGCTTCTTCTAGCTATTGCAAGGTCCCTTCTTGGACTCCACATCACCTTCTTGTTGTAGTATTATTGTTTTGTCAAGGTCTACAAAGCTCCATCCTCTATTTAGGCTATCTTTGCACTCTATTTTATAGTGTCTTTCCTTTCTCTTCTTTATCAACTTCTTTATCTCGTTGCATAGTTAGTTGATCGTGGAGGTGAGAACACCAAAATAAGGGTTTGACTGAGGCATACCTTAAAACACAACCCAACACTTTTTCTATTTATGTGTGTGTAGGTGTTGATTTGTTTGTTTGGAGTTATAGTTGAAAGATTCAATTTCATGAGTGGAAAGGTATCTTTTCCTACTCCTTTGTCATTTTCGTACTAGAATAGCTTTTTAGTATTCTTTTTTTTGTACTTGATCTCTACTTTTTGTATTTTCTCTATCAAACTATGAAACCTCAATAGTCGAGTCATAAGTAGGCCCTCTATGTTTTCTAGTTGTTTATTAGACCTTTGTTCATATAGGATGCTAGTGCCCTAACTGGAGTCTGATTCTAGAATTGCTGTCCTTAGACAATGAGATGTCTAGTTTGCAATTTGAAACGTCTATGGCTGACTCACCTGGTTCTGGATATACCCATTTTTAGCAGAGTGGAAATAGTGCATTGTTTTCCCTTCCTTTATAGCCTCTCTCTCAACCTATCAAATAACCTAAGGTAGTTGAGGGAAGTTTGTTCCTTGGGGCTCTCCTATGACCTAGAGCCTCAGGGGTGATGAATCCCTCTTCTCTGTAGCTTCATCATTCAATTAAATACACATTCAACAATAAGGTTTACACAGTCAAATATGATCCTAAGTCTATTTTTTTCTTACAAACTAAAATTAGAGTGAAGAACCCTTTTACCACATTGATACCAACTTCAAAAGTGGAACCTTTACAAATTGAAGAAAAATATTCAAGGGCCTTTCATTTGTAACAAAGCTATTAGATAATGATTCATGATCATTATATTTCACACCTACATTCATAGGGGAATATAAGACTTCACCATCAAAATTAGAAAAAGAGAAAGAAGCTGTAGTCATATCCCTACTGTAAACCATTGGTGAATCATTACAAAAATTTGATTTGATAACTGCTAAAAATGAGGGAGATACAAATTACACATCTACATATGATGAAAGTGATTACGAAAAACCACCTTCTTTGAAAGAAATGGAAGCCATTTATGGAAGATATTATCAACTTTTGAAACAATTGGCTATAATGGGAAAGGATGTGATGTAAAAGAACATGGTATCTATTTCCCCATAGAGCTTAACACACAAGAAACAACAAGAGGTCTTGGCTATTATCCTTCAAAAATAATGAAAAACATCACAAAGACATTCACTTAATCATGCAAGATTCTCGAAAGACAAATAGCATTAGTTGCTGCTCCTTATCTTGTGGTAGTTGTAGTATCACACAATACTCATTACCATGCATGGAGGTATAAATTAAACTTCATGCAATCATATTTCATCTTGCAAGGAGAAAAATTTCATCATTCATTTTTAGGCTCCTCTTTCTCCCTACACTTTGGGGGAAAGGGGTTAAGTAGCCTTGTGTTAGGTGTATTCTTTCTAGCAAGGGATCCCTTTGTATCTCCTTAAGATATTAGTGTAGTGAGTACACTAAATTTTTAAGGGGGGCATATGGTCCCCCACTCACTTTCACATAAATAGTGGCCCCTTTGTTATTCTTGTAAAGCATCTTTTGTTGTGGTGTTGTTTATAATGGGTATGTGTAGGATCATCGTGGAAAAAATAGGCCCTTAAGTGGCAAAAAATTTAGAAAAATCAGAGTTAGGCAACTTGACATAAAAATTTGAATAAGTTATCTATATTATTTTAAAAATATGTAAGAATAGAATCTCTAGCAAATTGAATGTAGTTTCTAAACTACAAGGTTTACTTTTTTTAAATCTATTTGAAAATTTGAAATTTCAATGTAGTATTTAAATTTCAGAAAAAAAAAGGTGTCTCCTAACCACCCTAACAATAAAATTATAATATTTTTATATAATATTTTAGATATAAGTAGAGGACTCATGTCTCGATGTGATGCATATTTTTTATAATTTTTTCCAAGTAAATAATTAATTATGAATTTTTATTACAACTTTTAAAAATATAAAAACTCATATGTCGACCATCTTAACTTTGTCAAAACTTCATGAAATTCATTTTTTAATCCTATAGTATGAAGCATAGAATGTGACACATGTTTTAGATTCAAAAATGTGACACCGTTTGAAAGCTATAGATGTTTTTTAATCAACCTATTAATTAGGAATTTTGTCATAATTCAAATAGAAAATGAATAATAATTATTTATTAAGTTAAAAATAAAGCATAATTTATATTGGTGGAAATATGAGAATCTCCTTTAAAAACCCTTTTCATTTTATCAATTTTGGGTAAAAAAAGTTGTCAGCTACATACCCTACACATACCCATCATATCACAACTTTTTGGCCCATCATGATCCTGCACATACCCTAATACCGCTTGAGGTTTTGGCCTTGTCTTGTTCATGTGCCTTGTTAGGTGAGTTTTCTATCTTCTTAGACATTTATGCACCTTCTTAAGTGAGTTTGTCATTGTCTTCTTAGATGCTTATGCACCTTCTTAGGTGAGTTTTTCATCATCTTCTTAGACATTTATGCGCCTTCTTAGGCAAATTTTTCATAATCTTCTTAGAAATTTATGCACCTTCTTAGGTGATACTTTGGAAATATAGTCCATGGATTCAAAATAACACAGCTTGTTGGTTCATGAACTTGAGCACCCCTTTTAACATGGCCATCAAGCATAACAAAACTTTCTTGATAGTAGAGCTATGTGTTTCATGAGTCTCTAGCATAACACAACTTGACATCCTTGTGGAACCCATCATATTGCATGGACACCTAGAAAATGCAACTTGCTAGACGATAGATCCATGTGGCTCATGAGTGATTTGGCATAACATAACTTTCTAGTCCTCACGAGAGCATTCCTTTCTAAGAGATTTATTCGATGGATGATGCTTGGTATTTGAGATAAATTTAAGACTGAGGTCTCCTTTCCTTACTGACTTGAATATTTTTAGTACTAACCTTGTGTTTTGTTGTGTTTATTTCATCTATCCTTTGTGTTTGCATCATTTTTGCATCATGTTTGTTTCATGTTGTCGTCATTGTTATGTTATGTTATGCCATATGTCTTCATCATGTATGCTTCATGTTTTTTGTCATGAATTCTTGTGTATGTTCTTTTGTTGCATTACATATATGCATGTTCCTTTATGCTTATGTTGGTTTTCCATGGGATCTTGAATCCTAGGGGCTTGTGCATCCCCTTAGATTCACCAGTTATCCTATGTCTTCAACATTTAGACAATTAGACCCCTCTTGACATATTTTATACTTTAGTGTGAGTTTGAGCATAAGATAAGTTCATACTCTCACTAAAGCGGGGGCTAAATCTAGCATTGTAAATTGTCACCCTTGACAATTTCACACTATGATTTTCTCCCCCTAAGTGATTGAACCTATTTGAACACCTAATTTCCTAAATTATGCATTCTATAGCCCATTTGCATAATTATCAAAAAAAGCCCTATGGAAAACCAATGCATACATTTAATATTTTACCCCTGACACTTTGAACTTTGCAAAATAGGGCCAAGACTAAGTAGCCACAAACAACTTAGTCCCCTTATTTTTCCTCCAAAATTAAATATGTCAAAGTTGACATTTTATTATTTAAATTTCAAATATCCAATGTTGGCTATCAGGATTCAATTTTTGAGAAATTAAAATAATTGCATATAAATACATAGTTATTTCATCGTTTGAAAGATATCTAGCAAAAAGTGGAAATTATTGGAGAAATTAAGATCAATAACATTATCAAACAAGTCAAGATAAGTATTTCAAAGATTTATTGTAGCATTTCAATATTAAAGCATCATGTCATTTGAAGTGTATGTAAGTTTGTTCATGTTTATGTTCTCATATTGTTTATGAGATCTAACCCTTGTAGGTTTTCAAGTAAATAAAAAGGAGACGTGCATGGCTTTAGTCCTTCTAGGAAACCATTTTTGAGTGGTAAATTGTAGGTTATAGTTGATTCATCATTCATTTATCATATATTTATCTTTCATTGACATTGCCATTGTGGAGGTGGAAACACCAACACAAGGTTTGACTAAGGAAAGCCCCTATATGGTACAACCTTTCCTCTCTCTTTGAATGTGCAAGTTTCAAATTTGAAGATTATTGTGAGAATATTGAAGGTCATTCATTCATTTTTGCAATCAAACCCTACACCTTGACAACAAACAAAAACTTAGTTACAACAATATTCGATAGTTATGTGTCAATGCAACAAGTGGAAAAAAAAATCTACTTTGATACCAGAGGATTGCAAAATAGATATGAAGTTGCTCAACTAGGAAATAGTTTCCCTAGGTGACTTGATCCTCAATTTTTAGCCCTAGATTCATATGCTAGATACACAATATTCTACTCCTAGTCTATTTTTGAAGTTAGAAATTTTCTATGATTTTGTGTGTCTGTTGTATTTAAATTAGAATAGGTATTTGTATCTTTTCCTAGTAATTTAATTTTATTTCATACTAGAATAATTTTTAGATTTGGTCAAGGGAAGGTTGACTCACCTTTCAGGTTGCAAGTCAGTCCTATATGTTGTGCAAATTCATTAAACCCTCACTACCTCAAATCTTAAATGAAATTTTACAAAAAAGAAATCATTGAAATCCTAGTGTGAGAATTCTAGGGTTTCACCTTTTCTCCATTTCAATAGGGAATTTTTATAAGGTTGTACAAAAATTATACATAGATCTAATATGGGACATTTTGGTAATGTAGTACACACCAAGTGCCATATTCATAACCATCCTATTCGTTTATTCCACAAATCTATTTTGATAGCGATTGTGTAGATTAATATACTATATATGTATACCTTTTTCCTTGCATGATTCCTTGAAGTGGTTGGAGGAAAAATATCCTTCATTATCTAACATTTTATTAAGTTTAATTAAGTAAATATATTTTATATTTAGGTAGATAATAATGACATTTGCCATCCTTGATAGAATAAATTAACTACAACCTCTTTTTATTAGTCCTTGATTGAAGGTAATTAGGCATAATCTCCACCTTAGTAGGTATCACCACTATCTCTACTTATTAAATCCCCTCTTATGTGAAGTTAACTCAAACCCTCTTGGACATTATGACTCATCTTACCAAGAGGTTATGAATATGCATGTTTAATTTTGAATAACTAATGAGAATGCAATTCTTGTCACTTGAATTGTCAAATTTTGGTTTTGAATAGATAATTGTGATTGTAATAAATTTCATTTCTAAAGGTTTTGGGTGGATTTTTTTAGGTTTATTCTAAACTATGCATAGTATTAAAGCCAATTGGTTAATACATTAGTTCTATCCTCAGATTGCTAGTTTTTTTATAAAGCATTTCATCTTTTGGGAAAGCTGAGTAATTTATAGCTATTTTTTCTAGGGGTAGAGTAAATTTGTACTCTCCATTATATGTATAGATATTCCAAGAAACTTAGCTTTTCCTTTTTCTTCATCCAAATTGGATAACCAAAGTCCAAGCTATCAAAGCTTAAATGTTGCAATTTATTTCTATTTTGTGCATATAATTTTTTTTGGAGGTATGTAGGAGGGAAAGAGTCTACTATTGCATCCATAATGGAAAAAGTATAAGGAAATTACTTATTAATTTTTTTTATATCAAACACTTCTCTTAGATGCCCAAATTTTCCCCATTCTAGTCACACAATTTTTGAGGTACTACATAATAATTTAAAAAATAATAAATAAATTTTATAAAAGATTACATGTTTATAATAATAAAATTTATTTAAAAGTTGGTAAAACTTTAGCGAAGCACATAATAAAGTTAAGAGTGCTTCCCTTCTTTTTGAAAGTCAATGAGCACATATGCTTTGTACCCACATCGTGTAGTACAATACCTACACCTTGAACCTTGAACTTTGTACCACCTTAATGTTAGAATAAAATAGGAAAATCACATAATCAATTAATCAGGTCTCCTTTTTACTCTATCATACTTAAGCTAAACTTAGGCATTTGATGTTTTTTTGTCTCATAGCATGGGATGAGTACTTCCTTTTATTTGTGACAATTTTTTTTCTTGATGAATTTTATATTTTGTGGATGCTACTATTTTTCTATAGTGTTCTATATCATGAGCCCATTAATTTTGTTTTGGTGAGATTTTTCTTGCTACATCAAGGGAGGTGTTGGGAGCAACAATCTTTATATTGGCTATTAGTTTTCTCATTGTTAGATGAAATCTCCATTCATTGGAACAATATCAATGGTAATTCATTTAAAAAAAAAAACCCTAGAGAAAATCACTTCCATTCATTATTGTAATGTTTTTAGACACAAAAATTATCTTTTGACATTCATGAGTGATTTTTCAACTATAATCCAATAGTTTTAGGTGACATTTGGCAATTTTTGAGTGTCCTTGGGAATTTTATCAACTGACAAAGTAGCTTTATGGAATGATTGGGAAATATTCTAAAGGGACGAAATATTTTTTTTGCTGGCATTATAATGATGTTTTCTTGCATTGATGACCATTAGCTTGTCATCAAGCCCTAATTTTCCCTAAAGGAGATATTTTTCTTTTTGGCTAACTTGGACATATAGTGTAAACAAATGGTAAACAAGATATTGTTAGAAAGTTGGTTTGATGTAATTTTTAGTGGTGGAGGTATTATTATTAGAGTTTTCTATTGGTACACTTTGTTTTCTATCATTTAGTGATATCATCTTTTTTGGCTTTTGAACTCAAATTTTTCTTGTATCTCCATTTTTTATGATTCTTGTGTTGTTGAAAAGGTGTTTAAGATCTCTTTAGATCTATCCATGCAATTTTTTTAGAATCTACCCCACCACTTGTTATTTAGTTTATAATTATTTCACATTCTAGTCAATTACTTAGACATCTTGGCACTTGAAAATGTTTCTTTTGCATGAGATGGCTTCATTTGAGCTATTCTATATGCATTGAGGTTATTGTTCTTTAATTTTATTGTTTGATAAGGTATCGTGGGTTTTTCTATTCATACTTTTGTGGTAATCTCATAAAAAAATAATTATGTATCTTCATTAAATGGCATCTTGACACATCTTAGGTGGATTAATATTTTTCCTTTTATTTTTGGAATCATACCTAAACTAGACACATAAAGGAGTAGATCAACATTTGATAATATCATTGGTCATGTTGTAGGATTGATTTTTCTAGTGTTGATCTTGACACTATATGTGTTGTACCGAACATTGATTGTCCCCACACAATTTGGACTAGAATTTTAGAGATACATGGAGACCCTCATATCTCTCCATTCCTAGAGGATCCTACTACAAATTTTCTAAATTTTATTGATGATCTGGATTACACACCCTTTGATGATGATACTTTGAAGGATCTTGAGTATATCATAGTACTTTGGATTCATAAATTTATCATGTATATCATCCTTGTTTATGGAGTCTCATATTACAAATTTGGAGGTTTCATTTTGGGATATTAATCTCCTGTTCCATGAAAAACCCATCATTATTGTCTTTAGAGCTTATTCTAAATTAGTCTTCATAGACTATAAATTAGAATCTCTTGATTTTGACATATAGATATTTTGAAAAAAATTCACACACATTTGGATTTAGATTCCCTATTCATCCAACTTAAGGGAATGACTTCTCTAATCACTAGTGGATCAATTTAATCATAAGGGGAGAAACATTGTTTGCAATAAGTCGATTGTATTATTTCTTCATGCTTTCATTAGTGATACACAAGCTAATTATTTTTTTGGGGACTCATAGTATCATCTTCTCTCTCTTATTGGGGGGAAACTCATTATACTTATGTGACAACAAAAGTTATTGGGGGTAATATTGATTCCTCATTCTTTACTTCTTTCACTAGTACACTTTCATGTATGTTTTCTCTTTGGAGAGGAGTTCTTTCCCATGTGGGTTTATCCTTTTCTCTAGTTATGAGAGATTTATTTATTTTTACATGGGTACCTCATCATGCATTTTAGCTAGGACCCATCCATGCATCCATCAAAGTATCCATCATTAGATTACTAGCTTCTTCCTAAGTTAAATACTTAAGGTGGATGCTAGGGTAAAATAGTAAAATCACCTAATTAGTTAATTAACTAGGCCCCTTTTATGTTATCACACTTAAGTTAAAAAATCAGATTTTTTTTCACTCATAGCATAGGATGAGTACATATTTCATGATCTAATTTAATTGTCACCTAGGGTTGATTTTTTGTTTTTCCTTATTATAAAAACTTATTATTATATATTAAAATTATTCAAAAGATCATTTAGATGATTTTTGGATCAACACAATTCTCAAGGTTGCATCATAAATTTTTAATATCTTTTTTCTCTATTTGTAATATATTTTTTGGTTTTAGGTGATTTTTGGGAACCATGGTGCTCAACAATAAACTCCAACACTCAATTCCAATTGTCATTATCACATACAAAGTCAATACCACATCAACAATACCTTTCTCACTTAGCTAAAACACAGACACATAATCACATGTTGTGTCCAACACGCAAATTCCCAATTATCTACCACATGGATCCCTACCAGTTATTGAAATCATCACCTCTTGAAGGTGCTTGCTAGTGGGGTTTTGAATTTTTATTTGTATTAACTTTCAAAGGTTCATTCTCCCTTACAATCAAAATCTATCATTAGTAAAAATAAATCAAACTCAAAGTGTAATGCTACTAAGATTTAACATCCACATCCAAAGGTGAATCATCATCATTCTATTTGAGGTTTGTAGTGGATTGGTAAATTAGAAATTATTATTATTATTATTATTATTTTCTTTGAGTCTTTTGTATTTATTATTTTCTAGTTTCAATGCTTACAAAGCTAGTTTATGCTTGCAAATTTCAAAATGACGTACAAATTTCAAATTATGGTTTGGATTCTTTGTACTATGCAATATAATGAATGAGGCATTTCATTCCATTTTAATCGATGAAAAATGCTAGGAAGGAATATAATTATTAGGTGTAAAGAGTAGTTTAGATCTACAACCCTTTCCATTTTCTTATCCTAAAATTTTAGTGGATCCTTGCTGTCTCAATGGTTTTCTTATACTTCATGATGTAATGAACATTTTTTTTTACATAAATACAATTTAATTTTTTTTGAATATTATATGGAATTCGATGGTATTAAACTCAAGTGATTGAGTGATATTTTAAATATATAGCACCTCCTTTTGTTCTAGTTGTGTAAAAATACATCGAGAAGGAGACTAGTTAACCAATGGTTTATTTTTCTTGTAGCACAATATTCATTATTGAGATTATCTATCCTTAATATCTCTAATTTTTGCTCTATTTTTTTCATTATTACTAATTAGAGTTGAATATTAATAATTTTTGGTACAAGTAGTTCATATTTATCCTGTGTTGTACTTTAGTATTCATTTATGCAAGCATTGTAACTATGCAAATACCCTCCAAAATAAGCTTTATCATGGTCATTTCAAATATTGGAAATGAATTATTACTAAAACCCATGATATGCAAAATTTCATCCCCCTTGATTCATCTTTAAATTTGAGAACTGATTCCCTAGACTTTGGGGAGATCCTAAATCCCACTTCAAAAGAGAAATCATCCTTTTGATCCATAGTTTTTTGGCTTGTGCCATTTTGTGACAAAATAGGATACAAATAGAGCCTTTTGATACACATACTAGAATTTCCACTATAGTTTGATTCCTCAATTTCCTTGGTTGTTTTGGTAGATTTAGATTAATGTGGTGATATATAGATGATAAAAAGCCCTATTGATAATTATTTTTTCAACTTCGATTAGGCCTCATTACACTGAGTAGAAAAAATAAACTACATAATTGCTTTCATGTGAAATAGAATATAGAGTGGAAAAAGAAGAAATTTGGATATGAAATATTTGACTTGAGATTTTTCATGCATAATATTTTTCAACTAAATTATATTACAATAATCAAAGTCTTATAAAAGTTGTAGACAATCTAGTTTTTAATGAAAAAACAAAGCATATCGAAATGAATGTTCATCAAATTTGAAACCTTGTTCAAGAAAACATTGTCATTTATAATTTTATCTTAATGAAGAAAAAATAACAAATATATTTACAAATAATATGAAAAAATCTAATATTTTGAAAATGTGAGGAATTCTTAACATGATAGATGTGAATATTAAAGAAGGATAGGTGTATAATTTTCCCTTTTTCTTTATACCTTGTGTATATTGGTCTAGCCAATATTAAGGATCTTAAGAAAAAATAAGATTATATAGGATCTTAGATAATCTAAGAAATATTACTATCTAGATCAATATTACTATAGTTCGTTTTGCTATTTGTTTCCTACTATTTTGATTTTTTATTGCACAATTATTTTTGGGTATTTTACAACTTATAGTTGCATTCTTCTTGACTAATTGGCATGTGAAATGCCAATAGTGAAGTCATGTGCAAGTTTTGAGAAACTCTACCAAAGTAGATATCTAAAAAAAGTTTGTGTGCCATGTATTAAAAAATGTATGCTTCAAGATTCATTTCTAAACATAGAAATTAGAATATGTAGAATAAATTATTATTATGATAATATTTTAAATCATGTTTATATAAAATTCCAACATTAGATGGGTTTACAAATCTAAAATAAGTTATAAAAAAATTCCATAAGAAATATAATCCAACATTTAATTAAAAGTAGTAATGCATACTAATTTAAATTCATAAAGGGTAGTAGCAATAGAATATTTTTATTAAAGAGTAGAAGTACATTTTCAAAAACATAAATATATTTTAGTAGGAGTTCATATTTAAATACCATCACTTATGACTTAAAATGAGTCCTACTTTAAATCTTAGTTTTGACTTTCGAATGACATAAACACTATCTTTCTATATTTTAACTAGATCAATAAGAACTTTTAGTACTCGTTGCTTGACCCCCTTGTCATGATATGAAAATCCATCTCCAAATATATAAAAGCTTTGAACTCCTCTACCAAGATTGAAGTATAAATTCTGCCAATCAAGTAAAGCATTATTTGGATTCAAAAATTCCCATGTCAATTCCTTGAGCAATTGGTCAAGAACGTTATTAATATGACTTAATGCATCTTCTTCTGAACATTCTGGATGATCCTTCATATAACAAAAAATTGCTGAGGCTGTCTGTCCATGGAGCTTATCATCCTTCATAACCATAAAAAGTATGTTAATATTGTATATATATATATATATTTCATCATCAAATTGAATTAGAAAGAAATAAACCTGGAAATCATGAGCATCATCAACTAAGCGTCCAGTCAACCATATGAGCTCATAGAATCTTGATTTATTTAGAAACATCTTCTCAATAGCATCATCTGCTAAGTTAGGAACTGCTAAGAGGATAGGGTGCAAGGATAATAGTCCACTTGCTCCAGTTGTTGCAGCAACTTTTATGTACTCATTGTAGGTTGGAACATACTGACTTTCTTTCCATTTTGCTTGCTTTAAACTAGCTTCAGCATAATCTGCCCACTGAAACACAATAACCTTAAAGTGTTAAAATTTATGTCATGAGCTTAGTATATTTATTCTATCTTTTGGAATTATGAAAATAAATTTCTTGAAAAAATATTGCATATAAAAAATCATAAATATATATGAAAAAAATTGGTGTATGTAATGATTTCACATTCTTATTTAATGCCAATCTTAATAAAATTATTGTTTATAATTCTATTTTTCTATATAATGTATGAATTAAGAGAAAATAATGTTTTCAACTAAAACTGTATTGGGAAGCATACATGCCGCTTTTGTAATAAATGACATCATGTCCCGTCCTTGTTTTTTGGTTGCCTCATTTGCCAATTCATTTATTGTTTTAAAACTAAATTCCACAATTTTCTTAAAATTATCTGGAATATTTTGTATAATGGAAATATCCCAACCTTGAACAATGGCCTTAGTAATAAGTTCAACTTGCTCAAGCACTAAGTAATCATCAAAAATATCATCCAACAAAGAGACAACAGTTGATGCTTTTGCCAAAGCCATTCTGCTACTACCAAAATCCACATCATCTGTAACACTAACTCCCAACAAATAATATTCAATCGAACGCTCTCTAACTGCAATCAATTTTGAGAGCCCAGAATTCACCCACCAACTGCAATGAAAATTAATAAAATTATTTAAAAATAAAATAAAATAAAACAAGTTTTTAACATTGTATAAATCATTATGAAAAAAAAAATCATTATGAAAGAAATTTGAACATGAACCTAAGACAAGCTATTATCTTTAACTAGATAATATACTACATGTTGACTTGCAAAACATAGATGCTGAAGTACATGAACTTTTAAAATGTGAATCGAATAATTAAACACTTATCTTAACAAGTGACATGATAAAATATGTTCTAAAATGATATGCAAATTCTTATGATGTAAAATCTAATATGAATATATAAATTAAGAAGTTTGAAGATATGATTCATTATTCAATTGTCTGCAGCTTAATAATTACCTAGAGAGTTTCTTCATCTCCATCTTGTATATATATTGCAATATATTGAAATCCAATTTGGCCAACTCTAAAAAGATTTTGTCCTTCAACCTGAAAAATTAAAAAAATCTTATAATTGATTTTTAAAAACGAATGACAATTCCAACTTTACAAAACTCTTTTTATAATAATATTTGTAAATCTTACCTTGAACCATCTACTTCATATATTTCTATATAACTTCGTGCCTCCCATCTAGAAAAAGTACAAGGCCATTCATATAGGAGGGCGTACTCAGCCTGTAAAATGAAAAAGAAGAAGATGACTATTTAATATTTAGGTTTGTTCTTGTGTAACCTGTAGCTTAGATTTAATATAATAAATTATTTGAAAAAAGACCAAAAATTTACTACTTACCTCTTTGATGAAACTTTTGTCATTTATATCTCCAGAGTTTTCTAATACTTGCTTAAGATAAGCAGAGCTGAATAGTTTAGCATCTTCCATAACTGTCTCTCCAGGAAATGCTAGAGTTGAAGCTCTTAAGAGGTTGACCATACTTGTTCTCATCCTGTGTTCCTCTGTGATGTGGAACTGCCCATTTTTGTCCTTGAAATTCCTCAACACGTCTTTTCACATGAATAAATAATTAGATAGTGAATATAATAAGCGAAAACTAAAAGCATGCACTCTGAGTCCTAAAGCTGTTGCATTCAAATCCTTTGTAACGCTTTCGCAGCCTAATCCTATGCCCAAACATCCATCCCAACACCTGCATCCACAAACACAGATATTCAGAGCCTGCATACCAATTTTAACACAGATATTGAAATGTTAAAACACACACACACACCGGTAAACGTAATCAAGAGCTGCTTTTATTTCAGCCTTGAAATATCGCTCTATTCCCAAGCATTGCAACGCGTCAACCATCTCAAGACGCTCCATTAGATCGCCATCCCCACTTTGCATTTCTTTTGATTTTAATAAGATTTTGATTTCATTAACCAGTGTTTGAACACGTTCACCGTATTCAGATGCCTGAAAAATAAAACATCAACAATCAGTGCTGAAGAATAATAAAAGAGAATTTTGATGGTTCCCCGTATAGAAAAAGTACCCACCCCGTATGGTGTTTCCATGGATTGCACAAAATCATCATCCCACTGATTTACAGATCTGTCTGGTAAAGAAGAACAACTCCTCTCGTCTCCCTTCAAACTCGTCATTGGACAGAAGCTTTGGAATGTAGACACTCTGGCTCACTCGCTTAATACTATTTAACTTAGGATTGTATACAGTCTTGGGGTTACAATGCTATTTATGGTACCCACTGGATTTTTCAGTGTTGAATGGGAAGACAACGTGCAATGTGTATTGACTTACTTGAATGGGAAGGAGCAGGTGAAATTTGTCTTTCACTCACGTCTTTACACCGAGAGCCGTTTTCTATAATGAAAGGCAAACAATTGTTTTTAAAATGTGATGATGTGATCTAAAGCTTCCATCGCACGCTTGCTTTTTAAAATAGATTCAAAAATTTCTGAATAGATCCAAAAATATCGAATTAGATCGTATACTTTTGGCAGAGGTTCTAGACACGAGTGCCTCAAAATTCAAACCGAATAAGTTGAAACAATTTACAGATCGACACAAGTGCCATGATATTTAATTTTAAGGCAAAACTTAGTCCACACAGAAATAATCAGACGGAAATCCATGTACTCCAAATCAAAAGATTCTCTTCTCATATACCGAAATTTCAGAGCCAATGGAATCAGGGCTTAAATTTGACGGTCGGCCTTGTCTGTCAACAAATTTTTTAATGACGGTTATCTATTCAAAGGTGCCCTTAAAACATAATGATATACCCTAGTGTAAGTAAAATTATATATAAATCAAATATATATCATTATAATTCTATATAAATTTTGACAGTCTATCCAAAATCTCTCCTTTCATCTGATTGTATTTTAAGACCTAAATACGGTCATACAGCCATCAAATTTAAGCCTTGATTGGAATGAGCATCTCTTTGAAATCTATGTAGGTTAAAGTCGATATTTATGATCTTACAAAATGTGAGCAGACCATCAAATTTATTTGAAATAAGATTAGAATTTTATAATAAGTATACACACTAAATCTAAAGGAGACTGATCCGAATTAACTCGGTTCCAATTACCAACTTTTTCCTTCCTAATTAGACTCTAAATTGGATTCATGTTCCCCTTGTCGAATTCATAGTTTACTATCTACTCCAAAATTCATAATGTGATGGACTAACAATCTAATTATGGTTATGATGAAAACTAATTCCTTACTCCCATTTCCATTTTTCCATGAGAATTTCCTTTCTCTATGTTGGAGTTATTATATATATTTCATGTAATCTTTTTCTTCTTGAAATAAAAGCTATGATCTTTCTAAAAAACAAAAACATTCGAATTATAGATTGTAAAAATTTGATATCATTAATCAAATAATATCAATATCAATATATTTATTTTCAAGTACTTAATTACAATTTATTGAGTAGATTTTTGTTTGATAAGTATAAATTTTAAATATTATTTAATAATAAAAGAATTGGAGGGCGAGTCCTGGTTCGATTGGCTAAAGCATCCTATTAGGTCACGAGGCCAAGTCTCCCCCCTTCCCCATGGTACTAGAGGGTGTGTCGTACCAGCATCACTTGTCATGTGAATTTTGCAATTTATAGGGGGGCTACCCAACTCCTCTTGTCTAACTAATAATAATAATAAAAGAATTGAAATATATTCATTTAGAGTTATTGTTCAACACAATTACATTGTATTCTAATTAAATATTAATTAGTTTAATCATTGGATAGTCAATAACACTTTTATCCCTCATCCATACCAAAATTTACTTTTCATTGTTGAACTAGATGATATTAAGTATTATTGTGATAATCTTCCTATCACCAATATACTATAATTACCACTTCATTTTTTTATAGTCTATAAAAAATGGCCCCTTTCGTATGATAAACAATATAATGACATTTAATATAAATATTACAAAATCAACTATATATATATAAATTAATAGTTAATAATATCAAATTTTAAATAAGATTAGATTCAAACAAAAGATCTGATAATTTATTTATTATAAGCTACACAAACAATTTTATTTTAAAAATATTATATAAATGAAATTCTTGAGAGGTCCTAAGATATAAGTATCACTAAAAATAGCTCACAAGGAGTAACTAGATTATAAAAAAAAATAAAAAAAAAGTGACTCCAAGTTTATATGATACAACAAAATTAGAGTATCAACATATTACATTATATCTAGTCACAGATTAAATGTACAATAAAGAAAGTATTAAACTTGAGGGGACATATTATCCACATTATATTTTTAGGTTTTACATGATTTCATGTTTGCATAGATTATGATGAGCAAACTACTTTCATGGTTCAACAACCCTATATATGATGACCTCATCCTCTTATCTTAATTTTCCAAACTAAGGGGCCTACCCCACACCACTTATAATTGTATGAGAATATTTTACATCATAGTACACACCCTGTACTCAAGCTTAGACTTAAACTAGACTTAGATTTAGATGTAGAATTAGGCTAAACGCATTGAACTACTTTTGGACATTCTTTATTTTATTTTTGGAAAGAATGCAAATGTTTATGATTATGCAATTTAATACCAAAAAATTAGAAACGTTTCTCAATTTGTAACATAAATAAATTGTGAGGCATTATGCTCATTACATATATTATATTTATCTATCAATTTTATTTTTTATATGTTTTACATTAAAATGCATGATTTATATTATTCACATGCACATTAAGGTGGGGACCATTCATTCTTCTAATGTGTATCTACTTGGAAAATCTATAAAATTTAATAATAAGACATCAAACCTAATTGATTCATCATATCAAGCATTCTTTCAATGTGTATTATTTTCTAAAAGCCATGTAAAATTCATTCAATTCTTTCAATTAAAGGGAAATAAATAAGACAATTCGTATTTTCTCATCATAGTAACTCTTAGTAGCTTTAATTAATTTATGTTTGATCTCAATGAATGGTAAAAATAAAAGAGGTTATAGCTGTTTTATAATGCCTTGTGTTTTCCTACTTGAGATTTACATGTGGACCTTTTGGTCAAAGGGTTCATTTAACTTATTAATTGAGTAGTTACTTTCTATGTTTTGAGGTGTTATGCCTTTGACACTTGTGCCTTGTCCTTTGTTTATTTTTCTTTCCAGTTCTATGATTATTATTATTAGTGTTGATTTTCATTGTGCCATTAAAGTATTTTCAAATAGGTTGTGTATTGTTACTTAGACAATGGTCTATAAATGTTATGTTGTGACTTTTATATATTTGATTTATATAATAGTATCTATTATCCTTCCTTTTACGAAAGGTATTTATTCTTCCTCTTTATCATTTTTCCTTTTCTTCCTAATCTCTTTATTGTAAGTCAGCATTACCCATTGTGAAATAATTTTTTCTTTCCCTGCATATTAAAATAAATATTATTTAATTATAAATTGATAAATGGCGTAGCCTTGTTTAAAGTTGATTTTATTTTTTATATTATATTTATCTTTACTTACATTATTTTTTATATATTTGATTTGATCTCATTTATATATGCACACACTCTTATACATTTATCATTAGTACTTATTTATTATGTCTAGATCATTACAACTATATCTATATAGTCACTTTCTATCTCTATATTTGCACCTCCTTGTCCTAAGACAATCTTGTTGCATGCAGTTTTGCCTTGGTAGCAACTAGAAGAGATCCTTAAAATTTAAAAATTCCAAACTCAAATTTTCCCAACACCTACATTTTCACTAGAAATTGTAAGTGAACTTGGTACAAATTTTTATTATCACACAATAATTTGGTGCTACGTCAATTTTAGCATGTGGTACACATGTAGCTAGATTTATCTTGTGCATCACCAAGTGATTTCAAATGCCAAGACATTTTCATGAAGCATGGGATCAATCCCGCACAACACAAATTTGATGTACATGAGATTTTTATGACTATTTTAGAACCCCCATTAGACCAAATTTATAATTATAAGTAAATGGCAAAAGAAAACAAGCAAGCATGTTCTCCAAGAGGACATGAATCAATAGACCATGCCACATATATCAGTTATTTCTTGAAAACCGTTATCATTTTTTAGTAGGATCATCATCTCATAAATTTACATTCATACTCAAGGTGCAATAAAATTTTGTATGAATTCTAATTCCTAATTATTAAATCTAACAAAATAATACACATGCTTGATATGATGGATCAATTCCTAATGGGAAGAATGCATGATAAGAGGGATCAATCAGGTTTGAGACAAACACCATGAGCAATGGCAAACCCCTGGTGAGAAAGGCTCAATGGAGAAGAGAACTCTGTGGATCATGGGCGAAGAGGGAAGATGTGATATAATAACCTTGGATTTTTGTGATACCCAAAAACAACAAGAATTTAGTCAAAGTTGTGATGGAATCATCAAGGTGTATTAGAGGTTATCGTGTATTGATGTAAAAAGAGGTGGTCCTCAGAACCCTAGGTTGGGTCTAAATAGGAATGATTGGTACAAAAATGATAGACTTCAATATTTCAACCTCCCTCCCAGAAACCCTAACTTTCCAGATTAGCAAAACATGAGGGAAAACATGGGTGGTTCTTCTTTAGGAGGTTGCACTAGGAAAATAGTAGTGTTATGCTTGAAAAATATTAAAGCGGAGATATCCTGACTGGAGAACCTAACTTTACTAGCTAAATGGCATGGAAAAAACCTAAATTGGGAGAGTCTGAAGACATGGTGGCGAGGAAAATGGGGAGGGGATTTTTATTTTAAATCCCTTAGCAATGGATATTTTGTGGTGATATGTTCTTTGGATATTAGGGAGGAGGTACTGAACAAAATATGGATATTGGATGGATACAGATTCTGCATTCAATAATGGAGGGTTGACTTTTATCCAGTGTGACACTAGATGGAGACCTTGTAGGATTGGTATAAGCTCTCAAATCTACTGTTGGAGTATTGGGATCCAA
Source organism: Sequoia sempervirens (assembly GCA_007258455.2). Lineage (NCBI taxonomy): Eukaryota > Viridiplantae > Streptophyta > Pinopsida > Cupressales > Cupressaceae > Sequoia > Sequoia sempervirens. The sequence continues at coordinate 43,084,786 of VDFB02000007.1, read as the reverse complement.
AGATCCCGAAAGAAATTGGTGACAATCTAGACACTTTCTTATGTGTCGAAGAGAGGATGGACCCTGATGATGTTGGATCACATATTAGGATCTTTGTGGTGAATTCCCCCAATAGACTCATTTGGAATGAGATTGGAATGATCTTAGAGAAAGGTGAATGGAAGCAAGCCATGATTCTGGTTTCTTTCACCATTGACACTCTAGTTAAAACTTTGGGATGATGCCTCCCCAATAAACCACAAAGCAATATGGAGTAGAACAATGACCCCTTGTTTTCCAATATGCATTCCTTGGTTGGTGCATAAATAGTTCTACCCAAATTAGATGCTGATAGCTTCCAACCAAAAGAGAAGGAGATGCAAGATGAATCCAGAGTTGTGGGTGATATGGGTGGCTCTTCATGGCATAATGTAAATCTCGAGGCACTGGACCAAAAAATATTTGAAGCAATTGAGATGTTGGGAAACAAAATTCAAAAAGAGGATTTGGATTCTCTAATTGAGGTTGGGAAGGAATTGATGAAATTGGTAGAGGCTGCAAAGAGTGGATCCCTCCATATAGAAGAGGATGAGGTATTCAAAGACTAGTTAAATGGTCAAGATCAAGAAAATATTGATCCCAACCTAATGGTTGTTGAATCCACACAAAAACCAAATAAGAGGTAGAAGGTGGACCCTCCATCGGCACCAGTGCAGGGTAAGCTTTGCATAGGACAAAAAGAGGCTTCCTTTTTTCCCCATACTATAGTGATTGTAAGAAGAGAGGAAATATACCAAATAAAGAAAATTTGAAATGGGATGGTGAAGTGAATGGACAACTAAAAATCAATGTAATGCTCAAAGTAGGGAAATGTGATCCCCTTCTTGAACAACCATGAAAATCATTTCATGAAATGTCAGGAGCCTTAATTCCCCTAACAAGTAATGCCTAATTAGGAATCAATTAAAATATATGCAGCTAGATATTTGTATGTTACAAGAAACTAAGATTAGGGAATAGAAGAAGACTAATTTTGGGAAGAAAATGAAGATGTGGAGATTGATTAGGGTCAATGTTGATGGCCCTTCAGGTGGCCTATTGATTCTTTGGAAGCCTCAATTAGAAATCATAGAAGAAATAGCTACAATTAGATTCTGGATCGTGTGTAAGGTAAGAAGCTTGACATCAAATTTATTCCTTTTACTTGTTAATGTCTATGGTCCAAACAATTGTATCCAAAAGCGATAAACTTGGTGTGAACTATACAATATTTTTGGTTTCCCTACCTTTGAATTTTTTTGTACTTGGTGGGGATTTTAATGCAATTCTAAAGTCGTGAAACAAGAAAGGAGGTGTTAGTAGAAAATTACAATCATAGGTGGATTTTGAATGATTTTTGGAGAGGAATATTTAATTTATTTTCCTACGAGGAATGGTCAATACACTTGGACCAACAGGCAAACTGGTTTTCATAATATTGTTGAGAAGATTGATTGATTTTTATTCAAAGGTGATCTTCATTTATTCCCATTTACCTTGGAATGTTAGATTCTACCTGGATATAGGTCAAACCATTTTTCGGTGGCGCTGGAGATAGTTGAGGAGAGGGAGCCAACTAGGTGTCCCTTTAAGTTTGAGAATATATGGCTCAAATATCTAAAATTCTTTCATCTTATCAAGTTGTGGTGGGAAGAGTGCCATCCTAGTGGATTGAAGATGTTTTATATTTCCTCTAAGATAAAAGTAATAAAGTAGAATCTAAAAATATGGAACAAGGAATGCTTCAAAAGCATTTTCATGGAGAAACAGAGGTGTGAAGAGGTGCTAAAGAAGCTCTTAGAGAATATCATTACAAATGGAAAGGACAATCAATGTTTCTTGGAAGAAAATGAATTATTGAAGAATTTGAATGATCCATTGGCAAAGGAGAAATTCTTTTGGAGGAAAAAATCAAGGGAAGTTTGGCTTAGTGCTAGGGATAAAAACATGAAATTCTTCCATAACTCCACCAAGCTACATAGGGAAATCAATAGAATAACTTGTATCAAATCAAGGGATGGTCAAACTTTGGAAAAAATTGATGATGTCAGATAGGTTGTGGTTCAACATTTCCAATACTTGTTAAATGATTAGTTGGGGTCCAATTTAAGGGCTCAACATGATCTCCTAAATGGAATTCCTAGACTAGTTATGGACTCTTAGAATGAAATGCTAAATAGTAAATTCACAAAGTAGGAAATCAAAAAATATCTTTTTCCAATTAAATCCAGACAAATAGGCCCAAATGGCTTCCTTGCTAGCTTTTTTTCAGAAATATTTAGATATCGTGGGAAAGGATATCATCGATGCCATTGAAGATTCTAGAAGTTTAGGCCAAGTGCTCAAGGAGATCAACACAAATTTCATTGCTTTAATTCTAAAAAAGGAGAAACTTGATACTTTGGATGAGTATAGGCTAATTTCCCTATGTAACACTATCTATAAGATTCTAGCAAAGGCGGTGGTGAACAGGGTTAAGATGCTTCTTCTAGACATCATCTCAGAAGAGCAAACTGGTTTTGTTCCAAGTAGGTTGATTCTAGATGGGATAATAATTTCTCAGGAAGCCATCCTTTTAGTACAAAAAAAAAGAAACAAGCCATGCTTATTAAGTTCGATATCAAAAAGGCCTATGATAAGGTGAATTGGTGTTTTATTTTCAAGGTTCTGGAAGGGTTTGGTTTTGATAGAGATTGGTTGAATTGGATCTTTGGCTGGGTAGCCTATCCTAGGTACTCGGTCCTCCTAGATGGATCTCCTGAAGGATTCTTCAATGCCTTGAGGGGCCTTCGTCAGGGGGATTCCATCTTCCCCTTCTTGTTTATCATTATGGTTGAAGCCCTTGGGAGGTCCATTTTGAGTGCATGGTGCTCTAGAAAGGTGGAAGGGGTGTAGATCACTAGTAGATTATTAGAAGCCACACATCAATAGTTTGTTGATGATACCATGTTGTTTAGGAGCACCTAGGAAAAGGAGGCAAGGAATTTCAAGGAAATTTTAGATAGCTACTCCTTGGCCTTGAGTCAGGATTTTAGCCTGGAGAAATCAAAAGTTTTCTTCTTTAACACATCAACAAGGAGAGAAGCTCAGATTTTGAAAATATTGAAGTTCAAAAAGGGAAACCTACCCTGTAAATACCTCGAGCTACCTTTGGAAAAAGGTGTTCATCCAGGAAAAGTTTGAGTGGGTCACTTAACCAAACTCAAATTGGTGATTTCAGCTTTACGTACCTACCTTAGTTCATGCTTGGGCCAATTTCCATAGGTGCAAGTAAAGAGCTGAATAGAAAAATGAAATCCTTTTTTTGGAAAGGTGCCTCAAAATAGTATAAATATCCCTCGATTAAATGGAAGCAAGTCTGTGAGACAAAAGAAAAAGATGGAACATAGATGAAGAATTTTCTTCTCCAAAACAAAGCACTCAGAGTGAAACTTGTCTGGTCAATTTACATAAAACAAAATTTGAAATGGGTTAAAATATTACAATCCAAATACCTTGGTGGGGATGGAATTTTTTTTTTCATCTCCAGTACTCTTCCTAAGTGATGCAAAAAATCTACTGACTTCAAGGGTTCTGAAGACCCAAAACATAAAACTTGAGAAGATCACTAAACAACCCCAAAATTCACTTGCTTGAAACTTGATTCCACAAGACCAAAGAGACACCAAATCACTAAAACTTGATTCCAAACTCTTACTAGACCCTAATTCACCACAATCATCATCATTTTGATAGGTTAAAACCAATAACACTCTTCCATAACATTGTTTTATCATATTTTCAATTGCTTGAACTCAAAGACCAATGTTGCTAACAAGATTCCAAAACAAAAATTGGGTATATCTCCTAAACCTGATTGAATCTCCAAAGAAAAAATAAATTTTTAGGAACCTATTACAGCCCCATAAAACATACTTCAAACTCAAGTACTATTACTTTGGAAAGATTAAGCTTAAAATTGACTATCCTTCAGAAATGGGCTCCAAATAGGCCTAAATTAAAAATCATGTACCATCTAATTCACTCCACAACATAAAATAACCATGGAAATACTTTGGTCAGGTTATAAAACTTCAAAATAAATAACTGCTTGGTCACTTAAACCCTTCCAAAGAAAATAAAAACACAAACCCTTGATTTTGGCTTCACTATGCTCAAATATAGAGGGTTTATTAGAAGTATGCATTCCAAACCTTCAATCAACTTTCCAATGAATCAAAAACCCTATAATATTTCCACACATGGTAAATGAACCATCTCCAAACCTTTACCAATGTTGTTTCTTCAATCTCCTGTACTTAGCCATCATATTGAATCAAAAATTAATGAAAAATCAGTTAGGGCAGCAACTAAACTAATGCCAACTGCCTTCCCCTGCATCTGCCAACATAATTTTTTTGAAAAAAACTCAAAATTAACCCATTCCACTAATCTACCAAGCCTCCATTGGTGGAATGGTGGATTAAACTCTCACTAGACTCTCAAAACCCTTGAAATGAGGGTTTCAGGCAGTTCACTGAAAAATTGCTCTAAAACCCTCTAAAATTAATAAAAAAAATTCAAATCTCTTTCAAATTGAATTTAACACAACACACTATGAATTCAAATCAATTTTTAGAGCCTAAGAATACTGTACAGTTTGTACAGTCCTTGCAAAACAACAAAAAAACATTGTTTTGATAGAATAGAGTACTTTTATTATCAAAATAGTTTCAAGATACCATCTCTAATATTTTTCTCACCTTCACAAGGCCTTAAATATATTTTTACATCAGTTACATAACTTCCCCTTCAGTTCTTCTAATGATCAAACCTTCCCTTTTCCCAAATGACTTCAAATTCTTGTATTTTGTGCATTTTTGCATTGTTCACAACTATTACAAGATTTTGCACTTTTTAATACTTTGACCATAAACCCACCTAGTGACCTAATCAACTGATTCAAATACATCAAATGAAAATTTTTAAATTCTTTACATGAGTGGAAATTTAAATTTTACAAAAATTCCTTATATAGGCATAAAATGCACAAGGTGCTCCTGCACCAAACAACTGGCCTGTAAAAGACCTCAAGTCCCTTTGAGGACTGATGTGCATTAAACTTGCTTCTTCACACTTGCATACCTTCATGCATTCTATCTTGGATTGATTCTTGCCTTGTTCTTGAAACTTTCACTTGCCTTTATCTTGATTCCAACTTTTTCCTTCAACTTTGTCTTCACTTGTCATTGCCTATTCCTTATACATGTTTCTCTGTCCCACTAATCTCTTGTGCTAGTAGATGCACAAATCACTTTACTAATAGTATTCATGTTCCCTCTAACCTCTTTTTCAGTCAAAGGACACATGACTTTCCTTCTATGTTTTCACCTTGCTTTTCTTAGCAATCTTGCCTCTCTTCAATCAATTCATCCCTGTCCTTCTCTTAACCTTCCTTTCATCATCTCTTCATCTTTTCCAATCATTGGATCACTCTTCAAATTGAATTTCAACTTTTTTAATGGTTTCAAAATATTCAAGTGATTTTCAAATAGATATCCATCTCCCTCACTACTTCATCACACAACCTCAACATACAATCCATCTTACCCAACAGTATAGAACCTAGAAAATTTACTTACCACTCTTTCTCTTAGTGGTGTCACTCTCTCTGCATGTTCTTCCTAGCTTAATCTCTATTGGAGGACAGTGAACACAAACCTCATCCTTGTCTGTAGCCAACACACTTTCTTACTCTCCTTCCTGCAACTTTAAGATGGATCAAGCACTTGCAACCAACAACTTAGCAAACCACTAGATCAACTAGCTCTAATACCAATTGATGCAGAACATCTACTAAATTCAAGGTTTCTAAAGACCCAAAACATAAAACTTGAGAAATCACTAAACAACCCCAAAATTCACTTGCTTGAAACTTGATTCCACAAGACCAAAGAGACACCAAATCACCAAAACTTGGTTCCAAACTCTTACTAGACCCTCATTCACCACAATCCTCATCATTTTGATAGGTTCAAACCAATAACACTCTTCCATAACACTATTTTATCATATTTTCAATTGCTTGAACTCAAAGACCAATGTTGCTAATAGGATTCCAAAACACCAAATCGAGTATATCTCCTAAACCTGATTGAATCTCCAAAGACAAATTACACTTTTTAGGAACTTGTCACAACCCCATAAAACATACTTTAGACTCAAGTACTATTACTTTGGAAATATTAAGCTTAAAATTGATTGTCCTACATAAATGGGCTCTAAATAGGCCTAAATTACAAAAAAATGTACCATATAATTCACTCTACAACATCAAATAACCATGGATAGAATTTGGTAAGGTTATAAAACTTCAAAATCAACAACCCCTTGGTCACTTAAACCCTTCCAAAGATAATAAAAACACAAACCCTTGATTTTGGCTTCATTATGCTCAAATAGAGAGGGCTTATTGGAAGTATGCATTCTAAACCTTCAATCAACTTTCCAATGCCTCAAACACCCTAGAATATGTTTGCACATGGTAAATGAACCATCTCCAAACATTAACCAATGTTTTTTCTTCAAACTACTAAACTTAGCCATCATATTTATTATTGAATAAAAAATTAATGAAAAACTAGTTAGGGAAACAACTAAACTAATGCCAACTACGTTCCCCTACATCTGCCAACATAAAAAAATTGAAAAAATCTCAAAATTAACCCATTCCAATGATCTACCAAGCCTCTATTAGTGGAATGGTGGATTAAACTCTCACTAGACTCTCAAAACCCTTGAAATGAGGGTTTCAGGTAGTTCACTAAAAAATTGCTCTAAAAACCTCTAAAATTAATAAAAAAAATTTCAAATCTCTTTCAAATTGAAGTTAACACAACACATTATGAATTCAAATCAAGTTTTAGATCCTAAGAATAATGTAAATCCATACAATCCTTGCAAAGCAACAAGAAAACATTGTTTTGACATAACATAGTACTTTTATTGTCAAAATAGTTTCAAGATACCATCTCTAATATTTTTCTCACCTTCATAAGGCCCTAAATAGATGTTTACATTAGTTACATAACTTACTCTTCAACTTCTAATGATCAAACCTTCTATTTTCCCAAATGACGCTTCAACTTCTTGTATTTTGTGTATTTTTGGATTGTTGACAACTATTGTAAAATATTTTGCACTTTTTAATACTTTGACCATAAACCCACCTAGTGACCTAATCAACTAATTCAAATACATCAAATGTGATTTTTTACATGGTTTACATGATTGGAAATTTAAGTTTTACAAAATTTCCTTATAGAGGCATACAATGCATAAGGTGCTCTTGCACCACTAAGGGATCCAAGATTTAGAATTTTATATGCACTTGCAAGGATTTGGTTTTGAATTTCATAACCTGGGAGATCAAGTATGGTAGAACAACAAATTTATAGGAATATTCTTAAGAAAATTATCCCAAATTGGTAGGAAGAATTGAGTTTGAAAACATCAAACTCCTAAAACAACAGGCATGGGGAGATAAGGTAAGAGACTATATGGTGATTACACATTGGGATGGCTATAGAATTTCCTAGTGGAAGAGTTTAAGAGATCTTGGTTTGGATTTAGATGTGGCAAAATAATTTGATAGAATGTTATGTGAATGTTGTTGGTTATTTTTTGAGAACCAAACTTGATCTCAACCATTGTCTATGAATATGCCACAATCCAATAGTAAACAATGGTGAGGATTGGCCAATGAACACATAAAGGATTGCTAGGCCTTACTTCTACACTTTGGGCTCTGTGAAACCCTAGAGGGTTATCTTAACAATGTTTAGATGATACTCTTGTGCCATTTTATCATGAACATTGAAATAAATTGATAATTCTCATATAACAACTCAACAAACAAAATGCATCAAAGAAGTTGGCTGCTTCTTAACAACACTCTACTTTTAGAGCATGAGAATGGTGAAACTTAACACAAAATAATAGAAATTTTAACTCATTTTTTTTTTTTTATAAGAGCGATTTGCTGCTAAATTGACCAACAAAAATTATTATGAATATTTACTTATATTAGTGCCTCATCTTGGGAATGAAGTCAATCTTAAAACCTATGCAACCTGATAACAATTTTACACAACATCATTTAAGCTTTGAACATACTGCATTATAACATTTCAACATTATATTCTCAACCACCACTTCTTACTAATATCCTAGCACTTAATTGACATAAATCTATAACTTCACTCAAGAATTTACATTAATTCTTTGAATTAATAAGCAAGAACAAAACTACACATCCATTGGAAATCAATGGAGACAAATAAGATAACCCTTGATTATATTATTCATAATTCATGAGTCAAGTACATAGGAGTGAAAATGGATTTGAATTTGCACCATTATGTATTTTATTGCCAATATTGCTATCAAAATTACATATGCATTAGTAGACTCGAACCTAAGACAAAACTCAAATATGCCCACTATTCTCTTTACAGTTTTCTCTATGATCAGTTACAAAAATAACGAACCTTGTACTTCTAGCCTTGAATTCCTTCTTATAGAAACGAAGGAGAAAAACAATCTTTAGACTAGAAAGTACACATGCCACTATTCGATTGGACTGTTACAAAACATATTCCCTTTGTAGTTATATTTACATCCTCAAATAGAGGGAAATGTACATGAGACAAAAGTTATTTTCATTTGTTGTTGGAGATCTATTCCCACCTTCCAAAAGGAATATTTGAGCTAAATTAACAATATTCATGTGCTCCAGAAATGTGTCCACACACACCAAGTGAACACAAAGTAAATCATAAAAAGAATAAAATAGAAAAGACAAGGAACATGTCCATGTCTACAATCTTGTCATCAATTTTAAATTGGAAAGAAAACAATATATCATCAATAATTTAGAAAAATCCTAATCTGTATTAGTTCCAAGCTATGCATTGTGATTCTCTCATCTATTATTCACCATGATTGTAGATTAAAAACCAAAATTATACTTGCCACCCCACAACAATAACTCACTCCTCCAATACATCCAAATACTTGCTCTTCCAGGCTTGGAATTCATCTTCAGTGGGAAAATTGAATTCCATGACCTCATCAACCTTCTACCTATAAGGTGAATACTTGGTAACAACCCAATTTACTGCTTTGTCAAAATCTACTAGAACAATTTTTGCATCGGCCAACATGTCCATATTTTTCTTTAACATGCCCATATCATACCCTATGCAAATCAAGGCATCCTGTTGTAAAATAACTTCATGTGTTTCTCTTCTCCAATCTTGCAAGTTTTTGATGTTACCATCATCCATTAAAATGGATGGAAGGAGACCATGATGTGTTTCATGAAAATTCTTGATTAATTCTCTTATCCTTGCCTCCAAGGGGTCTATATTCCCCCTAAATTCCTAGATTCCATTCACCATTTGGATGGTAGGCTTAAGTTTTTCAGGTTTGTTAGTATCATGCTTGGCTCCCACATCCATCATCCTCAAATCTTGCAACCTAGGAATCCATGTTTTCATTAATGTAATTGCCATCTCCTTATCAATATCAAAATTGTTTATGGTAAACTTCATGGAAGAGTAGCTAGCATGAATGCTATTCAATCTGTGATTCACCCCTCTATTTAAATGTTCCAAAAATGCAATAACAAATTTCATATTGCTAAAAAATATTTCCCTACCATGATTGCCACATTTTTTCTTGTATTCCCTTAGCTACTTAAGTAACTCTTCTTTGTTGACATCTTCCTCTACTTGGGATGCTACTAATGTACTTGGCTCCACAATTAAGATGGGTATAGTTCCCATGTTGTAAGGCACAATTTCCCATGAGGAACTTGTTGGAGGTGAGGTAGTAGTAGTTAGCTCATATGAAGGAGTAGGAGAGGTAGCATCAATATTCATTGGTTCCCCTGATTTCAAATTCTACAATTTCTCTTTTAACAATGCTAACTCTATTTGTAGTTGTATTTTTTGTTGTTGATTCTTTCCATAATCAACCAACAAATCATTGCACTGCTTTTTGAATTGTTCCTTTTCTAGAGTTACTAAATCCATATTAGCTCTTGTAAGTTGTTCCACATTCGCTAAAATGGTGGCAACCTCAATAGATGAAGCACTCAAACACCCTCTTTATTATCAAACCTCCCTTGTAATCCACAACAGGCTCTACAATTTCAGGCTTCTTTGTGCTAGGGGCTAAGGCCTATATGGCCAGTGTATCCCAATGCTCATTGAATGGATATCCTTGTAGTGCTATGGTAGCTTCCTCCTCAAAATTGTACAAGGGTCTGTCACATATTTTTATTGCATCAAAGTAAATTGTAGAGGCTAGGTCCCATTCTAGAAACAACAAGACACCACTCTTCCTTACTAACTCTTTTCCCTCAGATGCAGTCATTCCTTGGAATTTTTCTCTCATCTCCTTTAAAAAATATTCTTGCATAGTTACATTAGGTAGTTCTGGATGGAGGCTTCTTTTCAATGCAACATTATTGAAAAACTCTTCCTTAGGTTTGTAAGAAAATTCCATGAAAGCCTTAGACTTCACAAAGGAGTCATCATCCATGAACCCAGTACATGCCTCAATTTTGACATCATCAACATTATTAATCCAAGTAAGGTCAGCTTTGCTTAACCTTAACCCCAAATGTTGTATCACAATCACTATTGGTACAGAAGGCATTCCCTGTTGTATTTCCTCTTCTGATACCTAAATTTCTTCATTGGATTCATCATCATCATAATCCACCAATCCCATTGATTGGACCTTTTTTCTTCATCATTGGATCTTTTGGTGGTGACACATGTTGTCGTGGGGAATCAACATCAATAAATTCAAGTCTAGTTGACCTTGGGGGAGATGGTGGTGGAATTTGTGGTGCTAGAGAGTGTAAGGAAGCTAAAGTAGTGGAAAAAATTCTTACACTAATCTTGAGAGGAGAATAATGCAAAACTTTTACAAATATTTAACAGTTATAGAAAATTAAATAGAAATAAACATAAATATCATGCATACCACAACATGGTGATTTACATGGGGAAAAACATTTCGAGAGAAAAACCCCACACTCCAAAATTCACCCAATATATTATTTAGTAAATCACAAAGATTACAATATACTTGCAGAGGAAGCTTCTCATAGGAGTATCACCACTCAGAGATCAAGAGACAACATGACCGCTATCAGACTCTCAGAAATCATCACAATCTCTACTGTAGTCACAATACAACACCCTCATAAAATAGAGTTACATTCTAGGGCAAGATAGGGAAACAAAATATTTTCCATTAGATCTACAACGTAATAACGAATGGTCCAGATTTATAATATATCATTTAGTTAATGTATGTCAATCATTCTAGAGGTTTCCTAAAAAAGTTAACACACTCACATTTCGCTCTGTGCTACCAATTTATACACCTATCGATGTAATAGCTAGGAAACATATATATAAATAAATATACATCCTATCAACAATATAAATCATATATAATTGCAAGGTTGAGACACATTTCCCAAAAAATATACCACTTGAACACCTTGTAAGAGAAATGTGAGAGCGTAAACATCATCTCTTTAATTGCTAGGGGTTGAAAGGCCCATAGTCTCTGAACACCATCTGAACTTCTCTAGAATCATAGGCTTAGTTAAAGAATAAAAAACATTCATCTAAGTCTCTACCTTAACCAACTTCACCCTACCATCCTTGACCATATCTCTAACAAAATGATACTGTACATCAACGTGTTTGGTCCTAGCATGAAATGTTGGGTTCTTGGCTAGACATATCACACTTTGGCTGTCATAATAAATTGTCACTACACCTTGTTTTATACCAATATTTAAACATAGTCTCTTAAGCCAAATGGATTCTTTACAAGCATGTGTAGTTTCCATATACTTTGCTTTAGTAGTGGACAAAGCAACCATAGCTTTTCGCTTACTCATCGAACTAATTGCACCACCAAATAAAGTAAACACAAGCACTGGTGGATTTTTTGCTATCAACATCACCTGCTCATTATGAATCCAAATAACCATGAATATCAAGGGAATTTCATCTTTAGTCATATTACAATGATAACATAAGGAATAATCTAAGGTTCCCCGCAAATATCTGAAGACTCTTTAACTGCATCCCAATGAAATCTACCAGCATTAGACATATATCTACAAAGAATTCCCATGGCTTGGGAAACTTCTAGTCTAGTATAAACCATAGCATACATTAAACTTCCAACTGCACTTTGGTAAAGCACTCTTCTCATGTCTTCCATCTCTGATGGAGATCTTAGACAATCTGAAATAGATAATTTTTTTCCAATAGAAACAGGAACACACAATGGTCTACAATCCTGCATATCAAATTTCTATAAAATTTAATTCACATACTTACTTTGGCCAAGCCATAGCTTTCTGTTCACTCTATCTATTTTAATTTCCACCCCAAGAATGTGTTTAGTTGCACCAATATCTTTCATTTCAAATTTAGCATCAAGTTGAGATTACAGTTCTGAAATCATACCTATCCCTTTGAAAATAAATAACATATCATCAACATATAATGCAATAAATAGGAAACAATCACTATCAATTTTATACTAAACACAATGATCTAATTTAGAACACTCAAATCCCAAACTCAACACATATGTATCAAATTTATGGTACCACATCTTAGGATGCTATTTTAAGCCATACAAAGATTTATTCAATTTGTAAACCAATTTACTTTTACCTTTCACTATGTATTGCTCTAGATGTTTCATATAAATATCCTCCTCCAAATCACCATGAAGGAAAGCGGTTTTCACATCCATTTGATCAACCTCTAAATCAAAAGAAGCAACAATAGAAAGCAAAAATCTAATGGATGTCATTTTTGCAACAAGAGAAAATATCTCACCATAATCAACACCATCAACTTGAGAGTAACCCTTTGCAACCAACCTTGCTTTATACTTCTCAATACCTCCATTTGAACCAATCTTTTTCTTGAACACCCATTTGCAACCAATAGGTTTTCGTCCTTGAGGAAATGGTACAAGATTCCATGTATCATTCTTTTTCAAAGATGCCATTTCTTCATCCATAGCAATCTTCCAAGATTATGCATCATTCATACCTAGTTCCTCTTCTATAGATCTGGGTTCATCCATGTTAGTATTACAAACAAGTGAACACCTTTTAGGTGGTTTTCTATGTCCTATGGACCTACAAACAAGTTGAGTTGGAGGTTCTTCCTCCTCTTCTAAAGATCTAGAGCTAGATGAGCTCTCCTCAACTTCTTTTCTATCCTTTGGCCTTGATTCAACTTTCTCAGGTGTAGGAGGAAATTGAATCACATCTTCCTGTTGACTTTATTTTGGCTGCAATGTAACATAAGAAGGCTTATTTTTTATAAAAATCACACTTCTACTATGTATTACCTTCTATACAACAAGATCCCAAAGCTTGTATCCTTTCACACCATAACTGTATCCGTTGAAGATACATTTCATAGCCTTTTTCTCCAACTTTGTTCACTTCTCCTTTGGCACATGTGCATATGCCTCACAACCAAAAACTCTAAGTGGGTGTTTGAGATAAATTGAGGGAATAGAGTTGCAAAGTTATTTTCCTTGATTGAGTTTGATCACTTTTGTGTTGGTTTGGAAGTTTCAATCACCTTGCTTACATCAGGTGGTATCAAAGCTTAGGGACAAGGTCTTTTGTTGGTGATTTGATTGGATTTTGCAGGTTTGAAGAAAAATTATTAAAGATGCCTCCGAAGGGTGTTGGTGCTACTGGAGAGTTGTAGGATCTAAAAGAGAAGCATGCTAAGATTTTGGAGTCACATAATGCAGTATTGGAAAGGCTTGCTACATTGGAGACAAAGAAAATAAGAGATGAGAATGTTAAGAGTGAAATAGAGGAAGATGAATAATTAGACCTTGAAGATCAGAGGATGATAAATATTCCCAAAGTAGTGAAAGATGATTCAATGAAGGTAAAATTTGATCCTCCTATGTATGGTGGAAACTTAAATGAAGCAAAATTTCTTGATTGGATTGCTACTATGGACAATCACTTTGAGAGTGAAGACATATCAGATGAACACAAAGTGAAGGTGGAAAAGACTAAACTCAAAGGTCATGCTCTTCTATGGTGGGACTACGAGCAAGCAAAGAGGAGAAAACAAGGAAAGTCAAAAAGAGCTTCTTGGGACAAGATGGTACAAAAACTGAAAGGTAAGTTTCTTTCAAAGGATTATGAAGTTCAATTGTATAAGAAGTTGCAAGGTTTGAAACCAAAGGATCTAGATGTCAAGTCCTATACTGATGAATTTTATAAACTAAGTATAAGGTCAAGAAGGTATGAAGATGAAGTTGAAAAAGTGGCTAGATATCTAGGTGGTCTTAGATTTAATATACAAGATGAACTTGTTGCTAACCGAAAGACTGTTGAAGAGTGTTTTCAATTAACAATTAGGGTGGAGGAAAAGATTAAAAGAAGGCGAGAGAAATCAGATAGAGGAAGAGGTATATGTACAATGGGAAGAGGATCAGTCCCTACATCAAAGCATCCAAATGAGGAACAAGAAGCATAAAATAGAGGTAAGGAGCAAGGTGTTGATACAAGAGGAGAATTTAGGGGTAGAGGAAGGTTTAGTGGTGGTAGGAATACTAATGTTTTTGTAGGGAGATGTTACAATTGTAATGAATATGGTCATCCTTCATGGAAATGTCTAGAAAATTTTGGTAGTTCATCAAGTGGGGAAAGGAGGATTTATAGGAGGGCATAAATATTTCAAGAAGAGAAGTGTGAGAGTAATTATCCTACAAGTTTACATGCTATTGCTGAAACAGGGTAAATGTTGATGATGAGGAAGACCATTTTGAAGGAAGCAAAGGAAGTGGAACCATTGCAAAAAAAGAACCTCTTCAAAACCGCATGTAAGTGCAAAAACAAGGTATGCAAAATTTTTCTTGATTCAAGCTCTATTGAAAATATGGTATCAAGTGAGATGGTCAATAAACTAAATTTACAAAAAGTTCCTCATGAGTTTCCATATAAGGTGTCTTGGTTGAGAGATGGGAAAACATTGTTGGTCAATGAACAAGAAATTGTTGAATTCCAGATTGGAGGCTATAAGGATAAGGTAGTTTGTGATATTCTTTCTATGGATTGTTGTCATTTAATCCTAGGTAGGCCCTGGTAGTATGACAGGTGTGCATTGTAGAATGGGAGAGAGAACACATATACCATATTAAAATATGGGTGTAAGTTTGTTTTGACTCCTTTGGTAGAAGATGACAAGGGCAAGGATAAAGTGATTATGTGTGGAAAGAAAGAGCTTGGTGAGGTTGCAAGAGTAGACAAAAGGATGGATATTTTAGACTGTTTAAGGCATGAGAATGAAGGGACAATAGGTAAGAAGATTGAATCTAGTTTGTAGGGTAAGATGTCAGTGAATTGGTCTGAGAATGTGTTGATAGGGACAATGGTATGCCCTTTGGTTAAAGGTAAGGTTGTAAAGTATGAAGAATCTATAGGTATAGTAGGATGTGAATTTGTAGGTATAGTGATGTCTAATGATAAGACAAAGTGTCTAATGGTAGTGAAGAAAGGACTGATGATAGGGGTGAAAGGATAGGGTGTTCAAGAACTTAAGGGAAAATGTGAGCATGAAGATGAGACAAAGGTGAATTCAATTCAATGGATTACTAATAAATGTTTGTTTGTAGGTCTAAATGAAGGAACAATGACAAGTTTTGATCAAGGAATAGGAAAAAGACCATCATCAGGTCTGACTGCAGAAATGAAGACATGTTCAAGAAAAAGAAAGGTTAAGGGTGCAAAACTTCAATGTTGGAACTAGTGGAGAGGAACTATAGATCAAAGGTTATGTGTAGGGAAAAGAGAAGAAGATATGAGGCATGATACAAGATCTAACTCATGTGACATGAGTTCTTTTTTTTTGAGGTTGTATGGTACAGGAGCACCTAAGACCTTAAATGCAAAATTTGATCCTTTGAAGGTTTAAAAGGTTGGTTATTAGGTGAGTCTATTATGCTAAATAAGATTTTATAATACCATTTATTATGTAATTGGGGGATTTTTGTGTCTTAGGTGTCAATTAGGAAAAGTTGCACAAAATGTAAAAATGTTGTCAAACAAAATTGTCAAAAAAATGCAACTCTTTGGGAAGGTGAAGGGACATAGGAATTTGAAAGGTAGTTACAGGAATTTGGTGGTTAGTTTCTGATTGGAGTATGTATAAAATCCTCTCAAAGGCTCATGGATTAGTTGTTGAAGAATGTATTAAAGTCTCAAAGCAATAACTATTTTGTAGATTTACTGTATTTTCTGAACTTCTCTGTAATTGTGGGTATGTACAAGATCATGATGGGCCAAACAGGCCCTTAAGTGGCAATGAAAATTTAGAAAAATCAGAGTTAGGTAACTTGATGTAAAAATTTGAATAAGTTATCTATATTATTTCAAAAACATGTAAGAACAGAATTTGTGGGAAATTGAATGTAGTTTCTAAACTACTAGGTTTATTTTTTTTAAACCAAAATCTATTTGGTGAAAATTTGAAATTTCAATGCAGTATTACTTAAATTTTAGGAAAAAAATAAGAAGTAGGTGTCTATTTCACCACCCTAACCATAATAAAATTAAAATATTTTTTTATAATATTTTAGATATAAGTAGAGGACTCATGTCTGGATGTGACACATATTTTTTTGTAATTTTTTTCCAAGTAAATAATTAATTATGAATTTTTTATTACAACTTTTAAAAAATATAAAAACATGTATGTCGACCACCTAACTTGGTCAAAATTTCATGAAATTCACTTTTTTTAATCCTATAGTATGTGAAGCATAGAATGTGACACATGTTTTGATTCAAAAAATATGATACGTTTGAAAGTTATAGATGTTTTACAATCAACCTATCAATCAGGACTTTAGTCATAATTCTAATAGAAAATGAATAATAATAATCTATTAAATTCAAAATAAAGCATAATTTATATTGGCAAAAAGTTGAGAATCTCCTCTACAAACCCTTTTCATTTTATCAATTTTGGCTAAAAATAAAGTCGTCAGCCACATGGGCGAAGTTCAGAAAAACAAGGTAAGCTGTTAAACACACTTTTTGTGTTGACTTTTTAGGATTGGCATCTCCTAACCAAATACCAAAGCAAAATCGAGCCTATTCCCTAGGCAATGAATTTTGTGTCAGACATATCGGATATTGGATTTAAATCGGATATCCGATTTGAATCGGATATCCGATTTGTTTACATAG
>VDFB02000007.1:42987657-43067342 GCA_007258455.2 Sequoia sempervirens | reverse complement strand
GATAGCAAAAACTAAGAGAGGTTTTTGTAGATGGTTCCAACACGCTCCCGTAGCCTCCAACAGAGAGTCTGTATGCCCCACGGTCTCCCAGAAATAGCCCTTCAAATATTGCTTCCTTTTAGCACTTTGGACTCTTAAGGGAAATCACCGGTCCAATGTAGCTCAGAGTGATTCAGCATATTTGGGTACAAAAGAGGACAATCCCTAGCGTAAATGTACCCATACAGACGTGTTGGAACAGTCCGTTTGGTCGTACGAGTTGCAGAATGAAAGTTGCACCACTTTGCAACTTTACACTGCTTGCATCTGGCAACTTTTCCCTCCACTGAAAAGTCATCACCACAGGAAAACACCTTCGAGATAGAAAAAACTGAGAGAGGTTTTGGTAGATGGTCCCAACATGATCCCATAGCCTTTGATGGAGAATCTGTATGCCTCACGGTCTCTGAGAAATATCCCTTCAAAAATTGTTTCCTTTTAGCACTTTGGACTCTTAAGGGAAACTAGTGGGCAACAGAGTTAACTTCTTCACAAACTTGGTTTGAAGTAATTTCATTCTTTTTTGTGCATTTGAGAGACATTTTGACTAGAGGTCGGTCTATGAGCCCTATTCTATGATATTACAAAAAGGTATTGTGGGCCTATATTAAGCTACCACTCTCAATATCATACAAATTGAACCCTGGTATCAATAGACTCTGTATATCAAGCTACCACAATTTTGTTGATGTTAGCGGCTTCATCGATCTCTTCCAGCCGTTCCAGCACATGACAGAGCTTGGAAAAGAGAGAAGGAAGTCCACTAGCAAAGAGGAGAGTAGAGTCCGCTTCAAGAGTAAAACATGGCAATTGCTAAGACTAAGCCTGCCCAACCATACAAAAGTGGCATACAATATAGCCAAGTCCGCTCCAAGGAAATAATCAATGGCTTGGTATAAAGCAAAGTCCACTAGAAATACATAAAGGAAATTCCACCCTTGTTTCTTGGCACAAACACTCAGCAAAGTCCGCCCATGTTAAGAAAGGGATGTGTCAAACATGATTGAAGTCCGCCACATGTCTTGGCCATGAAACTTGACAAGGTCCGCGCTTACCAAAGAGTGACATGGCATAAAAGATGGAATCTTGCCAAATCTGCTTCAAGAGGATAATGAGTGTCTACACTTAGAAGAATATGAACATGGAAAGTGAATGAGTGAAGTCTGCTCAACATGTTAAGTCTGAAATGGCAAGAGAAAAGAGGAAGTCTGCTAGCCTTAAAGTGAAATTGAGCTCAGCCCTCATTTGTTAAGGGTGGAGATAGTGTATAGAATTGTTGTGATAGACTATTTCTGATAATAAAAGCTCTTATGCATGATTTGATTTGAACCACTTTTATTGTCAAATAGTGTGCATGGTTGCATAACTTCTTCCACCATAGATTGGAGATAGATTAGAATTAGATTACACTTGGAATAAAATTTTCTTTGAAAGTTTGTTAGATGAATGCAAAATTTGATAAGCATTGATTTATGGTGGAACTTTTTCTCATACTTTCTTTGAACGGATGATTTTCGTTCAATGCGTAAAGTTAGCCTGAGCTTACTCTGTGGATTCTTAACTTTTGTCTAGATAAATATTGTTTGATTGGAAGGTAGTTATTCATGATATGAAAACCATAAGCACATTTCCTTGAAGATTGCAATGGCTTTGCGTAGTTGGCACGATTCTTGTGTGGCAAAACAAAGTTTGGTTTTGTTTCACCAAGTCAATACCATCTCTTGAATTCTTAGTAATTGTAGATTAGAACTTTCGACCCCTTGTCTCCTTTTTTAGTTTGTTTGATCTGCAACCCAAATAAAAGAGCTTCATTGTCTAGACCTTCATTGTGAATTGAAAAAATCCAACGTAAGTCCCCTTGTGATTACTAGCAAATCACAACACCCATTGAGCTTACTACACATCAAGACCTAACATAAGAAACCTTGGAATCACCATATGATCTTCTTGCAATCTTAGCATACGGGGTGGTTTTTCAAGAGAGGATAGGGTGTCTCTGGGCATTTTTATTCTGATGTACGAGTGTGTCATAAAAAATGCATCAACAGGTTAAAGATAAGGATTTGACAATGCTTGCCCTCAACAGTTTGCCATTGTCTTGGGAGTCCTATATTCAAGGAATTAGTGCAAGGTCCAAACTCCCAAAGTTTGATCGTTTGAGGGCCGATTGCATTCATTATGCATCAAGATTGATGGTTAGAGGTGTTGGCCAAAATTCTACTAATGAAGAGATTCATGTTCTTTCCGCCCAACCTTTGAAGAAGAAAGGAAGAAGTGGAAAGAAGGGATTCTTCAAGAGGAATTGAGACAAAGGAAATGATGATGCTTCCCCTTCCAAGAAGAAGCAAGACTTGTCCAAGATTCAATGCTTTAGGTGTGATAAGTTTGGTCACTTTTCCAAACATTGTTTAGATAGACCTAAGCATCAAGCCTTTATTGCAGATGTAGATGATGTTTCTCCACAGAAGAATGAATATTTGTTTTTCTCAGCATTGTCAAGCAATGTACCCACTGACACCAACACTTGGCTGATCGATAGTGGTTTTCTCAGAAAGAGGGAGTTGATTATGAAGAGACATTTGCTCCTGTTTCTCATTACACTTATGTTAGAACTATCATTTCCCTTGCTACATCAAGAGGATGGAAGATTCATCAAATGGACGTGAAGACAACTTTTCTCAATGGTGTGATTGAGGAAGAATTTTACATCGAATAACCTGATGGTTTTGAGGTTCATGGGAAGGAGTCACATGTGTGTAAGCTAAAGAAGGCCTTGTATGGTCTTAGGCAGGCTCCTTGTGCATGGTACGGAAGGATTGATCGGTGCCTGTCTAGTTTGGGCTTCTTGAAGAATGATGCTGATTCAAATCTCTACTTCAAGGTAATCAATGGTGATGCATTAATATTGGTACTAATTCATGCTTCTAGGATGCATACATATATATTATTTTTACATGTTTTCTCCATTGTTCGGCCCCTACACTGCAAGTAAATGGTTGCATAGTGTGTGGAATGAGGGGGCAACAAGCATGTAATTGAAATCTTTTCATCTATCAACATCTATTTGTTACTTATGCAATGTGAAGTAATGCTTTGAGTTTGAAAGATGTGCAATGCTTGATGTAATCAATAATATGAATAAATTTTTAATTATTAGTTATGTAATGTGAAGTAATTGCATAACTGCTTAGGTTGACTTTGTAAAAACTATATTGTAATTGAAATTTTTTCATCTATCAGCATCTAGTTGTTACTTATGCAATGTGAAGTAATGCTTTGAGTTTGAAATATGTGCAATGCAATGCAATCAGCAATATGAATAAACTACATAATATAACCATTCTTTTCATGCTATTGTACATCAAGATATTTAACCATTGCTCACTTGATTAAATTTTCAAAGAGTTTCATTATGCACATGAGGAGGCAATTAAATTTCGATTGTCAACTTCTATATATCAAATTATCCAATAATCAAGTGTATGTCCATATACAAAAATGACATCAACGCCAACTCAAACAAAATTTTACAATATGTGGCATATGCCATCTCAACATTTATTCAATATTTACATGCCAAAATGTCTATCTCATCCTAAACTAATGGTGGATCATCAAAATGGAGCCTCTTTGAAGCACTCGTTGCCTCTGAAGGTAGCCGCACAAGAAAAAGTCAAACCGCAATTGAGATTAGTTATACTATATAATTTAAAATCAAATAATTAACATCAAAATCAATATACATTAAATTATAATTGAACTCTAAAATTGTAATCTTGATTACCTAAAATATCCGTCTCTTCAAAGGGTCAGGAGTCTTAGAATATGCCCCTCTCAAAGAACTGACCAAACCATCTTTTATAATTTCAATCTATATAGGTGAACAAAAACATAAAAGTGATCCAAGTTAGCATACAATTTTCAGTAATAGGAACATATAAATACCAAACACAAAACAAAATGAACACATACTTCTTTAGGTTGATCTTTTTTTTTTATCTCCTTTAGGTGTTTCGACACCTCCTCCTTGAGGTGCTTCAACACCTACTCCTTCAAGTGTTCCAATACGTACTGCTTCGGGCATTGTGGCACTTGTCAACAAGGACGTATAGCTCATAATTCCTTGCACATAAAAATGACAAGTACATATGAAACTACCAATCTATGTCGATGTATGTATAATCAATATAAGATCTTAAAATTCTTAATTCAATAAATTTGAGTTCAATTACCTTCCCCTTATCCAACATTGCACTTCCATAATCTGGATAAGGCTGCACCTCACTCGGACTAGGTATTTCCTACAAGAGGAAAATAAGATAAACATATAAGTTATTATATAATTTCATTAATGACAATTCAAATGACAAGAAAGTATATAATAAATAAATGTAAATGAGTGAGTGCAAAAATATATACTATGTGCGTGTCGAGGCCAAATGAAATGGCCCTCAGGGTGCTATCCGTCACTTGTGTCAGCTCCTCCTCGGACATCAACTATTAAATAGACCATGTAAATAAATATTAGTACATTATACTATCTCTTATTAATATTCATTTAAAAACAAATGCAAATTATGAATTCACAACTTAAATTTTACCTGTGTCACTATTCCAATGTCCCCCTCTCTAGCAGGAGAGGACTCTATATGGTGTGCTCCACTCCCCTGCATCTGATCTATAATGTCCACATCATGGAAGTCGTAATCGGAAGTGTCCAAGGGATGCTCGATGCGGCACAAGAGACCCAAGCATATCTGGCAGCACATGGAGCAAGTATGTGGTACACAAATATGTGGACTTGACGAGGATGATGCAGAAGCACTCGAGCCATCACCAACATCACCAGAATGTGGCTGGAGCTACTATAGAAGCATGCGCTAAAAGACCACCAAAGAGTGAATAGCGCGGAGGTGTCCGCATCCTCATAATATCCGGATGGTATACTGAAGGTGGCAGAGAAGGGAGGAGGGGAACATAGGGGGTATTACTCTAACTGCCCCGGTCTATCCTAGGGAACACCTCCACTAATGCCTCCCTGAAAGGTTTAATGTCAAAGTAATTGACATGATGCCCCAACACAAACTCAACATATATTTTTTTTATAAAGTAAAATGGTATATCACAATTGTTGTTCGGTGGTTTCAAAAAAACCATACACCAACGATCCCAAATTTTTTCTACAATGTCTCTATGAGTGCACCATTTTATAGAAAGTTTTGTTTTATTAACATTAACCGACAAACCAGTGCGGGGGTTAACAAATAAAGAGGCTATTTGGGCTTTGGTTATTCTAAGATCTTTCACATCATCATAGGGCAATCCACATGCATAATATTCTCTCATGTCTTCTCGCCATGAATGAAAGGCATTATGTTGGCAGGAGAGGGTTTCTATGTTTTTAATTATTTATTTCATTGTGTTTGACATCTCAGATAATCGAGGGACTCTCAGATAAACTTTAAATGCCCCTTAATTGTTGCAATTTTTCACAAATTAATTCTTCTTCAATTGATGGCTCTGGAGGTGGTGGAGCATTTGGCATTTGTGCATTTTCATTAGCAGCCATAATGCCTGATTAAAGTTAAAAACAAATTAATCTAATTAAAATTAGACAATATAAATGAAAATATTATAAAAATACCTAGTTTTTAAAAATCCAACAAAACCCTAGTTTTTAACAAAAATCTATAAAATTCTAATTTTTAATCCAAATACATAAAACACTATTTTTAAATCAAAATCCATTACAAACATTCAATTTTCATCAAAATCCATACTAAACTCAATTTTTTCATAAAAAATCTATCAAAAACCCTATTTTGAAAAAAATATAAAAAATTAACTAAAATTACACAAATCTAATTGAAAATTTGATTAGAGCAAAGCAAAACCAAGAATCTAACCTTTTGAAGATGGATTTGCATGAAATCAGATATCTGATTTGCGGAATGAAGTTTTCACTATGCGCCCGCGGTTAAACACATGTGAAATGAGTTTTAATCAAGTTGAAATGAAATATATATGTGTGT
This sequence comes from Sequoia sempervirens, assembly GCA_007258455.2. NCBI lineage: Eukaryota > Viridiplantae > Streptophyta > Pinopsida > Cupressales > Cupressaceae > Sequoia > Sequoia sempervirens. Next base: position 43,061,271 of record VDFB02000007.1, on the reverse strand, counting down.
CGCAAATCAGATATCCGATATGGAAATATAGGTTCGGGCTTTGCTTCGGTAGTGTGTACTGACACCCAAGCCACATAAAGTCAACTCGGCATTTTCGTGTTTTTGAGTCGATGAAACACGTAATTTCTCCTCCATTGCCACTTTTTGGCATACCATGATCCTATACATACCCTTGTATGGACCCGTAAACATAGAAAATGCTCTAAATTTATTGTGTCTTGTAGGGAATTGAAGTAGCTTTCCTTTGCATCCATTCTTAAGGTCTAACAATAAATTTAGAAGGAGATTTCCTCAATTTTTTGTAATTGCCTATAACAAGCCAGTGAAGGGTTAGTTTGCAACAAAAATGACAAATTAAGTCATTCCACCTACTGTCTAACTTGTACCTCAATGGAATGAATTCTCCTATGTTATATTAGTTTCATTTTTAGTTTTGAATGTCAATGGAGTCAAGTTATTGGTTTTGGAATGATTCCCTAGTGCTGGGCAAAGCAATTTTTCATGTGAAAATGAGGTATGGTGGTAGGGTTTTGATGAAATACTAATGGAATTGATCTTGTGAAGGTTTAGAGAGTCTGTAATGACCTAATTGAACTTGTTGGGTGCATTGATTGAGTTTTCAAAGTCATGAAGTTTTGATTTTCATAAAACTGTAGTGTTTGTGCATGGAAATGGAGGGTTTCATGGATCAACAGTCTAAAGGCTAGGTATCTAAGAAATGATTGAAAATTTTGTGGCTTTGAGTCACAATTTATGACTTTCAAGTGAGTTTGAATGTTTATCAAGTGTTTGGGAAGTGTACTTCCTTTGGAAAAAAGGGTTAATTGAGTAGCCTTAAAGGTAAGGCAGCCTATTGGTTTTTAGTATTGTTCCAAAGAAACCTATTTGGATCCTTTTGTGTGATGTTTGGGATTTAGTGGTTAGTACTTTTTGATGTTTTTTAGGCCACTATATGACCTTCTCCAAAAGATAAGTCCAAGTGTTGGTCTTTCAAGGCTATAAGTCTTAGAGTGGCTGTTTGAGATAAGTTGAGGGAATAGAGTTGTAGATTTGTTTTCCTTGATTGAGTTTGATGAATTTTGATTTGGTTTGGAAGTGTCAATCACCTTGCTTACATCAGTTCATCACTTTCAAACACTTTCCATCTCTAATCATTATTTGGGATTATTGGTTGGATAATCACTTGCATAGAGTGTTTGTTATGAATTAGGTAAGAGGTAGGGTCAAACTGGGATCCGATTACGACCATGCAATCCACACCAACATTTTTTTCTTGGGGCACCATATGGATATTTAAGGCATCAAAACCCTCAATCATGTCCTAAACACTATGTCTATAGGATCTCATGCAGACATTCTAGGCTGCAGAAATCCCTTTGACTTGATTGACCACTAATTCAGAGTCTCTGAACACCATTATTTGCTTGATGCCCATCCACTCTACAAGGCTTAGAACTTGCACTAGGGCCTCATATTCTGCTTCATTTTTTGAACAAGTGAACTTGAAGTAGAATGGCCTTAGTGTCTTCTCATTGAATGTGGATGTTAAACATATCCTGACTCCTATGCCAACCTTGCATCTTGCTCCATCAAAATGCAACATCCATAGTTTTGAGGCTTGATCACTCTCGGGTTGCTTTATGACCTTCAAAAGCACTTGGTCTTCATCATAGATGACATAGGTCCCTAGTCTGGTGGCATGATAATTGTCGAAACCTTGGATTAGTGTCTATATATTCACTCAGGAGGACCTCTTCTGAATCCATTTGGTCTCCAGTCACCTTTTCATCTTCTAGCAGCTCAAGACAATACATTTCTTCCTTGGTGATAGAAGTATGGGTGGCCTCAAAGTTGATCATAGCTTCATCGACCATATGTTCTGAATGCAAAGCTTCAGATACTATTTTCATTTTAGCTCCATGCTTGGTCCTGAGGATCAAGTGCGACCAATCTAAGGAAAGGTATCTGCCTACCTTGGAAGTGAATTCTTGGGATAGACAGAGGTTGAACATGGGGGGAATGTCTATGATCATAGTATCTTGTGGTACTGTGATGCTAGGATAGGAGAAAAAAGTGAAGGGAAGGTCCTTGATGATACCTAGAGTCTCAACCTTGTTCCCATCAAGCTGCATAAACCCTTTGTTTTAAAGTTCATAGCTAAGTCCTAAGGCCTCAACTATCTTTTTAGGCATGACTATAGTGCTAGCGCCAGAGTTAATCATGGCATAGTGCAATAATTTCTTCCCCACAATAAGAGTTAGGAAAAAGGGCTTTGGTTTCAACTTATCTTTAACCTCAGTAGAGGCTACCTCTATACTATTTGTGAGAACTTTGGCTGAAGGTGATGAATCAATGACCTTCCCTTTCAATGACTACTCCGTCAACTTAGCGATTGCATCTTCTTGGAGGGCCTTCTGTAATAATTTCTTCTACTTTGGAATAGCTAAGATATCCCAAAGAGACACATTAGAAAAATATTTATTTAATTGTTCCACCACATTGAATGGTGGTGAATTTGAAGCTTTCTATTCCTTAGCTCTGGTTATAATGATTTCCTTTCCTAGTTGAAATTGTTGTGCAACTATAGAGGTACTAGGAGTCTGGTTAGAGACCCTTTTGAGTTGTGGATTAACTGGTTGTAGGATGAATGGTTTGCTCGTGAATCTCCTCTTAGAGAAAGTGTTGTAATCAGATTGCACTTGTGGGGCTTTCGATGTGGATGCATCGTTGGAAAACACCACCTCCTCTTCTTCCATCCATGAGAAGAGCGCGTGATCAAGAGCAATATCTTCCTCTTGCTCTAGGGAAATCCCTTGCATTTGAACAGTGAGTACCACATTCTCCATTTGTGGAGAGGAATATATATAATCTCTAGGATCTGACATCGCGCCTTGGCTATGTTGTTCCACCGCCTTTTGTTAAAGGTTGCTGCGTGGGAAATTTTGTGGCATATGTGCATCACCATAGGGGAAGCACAAGGGGTTGATATCATTGACTAAATTGTTTGCCCTGCTGTCAGCTTTCTACTCAAGCTTGGGTGAGCACCTTGCAGTGGAGTAGGTACTGGCACTATTTGATTGTTTGTTTGAGCATGTGGATTTGTGCGTACACCTCCTTGGAGCTTATTTTGCTGGTAGGAAGATCTTCCATCTTGATAATTTTGGTAGTTTGGCTTCAGAGGCACAACTTGATTCTTCTTAATGGTAGTTATTTCATTGGTGATAATCTGCAACATCTCCTTGAACTTTCTCATCTCATCCTTTGTAGAATCAGATGTAGAATCAACATTTTGTGGCACGTTCGCATATGTGTATATGGAATGGGGAGGAGCAGACACACTGGTAGATGGAATCTCCTAGGTGAAAATTAATATTTTAGGGAATATAGGCATAATGGGCCAAGGTGGTAGCTTCCTAATGTCTATTAGATTGTTCTCCACCTTGACGGCAACGCTGTATGCATCTAGTAAAGTGGTTCCACCAAGAGATTGGATCATCATTGATATGTTGGCATTGATGGATTTCAAGTAGAACATGAATGCCAACTCGGTTGGCGAGAAGATAGCAACCTAAATTATTTTCCAGGTTGTATGGAACTAGGTGTTGAAGTCAGTCATGGCCTCATGCGGGGCCCATTTTATGGTATATAGTTGATAATATAGTGAGGACCTATCTCCATTATTCAAAAACCTTTCATAGAAAGGATCTCTGAGTTGATCCTAGGTACTGATAGTGTTAGCTTGCAGAGTGTGGCACCAAACTAGTGCTTCACCCCTGAAAGAGACTGCAAGCAACCTTAGCACTACATTTTGGGAAGTAATTCCATGCACCAAACATACATCCACCACATCTTGCAAGTGTTTAGATGGTGTTTTTGTGCCATCCCCGATGAAATTTGGTATGGATTTTAAAGAGGAGGCCAGGATTGGGGCCCAAAAAATGGGTGCTACTTATGCTATAAGGGGATTTTTGGCATCCCATGCCACAAAATTTATATTTTTGATTGGCAACATGGTTGGTGGAGGGATCAAAACATTCACTAGATCGGTTCTAGTTCACACTATTACTAGTGGTGGCACTAGAAAGCTAGGATTATTAGTTTGGGATCTAGTAATAGGTCAATGACTCATACACCCTCTTTAGATTTAGGTACATTTAATCAGTCTCACCCAGCGTGCCAAAAGAAGAATCTATTGATGCCAAAAATTGGCAAGGTAACAACCTTATGGGAAACTAAGTTAATGGGGGGACCAGTTGCACTAAACTAAGTGACCTCTAAATTTTTAAAGAAGCCAACTTTTTCTGTATTTGGGGTTTTGGAATGGGAAAATGAAGTAGACATAAAAAATAAAGATCTAACTAAGATGATGCACCAATATTTATATGTAGGAACGGTGTATCTACCCTTGGGGATGTAATTTAAGGGGCCCGTTCAAGAATCTACTAAGTCCCAGAATAATAGAAATCAAAGATGAAAACCTGAATAATTTATTTAATAACATAAAATAATTCCCATACAAATTTACTAAAAGGAAGAGTCAAGGACATGATCTAAATCAACAATTTATATTGAAATAATAGAAGTTCTGCAAATAAATCATTTAGTACAGTGATGACATAGTATAATCGTTTTGCAACTAGCTTAAGAAAATAGAAAGGCCAAGCAATGGAACAGTTTGAGAGTCTTTTTGCAATAATCTAAAAACAATAAAAAAGGCCTGTGTATTTCACAATTTTTTTGTATCTTTCAAACACTTTTTTGGAAGGAAGAAGTAGTATACATAGGAAAACATCCCATTGCTGGGGAGTCAATAATAGAAAAGATTCCTCATCATAAGTAATGATGCCCAGAGCAATAATTTTCCATAGTAGTTGCAACAAGAAAGATTTCGAGCATGAACATAGTCGCCCCCAAGCTAGATGCATCCCCTGTGAATGATGGCAGTGGTCCCAACATACCCTCATGTTGACATGTGTCGACTACCTATGGAGGCAGTTAAGTGACATGGTAGTAGGTCAGGGCTCATTGTTTGAATTCATCTCTCCTTGTGATGAAAACTTGTGCTGGGAAGACACGTGGAGAAGTCTTCATTGTTGGCGTTGATTGTGGGGTCCACCAAAAATAGAAAAGATTCCTCATCATAAGTAATGATGCCCAGAGCAATAATTTTCCAAAATTGTTGCACCAAAAAAGATTTCAAGCATGAACGTAGTCGCCCCCAAGCTAGATGCATCCCCTGCAAATGATGGCAGTGGACCCAACATACCCTCATGTTGACATGTGTCGACTACCTATGGAGGTAGTTAGGTGGCGTGGTAGTAGGTCAGGGCTCATTGTTTGAATTCATCTCTCCTTGTGATGAAAACTTGCACTGGGAAGACACATGGAGAAGTCTTCATTGTTGGCATTGACTGTGGGGTCCGCCAAAAAGTGTACGCGAATAGCTGCTACGTGGCATGCAAACGAAGCCTAGTTGAAAATCGAAGGGAAGCAGTCTTTAAGTGCCTGTGATTTTGACACGTGGAAGAATGGCGGGGGCCAAAAGAGGAGTAAAGGAAGAAATCCCAATGGTGAGTGCCTAATAGACACATGTCGGTAGTGGATGAAGCTATTTAAAATGGGGCCTGATGATGTTCAAATGTATGGGGTGTAGGCTAGACTTAGCAAAAATGAAAACAACCCGAAGGGAGCTCAAGGAAATTTATGTCCACAATATCATCATTGCATCTCATCATAAATAACCATCATAAGTGCATACATCAAATAAAATGCATCATCATAGGAATCATTACATACATCACATCACATAAACATACAAAAATCATAATGCATCTCAACATAACAAATAACATAGAATCCACATCAAAATTGCATCATATATATATATATCTCAAAATAGTATCACAGGATAGAGTCTTGAGGAATCCAAAAAATAGAGCTCACAAGGTCGATGGTCAATACAAAAAATGTCTCAACATAACAACAAGATAACAAATTCCCTAAATGGTACTCTCCTCATCCCCCCAAGGTGAGGAACGAGGTGACTAATGCTCCCTAACAGGTGCTGAAAATATATACTGGGACTCGACAGGCTAGGTCTATGATATTGATGGTATAGTGATAGGTGGCTGGCTATGATGAGGCTTATGCCTTGAAGATGAAGATCAATGGTTGTGGCTAAATCTGTGGCCTGAGGAGTTCCTATGACTGTGATGTGACTGATGCCCTGATGACTGTCTAGATGAACTAGAGGGGCTCACACTGCTCTGGCTATAGCTGCTATGGCTCCTACTATTGCCACTACCTATCCCACTCTGAAACCAAGTCAAATTGGGATCCCATTGCTTGACTCACACTACAAACTCATACAACATCCTATAGAATGCCTGACTATTGCTCACCCTTGCTAGCTCTCTGGAAATCTCCCCCACTAGCCCAGTGCACAACTATGCAAACTCGAAACACCAGCTCTATGAATCCTGCTACCTGACCATTGTCTAGTCTCTCTCCACCCTTTTCAACTCCATCTCTACCGCTAATGTCTTAATGCAAGTGAGGGCCTTGTCTAACCTACTCTACATATCTATCAATCTCTGATCCACTGTAGCATCTCATGATAGTGGTGGTCTCCTGGCTATCTCCTCCCCAACTACCATCTACAATCTAAGTTGTCTCTCTACATCATCCATGTCCTCCTCCCCATTGATATCAACCTACTCCTCTCCTCCAACATCCTCCTCTCCACTGACACCCAACGCCTCCTCTCCTATGAAAAAATGCTCCCCCTTTGGCTACTTTGCCTCCTACTTAACCTCCCCCCTCTGGTTGCTCTTCCTCTTGCCTAACCTCCCCCTCTGGCTACTCTACCTCGTACCTAACTCCCTCCTCTCTCCCCTCCTCCTCTCCCTCCTCTGGGATCGATGCTAGCGGGACTTGCTCAACCTGCTGGCACACTATCCTGGCCTATCCTCTCCTGTTGTCTCCTCCTCTCCTCCTCCTACCACCTCCACCATCTCCTTCATCCACTCCCTCATCCCCTCCATCCCCATCTCCTCTGCCTCCATCTCTCCCTCTCCTCTTGTCGCCATCCCTACCTCCTCACCCTCCTTGGTGCACCCATGGTAGAACTGCCCCCGATCAACTAGCATCGGCTGATCAAGATCTGTTAATGGAAGTGGCGTATGTGTTTTCCACCATGCATCATACTCTATAGTAGTCCCTACATCTGTTGGAACCCCACTCTAGGCCCACTACTATGTAACTAGTCCATCAATCTACTACTCGACCAATGGTATTGATATGGGTGGTCCCCACATTGTCTCCCATGAGGATCAAACATACTGTACGGTGTCTACTGGGATACCTTGCTGCTCTCTGAACTATCAAAATAATCGTTGGGGAAAGTACATCTCAATATCAACTGTGATTGAACTGTATGGCCAATCATATATCTAAACTATCTACAAAATGACAAGTGGTCCTCCTCTCCTTGCCACTGCCCGCAGTCCCTATATGGCCTCCAAATAAACCCAATGAAAGTGTGAATGGCATGGCGCTAAAACCTTATGTCTCTAACTCAAGTCTATGAAAATGAGCCCGCATATAAGTATACATATGGCATCCCCTCGACTAGCTATCTCCAAATTGGTGGTTAGAAAACAAGAATGTTCTCCTAGGCCTAGATCATCAAAAGTGTGGTCCCACCACTGATATTGCTCACCTCCATGTAGGAAACATCGTGTAATTGATGATATAGCATGCCTATAAGGCACGGTCCCCAAGAAAATACAGTCCTATCTTGCCTCATCTGGATAAGCATGTCTCCCCATCTAGTAGGGAAACCATGTCCACAACAATCTAGAATCAACATGTCGACAATCAAGGTACACAACATCGCATCCCATTGGGCATAATGCTTGGCCATAAACTCCCACCTAATCTCATATCCATCGATGCCTAGTTGTGCGACATCATCATGCTTGTAATACTCTGTCATGGCTTGGAGTCCCTGTCATGGATCATAGATAACCCACTCTCCTCTGATGGGAATCCATAGAATCCTGTACACATCCTCAAGAGTCACAGTAGCCTCTCTAGTTGACAAATGAAATGAGCAGGTTTGAGAGTGTCATCTCTATGCAAGCGTTGTCAGTAGACCCCTATTTGCTCAGACAATGGGCATATATGTAACATGGAATAGTCCTAGTCACATCAACCACCTTTGCTCGCCATTCCTTAGCTGATCTCAAAATGTGTATGTCGTTGGCTTGAACTCTCGAGTGTAGATAGGTGGTAATCATTTCTGCATACATAGAAACAAAAGTTAGCACATCATTGCAAATCATCATTACCATCTATTTAATCAAAAGTGCATAAAGAAATGACATCTAAACTAAGTCAACCCTAGCCAAATTCAAATGTGCCGTTTGGCCCTGCACTTGTGTTGCGCCAAGTCAAATGTGTCATTTCATCTAGCGGTTGTGTCACACCACATCAATTGCATCGTTTTAGTTTGCACATGCGTCACTTAATGTCACTTGTGTCATTCCTGCCATTAGTTGTGTCACTTTAAGGCACTTGCATTGCATAGTCTCACAATTACATTACATTCTGGTGATTGCGTTGCAAAACTTGACACCTGCATCACAATTTAGTGATTGCATCTCACCAGCTCACGATTGTGTCATTTTAAAACTAAACCTAGCTCATCCCTTTCACTTTCGTCATGACACATCAAATGTGTGCTATGCAAACGCAATTGCATCTTTCATGAATGCAGATGCGTCACAATGCATCTGCGATCCTAACTTTAACACCCTAAAAAGCACAAAAAATGAGAAAATGACAAAGTGGGTATAGGGTACATACCAGTTGCTTTGCACCCTCTGGCCATCAGTAGGTCCATACTCAAAATTTGTGATGATCTTCCTCCAAAATCACCATCTTTGCGCAAGGTTCTCACTCTCTGAGCTCTAAATTTTCAAAAAGGAAAAAGTGAAAATGAATTACCTTTTTACCAAATCAAGCTTATTTATAGGGTGAAAATTAGGGTTTTTCTCTAAGGGTTATTACTGGACGGACATTTGACCATCTTTGACTAGCCTTTTGACTACCTTAAACCCATTGGAATTTAAAACCAATCACACCATTATTTTTCTGGTCATCAAATTGACTTATTGGGACACTCTCCAAAATTTTCTTGCACTGGGCCAAAATTTGTAAATTTTCTCGAGGGGGCATAGATACTTTGTACCTTCGTTGGGGCATATTTTTGACTTATTTTCTTTGTCACAATGCGATAAATTGCATTATGACAAAGAGGGGAAAAATGTAGACACATAAAATTGACCTAGGCCTGTGAGCTTTATTTTCTCCATATTTCTTCTCAACGTAATTAAAATATTTAATTATGTCCTACAGTCCAAATTCGGCTATTAATTAAATAATTCTCAATTATTTAATAAATTCATATCTTTTATTCCTCTTGACTATTTAAATAAATAAATTTCATTTATTTTATTTAAATACGTTGCTAATTTCCTATGTCCCTCTATAATTAAATAAATTCTTAAATTTATTTAATTATTATTTGTCAACTATTTCTTCTTGATTATTTAAATAAATAAACTTTATTTGTTTATTTAAATACGTCATTAATTTCTAATGTCTTCTTATAATTAAATAAATTCCTATAATTAATTTAATTATTATCTATATTGTCTTTTTCTAATTTTAAATAAAATCATTTATTTAAAATTGTCCACTTTCTATTTTCCAACCAAGTAAATAATTTAAAATCATTATTTACTATCACATGGTCCCACCACTTTTGAATTAAATTATTTTTTAATTCAAAAGGTCAACTCAGTCTTTAAAATCAAATAATTTTAAATCATTATTTGATTCTCCAACATCCTCTTTTTTTGTGCCCAATATCTTCTTGTCACATGCATTCTTGTCCATCTAAAATCAAATCTCAACCCTTCATTTCAAATTTTTCCCTAATGTTTCCCTAACCCTAATTGTTGATTGTCACATTTAATTTCAACCTTTGATCTTAGGGCATCTCTCAACTTTCAATCCTAGTCGTCTGTCCAAAATTGATTTTTCTATAAAAAGGCAATTTTAACCTCATTTTGTCACTTCATACACTTCATGCATCTTGGTCCTTCTTGCAAGCATATTTCATACTTTTAATTTTTGAGTACATTTCAACAATAGTAGAATCTTTCAATATTTGCTTAGGGCTTGTCATAGGTCTATAGTTGCTCATCAAAAATATGAGGGCAAACATCAACTTGCAGCAAATGGAGAAGGGCAATGAAGGTGATTCATGGAGGGCTTGAAGACTTTTGGTGAGAATGTTCTTTGTTTTTATGCATTTTTTACTCCATTGTACTTCATTGTTAGATAGGGTTTTGATTATGCATCTTATTTCATGCTAACCAAAATTTTTACCTTAGTTAAACACACACTTTACACTTTACAAATTCAAAAATAGGTGGGCACTAAAAATTCCCGTGGTGGATAGGAATGATAAGTGGACCAATACAAAAATTAATTAGGACCCAAATCAACACTCACATGCCATGCTACACCTTCACCAATACTTAAACATATTCAAATGTAATGTAAAAACTTGGTTGGTCATTACTAGTGAGAACACCACTAAAATTTGAAGTACATGCTTCCTCAAATCCAAGGGAAACTTGAAAGCCACACCCCACGCTTCTAGACAATATAGAATAATCTACAAACCACCCAAGATCCAACAAATTTCTTCACACAAACTCGCACCTTCAGAATGTACAGAACTTGTACACTCAAACCATTCTGCTAAACACTTTAATTCTTAAAACCATCTTCTGAAGCACAAAATCAAAAATCCTCTTGACATAGAAAAGAGACCAACACTATCAACATACCTTCAAAATTGCAAGACCTGAAGCACAACTATGAATAAACATGGAGCAAAAACATTCTCTTAGATACCTCTGCAAGAAACACTACAAATCTAGTTCACACTTTGGTGAACATGACTTCTTTTGCACATCGATCTAGAAGTCCAAATTCTAGATATAGAAACTTTGAACACCTCTACCCAACATGTCCAAACCACACAAGCAGATATTCAACCTAGAAGAAATGTGAAGAAAAACCATAACACCTCTGCAACACCCTATTTCATCTTTTTATCAATTTTCTCAATATCCTCAACATCTTTATCACAACCATAACTAGAAGCTTATCAAAGAAACACTAGTAACTTAATTGATGACAACATAATGCAACTAATCAAAGCAACAATCTCTGTCAACCACTACACAATTCACACCAATGACAACACAAGCTTGTTGACATCAATGACAACACCTTCATACTTGCAACAAAAGCATCATCCAATGCAACCATAAAAACACATATATAGAAACAAAATAATTGTGTTTTATCCTTGTTCCTTTAATGAATTTTGAGATCTAACATTTAGACCCCTCTTCCCTCTTCAAGCGAAAATTAAAGTGAATCTAACATAGCTTTTTCTTTATAAAATACAAGAATGTTATAAAAAAACCTCTTTGTTATTCCTACTATAAATCATAGGTTTCCAAAAGCATTCTTACTCTTGGAATAATTTTATAGAAGCTTGGACACATAACAAAAGAGAGCATACTTATTTATACCAATTATAAAAATGGAAGCCCTACATGTTCTAGTGCGACCTCCAATAATTAAGTGGCCATGTAGATCCAGTGATCCATCTTCAACAAATTCATTGATGAATGAAGCTTCCCCATTTCCTTTGCTTGTTTCATTAATCTCCCATTACATAAAAATAATAGCCACATTATCTTTCTTAAGTTGGATAATTTAACTTTTTAATGTGCTTTAGGATATCTATGTATTGTTTGCAAACAACTAGCAATATGCCATAATAACTATTAAATGTGATTCTTATATTGAGTTGCAAGGATCATTGATTCTTATACCTACTAGCAATATGCCATAATAACTATTAAATGTGATTCTTATATTGAGTTGCAAGGATCATTGATTATGAATTTCCCACTAACAAACATTTCTTTGATGTAGAATCTTGAAGGTAGTGTGAAGCATAATGGGGAATATTTTTATTGGTGGATAAAAATAAAACAAAAATGTTGAAATGTTATTATAATGAGAAATTAAGCTGGAAGGATGTGCATAGGAAACAATGTTTCTATGGATGGAGATGTACATATACAACATGCATATCTTAGATGATTAAAATGATCCTACCATGCTACAAACAAAATGAAAGGGAACAATGCAAGAGTCCACAACTCCAAGAATAGTCACCACATGAATGATCAATAAGAGAAACCCAATGGAGTACAATACACATTCCACCCAACCATGTGGAACCCAAAGGTCCACCCCCCATGCTAGGAGATGACACTTGGTCCCACAACAACAAGATGACCACAACTGACATAACAAGACTAAAAAGAGAACTGACATTACAACAACAACACATCACAAAAGAACATACATTGGTTCTAGAGGACATCACATACCAAAGGGAGAGAATAAACAAGGGAATACTAGTTTGCAGACGAGGGAGTGTCATCACATGGTCCTAGCATGGGTTACCCTAGTAGTCTCTCACTAGCCACCAACCCCCATCTATGGTTACCCTGCAGTCTCTCACTAACCACCGGCCCCATAGGGTGACACATGTGGAACCAATCTTCCTTTCGTGAGGACAAAGAAGTTGATCTTGCCAACTAGGCCTTCTCAACCCATCCTTAGCCTAAATGAGTACTAGAGGCATGAGTGAGACTTCCACTTATCTTGATTAATGTGTAAACTACCCAACCCCTTAATTTATTTTAAGTTATCACTTAGTTAAGAAAATCCCACATGGGTTAGCCTGACACCACTTTGTGCGCCAACCCCCATTGAGAGCCACTCCCCTACTAACAACTAGGCGACCCAATAAAATCAATAGGTCAAGCCATAATGCACAAAACACAAAACCTCATGAACATACACAAACATGCAAGGAAAAAACCATTCTGTACACAAAACTCAGACAAAGCATAGAATATACTGTGCAAGGCTATTGATCCTCATAAACTCATTCTATACATAAACCACCATCTCAAAATGAATACTCAACATATCCATCAAATAGAAAACTCCCCCTAGCCTTAAGAAGACTTCCAATATCCACCTCATACAGTGAGTTAAACATTTGAACAATAGCCCACAATCATTCCCCTTTCAAGAATCATACAAATTACCTCTCACAAATAACTCATTCCCATAATATAACCATGGAATACATAAAGGATTTACTATGCAAACACTTCATGTCTATTTTAAGAATTCATCATAACCAAAAGATCATTTATTTTCCATGGAAACTAATCCTTTACTTATGTAAATACAAATATACCAATCTTCCCTATCTAAATTCTTCTTTGTTTCATTTAGCTACCAATAATAGGAGTCACAATATATATATAATTATTCATACATGTATTTACTATACAAAATGTTGTTCCTACATCAGTAGATTAAATGTAGAGTAAAATACAACATTATATTAATTAATAGTTATATCTATATATATATATATAAAGAAAATAGCATTTAAATTGAATGAAAAACAAAGTATATTGCATGAAGACTGTGGTTTACTACATGAAAGCAAATGATAAGTAATAGAATGTCAATTGAAAACTAAAGCCGTGAACCAAAGGACACATGTTATACTATAACTACCAATACATACAGATGTAGACATACCTATTCGGTGTATAATTGAAACATATGAAGGCTTGCACACACACACGTATATATATGCATACATACATACACACACATATATATATATATATATATATATATATATATATATATATTTGTGTGTGCAACGATTCCACCAATATTAACATGATAACTATCAGCAATGCACATGGTGTAATCTTTTAACTATTCGAAATACCATTACAATCAATCAAAATGAAACCCAAAAGTTAAATGTTACAGGCATCGATTATTAGAGATATTCCTTCCAAAATGCAAGGAGAGCCATAAAAGATACGCCTGCCAACATAAACTCTAACTCATCGTATGGAATAAGCTTTGTATACTCTCATAATAGGCGCTAGGAGGATGAAGATATTCGATGAAATGTTAACTCACTCGGCATAGTCCTTGTGGGGGAAACTAAGGTGTCAACCCACTAGAGGTGAGAGATTAGGAATGAAAATAGACATTTTATTTTTAATTGAAAGTGCAGCCCAAATGCACTTGACACACACAACACTAATGAAGGCAAGATCGATGACATTTCCAGGCAAGGAGAATAAAATGATTGTTAGTCAAACAACAAGATTTTGTAAAAGATATGCGATACAATTCGATAGCTAGGGAACATTCCCATTACAACACAAACCACCAGTAGTATAAGGTATGCAAACTTGAAACAAAGAGAGGCACATGCAATTAGCATTACAATAGCTACAAAATTTAATCAAACTCCAAAGGAAAAACGGTGAAGAGAGGGCATGCCATATTTTAGGGGAAAAACTTAAGGAAGACTTTCAAGCCAATACAAACGACAGGAATGAAATAAATGCCACCCCTTGAAATACAAAGGTGGTGGAAGACTTTGATAAATTTTATCTGAAGGTACAATTCATGATGAATTCAATTCAAAATCTAAATAAAAAAAGAAATGTTCGTTGCAACAAAATTTAAAACTGGAAGAAAAATAGAGGAACCTGGTTTTCTCCACTCGTCAGAATGAAGGTTGATGTTGAGCTCACCACCTCCTACTTGTAGATTCAACACACTTCACAATATCAACAACACTACATAAGTCCCAAAACCAGAGGAAAAACTTCCCAAAATCAAGAAACATTCATGGCAAAAAAGAAACAAGATAGTTTCCAAAAGATATGCAAAAGCCCCAACCAATTTATTTTCCATTTCCCCCAATCTCCATTGCGACATGCACTTTCTTTTATTTTATTTATTTTTATTTTCTAACTACACATTATTTCCACTCTTCAATATGTTTGCAAATAAAATATCTTTATTTAATTACACACAAAACTTCACTTTTAAAGTATTTAATTTATTATTCTTAACTTACCTTCTTAATTCTATTTGTACCATAATGTAATTAATATGTTCATTTTAATATTTCTTTATTAAATCATAAATTTTAATTTATTTAAATCAAATAAAACATTAATAATATTTTATTTATCAAAGCCACATATGTATTAAAACATTTATTTGAATTATCAAAATACCTTTTATCCACAATAATCTTTTATTTTAATATAATAATCAATCAAAACAGTAATCAAACAAATAACTCGAATGGACATAATATTAAATCATACCTAACATCACAATGAAATGGAAAACAATACAATCACAACATCAAAAAGCCAAGATGAACCGACCATACAGACAAGGTAAGACAAATAGATACTCATCCTTGTCAAGGATGATGGCTCAACATAGGGGACCATATGCTTTCTCCATTTCAACAATTTCCATTGGGCTTAGGCACGCTCAAACTTGACAATTTAGGTGGAAAACTGATGTTTGGTACCTACAACTTGCAACAAACCACACAATCAAGCATGTACATAGTCAAACAGTCAAACACACCATGAGAGGAAAATTGCAGCGTTGCAGGGCACTTGTGAGTGAGTGATGTGACACTATTCCCCCTCACCATAATACATCAATGCACACTAATCAAATCTAATAAAATGATCAAAACATATATCAGATAATCACATGGTGGCCATAGTGAGAATAATCCACACAATCAATTAAATCAATCTACTAAGCATGGCATAAACATAAACATCAGTAATAAAGTATCATCAACTATCATCATAACTATGAATCCATCATCAAATAAAGTATCATAATGTACAAATACAAACAAACAACCGTTAGTGATGGAAATCAAACTGAGGGGCTTTACATAATGGGAGTCCCACTTTATGTTTTTCTAATATATGCCTATAGAATATTTTTTGAATAGCCATTATCAATCTCTTTGAAAGAATTGAGTTTGTGATTTACAAGAATGTACAATTGATGTTGCCCCCCTTTGAGTTTTTTTCTAACATAGGCCTACACATTGTGTTTGGGACATTATTAACCCTATTAAAAATATTGGGTTTGCATTGTGCAGTCAACTAGAATTTAACTTTGATGTTTTTAGTGCATGGATGATCTTTGTGGTAATTTTGAGTTCTATGCCATTGTTAAATTCCTTCATAATGATTAGTCCCATGCTATAAGATAGAATTCATAAAGGGGTGGGTATTTTGAAGAACATGATATATTTTGATTTAGATTAAGTGTTAGTGGAACATTTATGTTAATGAAAACCATGTTTAAAACAAACTACTAGTCTTTTGTTGATAATTTTTCTTTCCTAGTATTTAGATGAAAACCAACTAGAGTTACATAATAGGCTTACAATAGAGCCTCTTATATTATGCAACAATATAACTAGTCCACCCTTACATAAAAAATAAGGATTCAATTAATCATTGTAGTTTGTTTGTCCGTGCTCGCCACCATAGTTTGTTTGTGGATGGTAAGTAGAACTGGACTTAAGTTTTGTATCCAAAATTCTCCAAAGAGTTTGAAAGTGACTAAAAACCATTTGTTCTAATATGACATTATGTTATTTTCCCATAAAGTATCACAATTTCTTTGAAGAATAACCCTATCAAATTTGGATGTATCACTTGCCTTCTTACATAGATTAAAGTATGTCATTTTTAAAAACTTATCAACAACCATAAAGATAGGGTTGTTTACACATTGGGTTCTTGGAAAAAATATCACAAATCCATTGGTGTTTTATTCTACAATCCACTTGGCATGGACAGTGGGGACTCTACACTTTATTTTCTAAGTCTATCTTTCAACACATTTTTATTTTTTTGTAATTATTCCACCTGCCATATAGGGATTGGTACAATTTAATTTTTCTATTAATTAACTTTAATTATTTGTTTTGATTTAATTATAGAATCAATTTTAGGAAATGTCTTGTGAATGTTATTAAAATCTCTAATTCCAAATATCCATACATCCCTTTGAATTTCCCATATTAATTTCATGCTTAGCTTTAGTGGTCTTTGAGAAAATTGAATCGAATATTGTTTTAATGTTTGCGTTAAAACTTATATCTCCCTCTAATTCGTCTATCCTACGATAGTGAACTTGTTTCTCCTATCATGGAATGCAAACTAAGATGAAGAGCCAATTTCTGTCATTAAATTCAATTAAATTCTATGTGGAACTTGATAAACACCTACATTCACAATCAAAAGCTTAGCTCTATAGATCCACTTCGTTAGGAACCAACCACCTCTATGAGTGAACCCAAAAATACCCAACCTTTAGCCATAAAAGAAAAACAATAATTACTTATTAATGATTTAATTTTGAATGATATATGACAGTTATGCTCCATTGAGCACCCCTATCTACTAGTTATTCAAATATATATTTTTAATTTCAAGACCTTATCTTAAATTAGCATGTCAATAAAGATTCTTTTAAGATCTTTTATAAAATTCTTATCTTTTCTATTGACCCAATGCTACTTTCAAATTTATAGGGCATTCTATATAAATTACAATTGGCATAACCACTACACCTCCTTTTGGTGCAAGTGCTAGTTATAATTTGCAAAAGATGGTCTAGAAAAACTTTAGGGACCTTGTGAAATTGCAAAGGCAGCAACAGTATAGACATGTTGGCTTCTTAATAAATTGTAAAAAATATCCAATTTGATGCATGCACATACCTACAAATTACAAATATATTGAAACACTAAATTTTGATAGCTCTCTCAATAATTATCAATGTAATGACGCTATCTAATTTTTATTATGATATTTCAATAGACTTCTAATTCTAAATATTTTAATTATTATAAACATTATTATATAAAAAAAATTACTCATATAAATGACAAACAACTTTTAATTTACATTATTATAGAAAAATTGATAAAAATAAATAAAAAATCATGATAATTTTGACACGTTTTAAGAATATTCAGTATTGCTTCTAGATTAGATTGTGTTGAAATTTTTGCATCAATATTTCGGATCACACTCTGTGATCCATCATAAAGATAGTAGAAAACAACA
This sequence comes from Sequoia sempervirens, assembly GCA_007258455.2. NCBI lineage: Eukaryota > Viridiplantae > Streptophyta > Pinopsida > Cupressales > Cupressaceae > Sequoia > Sequoia sempervirens. Next base: position 43,043,074 of record VDFB02000007.1, on the reverse strand, counting down.
AGAATTTTTTTTTTTGATGCCAGCTATTTTTACTCCAAAATGACATCCATATCACTACAAGCCACTCATTCAATCATAGATAACCAAGAAAACAAAGCCATTTCAACGTCAACATGATATTGTTGTGCTACGGCCTGAGGACGAACGCTATTTCTTATCTAAATCGAGAAAAAGTATTTCATTGCATGTGAAAGGTTGGTAAGATGTAACTGCACGCCCCTATTGATATATTCGCTAGGTTCCATTAATGGATAATAAATGAAGCAATAAGAGATGGAGCTAAAATAGATTGAGTAGAGTTTCTAGCATATTATTTTTTAAAATAGAAAAACGATTTTATCTATAATTTTATTAAATAATAGTTTTTAATATAATTATTTTTATTTTTTGTTTTAAAAATAAGATGTTAGTTCATTATCATATAATCAATAGTCATTAAATTTTTTGTTATTCTCATTTAGGATGAGAGGAGTTGAATTGAATAGACAAAATGATTTTTCTATCATCTTATTCATAGTAGGCCTACCATGAATTCTAGGGGAAAGAGGAAGCTTGTCAACATGGAAGACATCTTAAATCTTATATTCTCTGCAACCTTTGTTAGTGATCTTAATATAAGATTTGGAAAGTAGATTACTAGATGTAGATGCAAGGTCACTTATATCTATGTAAGTTGAATCAAGTGTTGGCGATGCTTCAATGATGGGGCAATGATTAGTTTTACAATATTGCTCTTCTAATAATTTATAATAATGGAAAGGTTGGGGATCTCTAGGGATAGTGTCTTCTATGCCTAAGTGGGGGAACTTGATGCATTGGTGAAAGGTAAATTGAATGGCTTGGATAGTATGGATCCGTGGAGAATCAAGGAGGATATATTGTGTGGGAGATTAAGATTACTGACACATAACAAGGCTTGTTACATGACATAACAAACCTTAATAGGAAGGTGTATTATTCCGTCTAATTATCTTTATACAATTTCATATGTCTTGATATTCATGGTTTGTCAGTCAAATGCTCCATTAAAATAACCAAGATTCTTGATTAATGTCAAAGAGAAATTTTTTAATTTGGGTCCACTATCTACAAGTACCCTTTTCACCTTATGGTTGGTAATGAATGATTTGATTATATAGTGAAAAGTTATGTGATGGACCAACAAGTGGCATGTCCCTTTGGCTAAAAGTGAGCTGATGAATTGAGGATAGGTGTCCAACAAGGGCTTGGAATTGTCATATAAATTCCATTTAATATTTTTGACTCTTGAAAGACTTTATATATAATATTCTTGCAAATAATAGATGTTTTGCGAGTATCCAGGATTAAAATTTGTGTTAGGATTTGTAATGTCGTAAAAATGCACCCCTTGCAATTTCACATACATTCTTATATCCACTTTAGTGTCCACTCCCTTAGCATCTTTGTAGGCTCATTTTATCCTCTGTGTTAGCCATTTTCACCTCTTAGGATGCTCAACACCTCTTTTTAGCAGCTACCTTCGTGTGTCAATGCGTCAAACCTTATTATTTTCCCCTTCTCGTCGTTTTGTAGCATGATATGTCTGGACACTAGCCCGCCCTGCTAGCGTCCTGTGACATTTCAACATTCAAATGACCATTCTCGAGCATGTTTTCTACTTGTCACCTCCTTTTGTTAGTGGTAACAGCTTGAGACGCCTTGTAATGGCTTGGTATTCTTCTTTTCCTCCCTCTCCTCTCCTTAAATGCTATCTTTTCAATTCATTTGTGCTTCTAGCTACTTAGCTTCTCTCCTTTCCCTCTTTACCCTCTTGTTTGCACATATCTATCACTTGTTACAATAGCACTCTCATGTATTTACAACTTTCCTTGCAACCCTCTTTGCTCTTGTAGCTATCTTGCTCTCCTTCTTTAGCTCCCTTAAGCCTTGCAGCTGATATCTCCCTTATCTTGTGCTTGGAAGTATTTTGGGATTTCACACATCCCCTATCTATTACATCTCCATTTTTTGATATAGGTTCTCCTCCTTGAGCGGGGATTGCTTTTATCACTCATTTGTTCATTTCTCTCTATCTATTTGGCTGTCTATGGAGGTGGGAACACCAAAATGGGGGTTTGACTAAGGAAAACCCCTATATAGCCCCAAAATTTTCTCCAGATATTACGCATGCAGGTATTGAAGATATTCATTTTCTAGAGGCTCCATTACCTCAGTTTTTGTGAGCTTCTTCTATCTCTCATCCTCTTTAGCTTTATCATTTACTTCACTTTATTTCAGTTATGTTATACTCTATTACTTTCCCATATTCTAGAAGTTTCTAGTAATCAGGTCGCTAGTAGACACTTTGCTATTTAATGTGATAAACTTAGTTTTTAGTCCGTATGAGACATCAACCCACCTCTAGAACTACAACACGTTGCATTTCCATCTATATTCCGCATTGCCATCCTTTGGCCAAAAATTTGCTAGTTTGTCCAGAAAAGCTTTGTGGCCTGCTCTTTCTGATTTTGAAACTCTCGTTGTATTCCTTGAGGTAGTTTAGGGCAGTTCACCCAAAGAGACTCATGAGTAGTGAATCCCCCTTCTCTTCATTTTGGTGAACCTGACGTGAACCACATTATTTTTCAAAAAACTAGGAATTTATTTACCCCAACTTGGTGGGGGTCATAACTTTTGACTCAGTGCTTGGAATTCAGAATCATTTACACCATTCGAAAGGTCTCCAAGAGGACTAATTCAGTCCCTAAAACACTATGCCTTTGGAAGCCAAATTTTAGGGACTGACGCAAGTTTCGACCCCAAATTTTGCTCTGAAGACCTCTTAAAATGCAAAGTACTAGAACCTAGAAAATACCAAAAAAATTAGAAAATTGATATTTTTAGTTTTTCTTAGTTTTGTAACTCCTGGATTGCTTTGAATTGGCCATCATATCTATATCTTTATTTCAAAATGTATTTTCTATCTTTTTCCCTTCTATCCCTTTCCAGCTTTGTTAAGAAGCTTCAAGAAGTTCACTTACGAGCATGTGAAAGTGAGTTCTTGTCTCCTTTCTTATTATTCTTTGTTGATCCCTCTCTTGAGATTCCTTCTAAGGATATTTTGGCATAAGAGGATGGAATCATTGATAATTTTCTTAACACTAATCTACCTTCTCTTCATTCTAGTGCACTCTCTTTTAGAGATGATGGATTTGTGAATGATTAATCCACCCTTCATTCCAATGCACTCTCTTCTAGAGATGATGTATTAGTGAATAATGAATCTCCTTCCACATTTAATCTTCCTTGGATCAATGTTGAAAATATTTCTTTGAATAATTATTGCACTAGTGATGATTCTGTAAATGTAATATATGTCTCTATTGCCCCTCAAAGGCCTAAGAGACTGATCATTTACCTAACTCCAACTAGTCCTTCTCCTAAAAGGTTTTTTTCTATTAATGGTATTCCATTTGATGGTGATTCTCTTGATCTTTCTATGGCTCCCTCTTACAGAGTGGTAGCCCATACTTATGAGAATAGAATGAATAAACAACCAATCCTTCTTCAAGCTCCTAAACCTACAACTAAAGCACCTGGAGATTACGATCTTGTTGAGAAACTCCATGTTACTCTAGCAAAGATCTCATTGTGGGACTTCCTTTAGTCTGCTCTAGTTTATTAAGGTATGCTACAGGAAGCCTTGCAAAAGATCCTCTTGCCTTCTTCTACTAGGCCAGAAGATGTTAATGCATTGATGGCTCATATTCATACTGATTCACCGAATATCACGTTCTATTTGTAAGAACCTCCACCCCTAGATGTGCAAAAACAAGTAGATCCTTTAATGATTATAGTCAACATTAATAATATCAGTATTAGATGTACTCTCATTGATGCTAGTTTGACACCCAATGTATGTAGCATTGATCTATTTCCTAAGATTAATAAATTGATTCATCTTCTCTTAATGCTTCTTCTATTGACATTTGTGGGTTTGATAATGTTGGTCGACAAGCCCTAGGCATGATAATCTTGCCTTTAATGTTGGGACCCATTATCGTACCCACCCTTGTATATGTTATGTTAGAAAAATTACCATATAATCTTCTTCTTGGTAGATCGTGGATTCATGCTATGGGTGTAGTCTCATCTAGCTTGCATAAATCTATTAAGTTCATTTGTAATAATCAAGTAGTCACAGATAGAGCTGACCTTGAGGCTATGCATTTATGTGAAATGGAAATTGTTGGTCAGGTTTCAGATGTGCCTACTCTTATTCCTTTAGTGTCTTCCAATGTGTCAATTTTTACTGTAGCGGTACCTACTACAAAGGAAACTCTTGAGATAGATATCCCCGAAGAAGATCCTTTTGAAGAAAGAAATATTAAGCCTGCTCCTAGATCTTCTCAAGAAAATGCATGTCTTGGTGATATTTGGGTTCTCTAGACTTTACGAAATCCTTCATTGGAAATATAAAGTTGCCCCGATCCACTCAGACCTTCCGATAACATCATTGAAACCCGCTATCAAAGATGGTTCTTCTATATCGTGGGATAATGTGAACATAAATTGTAATGTTCTTAGTGTTTCTTGTCCTTCTAAGGAAGATGATCACACCTTAGTTTAAGAGGCTAATGTTGGTAGCCCTATCAAGAAGGTTGATGGTGATCCCATAGAGGAGCATAATCTCCATTTCTAGAACAATGTTCTCTATGAAGATCCTCCTTCTTCTCAAGATTTGCAAACACATTATGACCCTTTCTTTAATCTTGTTTCTAAATATGGCTATGGGTGTAAAGGTTGTGGGTGTAATGAACAAGGCATTCAAGTCCCTATAGAATGTGCACCTCATAAGCATAATTTGGGGCTTGGTTGCTCGAATGAACAAACTAAACAGAAACCATGGTTGAATGTTGGCATGATTTCCACTCAGCCTCGTTCCCTTGAATTGATTCATCCTACATTGTCTTATATCTTCATGTCTTCTTCTTGTGAGCAGTTGAGTCTTTCTCCACAAGATAAAGGGTTACTTCCTACTCCTCATTCTTTATCTAAGCAAGAGTGTATTTTGTTGAGGCTTCTAAAAGCCAACTTGAATACTCTTCCTTCTCCTACACATAAGAAATTTCATAAGCACGTTAAAGAAAAATATTCTTTCTATGTATATAATCAAGTGCTTGGCCATTCCACTAATGAATGTAAGGCCTTGAAGGATAAAATACAACTTCTTGATTCAGGTGCCATCACCCATTTATTTCTTGATGCACTTGCCTCTTCTTCAAATGACAAGTGATATCGAGGTCTACCTCTATCATGTATGTTCTAAGTATCTTGCATGGTTCTCCTCCCCTATATGTTGGGGGTAGTGATAACTTCTTCTAGAGATATGTGTCCTTCTAGGGACTCCCTCTCTTCTCTCTATCTTTTGATTGGGCATCTGGGACCCTTCTATCTCTTTGAAATTGAATTCATTGGCATCTTAAACATAGGTACAATGCAACTTGTAGTAGCCACAAGATTCTTTGATTAGTCTTGCTCTATAGGACTGAGAACTTGTAGAGATCCTTTACATCAATCTTGCCTAACAGTTTTAGTCTATGGATTAACATATTGCTTTGTAGGTGCACCTGTGAATTTTCTTTTCAATCAACCTTGTAGGATCGAGCACTTGTATGGCCCAATCCAGCTCTGTGGAATCCCCTACATCAGGCTTCCCCTAGGAGAGAGTACCTGAGGTGCCTTCTTGTCAAGTCTGAGGACTTGTAAAGTGCTTTCATCCTATGGGATCTATTCACCCTTGGTATGTGGTCCTTTAAAGCATTTTGTTCAACTCTATAGGAGTAGTACCTATAGAGCCTTTCATTCACTTTCTATAGGTCCACATATCTGCAACACATTTGTTCAACTCTCCTTGGGTCTAAGAACTTGTGGAGCCATCTCTCTTGGAATTTTCATTCCTTTCTAGCTTCTTCATCTCTCTCTTTAATTCTCTTTCTTCTCAATTGTGTATACTGGATTGAAGATCTGCATCTTCTTCATCCGGAGTATATGCTCTTTCTCTCTTCGATATTGGTTGCTTCCCTAGCTTTTTGGTGCATTCTTCTCTTCGTATAAGAATTCTTCTATATGTTATTTCTTAGTTTTGGGATGACACATAGTACTGAGAAAACCTTTTACATCGAGGTCTCTTTTACTTTGCTGACTCAAATTCTTTAGTTTGTGTGAATGTGTTTATAATCGAACCCCATGGTGTAATGGTTTTTATGTTCCAACATTGTTGTCTTGTGCAGGTCTTTCTTGTCTAATGTGTTTGTTTTTCATTTCTTCAGCTTGGGGGAAAGCTTCCTTGGTTCAAAGAGTTTTCTACTTCCTCTATAGTATCCTTTTGGCACCATGATGTTATTTATGTTTATTATATTTCCTTTAGTGTGCATATTAGTGTAGATTCATATGCCTACTAAATTTGGGGAAAAATGATATGTTGTAAAATTGCACCCCTTGCAATTTCACATACATTCTTGTATCCACTTTAGTGTCCACACCCTTAGCATCTATGTAGGCTCATTTTAGCCCCTCCATTAGCCTTTTTCACCTCTCAGGATGCTAAGCACCCCTTTTCAGTAGCTACCTTCATGCATCAGCTTTGTGTCAAACCTCGTGCTTTTCCCATTCTTGTTGTTTTGTAGCATGATGTGTCTAGACACTAGCGCATCGTGTGGACATTCACACACCGTGCTAGCATCTTGTGACATTTCAATGTTCAAACAACCATTTTTTGAGCATGTTTTCCACTTGTCACCTCCTTTTGTTGGTGGTAACAGCCTAAGAAACCTTGTAACAACTTGGGAAGCTTCTTTTCCTCCCTCTCCTCTCCTTAAATGCTATCTTTTCAATTCATTTGTGCTTGTAGCTTCTATCTAGCTTCTTGGCTTCTCCTCTTTCCCTCTTTACCTTCTTGCTTGCACATATCTCTAACTTGTTACAACAACACTCTCACATCTTTACAACACTCCTTGCAACACTCTTGGCTCTTGCAACTATCTTGTTCTCCCTTTTTGGCTCCCTTAAGTCGTACAACTGATCTCTCCCTTATCTTATACTTATGAGAATCCTAGTATTTCACACATCCCCTATTTATTACATCTCCATTTTGTGATATGGGTTCTCCTCCTCAACCATGGATTGCTTTTATCACTTTGTTGTTCATTTCTCTCTATCTATCTAGGTGTTTGTGGAGGTAGGAACACTGACATGAGGGTTTGACTGAGGAAAACCCCTATACAACCCCAAAATTTTCTCCAAATATGATAGATGTAGATATTGAAGACATTCATTTTCTAGAGGCTCCATTACTTGGGTTTTTGTGAGCTTTTTCTATCTCTCATCCTCTTTAACTTTATCATTTACTTCACTTTATTTAGTTTAGTTATACTCTATTACTTTCCCATATTTTGGAATTTTCCAGTAATCAAGTCGCTAGTAGACACTTTTCTATTTTCTATGATAAACTCAGTTTCTGGTCCATACAAGATGCCAGCACGCCTCTGGGACTATAGTGCACCGCACTATTGTCCTTTGGCCAAAAATTTGCTAGTTTGTCTAGAAAATCTTTGTGGCCTACGCTTTTTGATTCTGAAACTCTCGCTTTGTTCCCTGAGGTAGTTTAGGACACTCTACCTCCTGAGAATATCTTGAGAATAAAGAGACCCATGAGTAGTGAATCTCACCTCTCTATGATATTTTCTTAAATTGCTCAATAAAATTATATTTTCCTTTAAAAATAATTTTAATTTATATAAAATATATTTTATATTATTAAAAAATTAATATTTAAAAATTAAAATAATGATAATTTTGACACTTTTAAGAATCCACTTGACATAAAACTTGAAATTAAAAGAAAAAAGTTTCCAAATAAACTACCATATAAAAATCTGGGTCTAATTCAAAACATCTATCAATGAATGATGTGGACTAGAAAAATTATATTTGTTAGGTTTTAAATAATTTGAATAAACACATCAACCGATGATAGATAAACACGTTGAGTGGTGTCCTTTTGACTTGACTTTCCTTCCTTCCATCATCTAATCATTCAAGTACACGACAACATATGACCACATGAAGTGGTTCAAACCCATCAGAAGTAACTCCCCTTCCAAGTGTAGTTAGCTTCCATTCCCAATGATTTAGAAAGGAACTTTCTCCATGATACATATTCTCAATATATTAATGGAAACAATTGACAATTAACAATATCGATTGGATATTTTTGATATTGATAATTATAAGAATTGCTCAATAAATAATACTAATAGCTTTCACGATGTGATGGGAAAATAAAATAGAAAATCAATTCTAATAAAATTAACATCTTTAATCAATTTTAATCATCCTTTCTTCTTAAAAGAAATCATTTTATTATTTCTTGTTATGGAATTATAGCACCAATAAAATATTTTTCTTTTAATATTTGACTAAAATATTTTATTTGGATCATCATCTCATTAAGATAAATATTTATAATTATAAACATGTTACTATACATCATACTAATATGAATTTTTATATATATTTATTAAAAATATTTCAATCTATTAAAATATTATAACAAATAAATTAAAATCATGCTTTAATTTTTTATCAATGAGTTGTGGTCTAGAAGTCCACTCTTGTATTATATAAAATAGAAAAATTTGTTGAAAGTCAAACCCAAATAAATATGGTTCCTACACATCATCATCATCCTCTTACCATCTAAATTAGCAACAACATTCCACTCCCAAGGAATATGAATAAAAGAGATGTAATCTAAATAATGAGCCATGCAAAGAATTTGAGTCACATAACGAGACAACCTCCATGAATATTTAGAAGCTCTCCTATTATTTAAGAGGGAAACCAACACCATTGAATCCATCTCACAAATAATATTTTTCCAACCCAATTCACAAGCTTTCTCCAGAGCTACTAAGACAGTTTGGACCTCCATGTGATTATTTGTAGAAATCCCCATAGCAGATGAAAAAAAGAAGTGAACTAACCCAGTACCATCTCTTCCAATACCACCAATACTTGTTTCCCCTAGATTACCTCATGAATTTCACCATCAATATTAATTTTAAAACATCCCAAAGGAGGAAAAAAGTCATTTACCCACTCTATCTACCTTATTCAAAGAGCTAACCTTGGACTTAGGGCTAGTGGAGAAAGTTGCTTGCTCCAAATCTAACTTTTGAAAAAATAGATTATCAGAGAAAGAAAAAAAACCATCCAACAAAACCTTAGCATGTAAGGTTTCTTTTAGTGAACTTAAACCTTTTACCAAATATACCCAATAAGACTCTAATATCCTTCAAAAATATAACAATTTCTCTCCAACCAAATTTTCCAAAGGATGAAAGCAAGTCTTGTATCCCATGCAATCAACACAATAGAAGTTGAAGTAGGAGGTTGGCCTTGAGTTGCCCAAAATTTAACTAAAGAAGAAGCATTAACAAAAGGGTGATTCCAAATAGACCACCATTGTCTCCACAATCCAACTGAAAATGAGCATTGAAACATATAAACCACACTCTCCTCACTAGCTCCACATAGAACACATCTAGAAGGATCTTGAAAACCCCCTTTTTGTATGTTATCCCAAGTGAGACATTTATTATGAGAAAGAAACTAGAGAAAAAAATTACACTTTGTCCAACAATAATAATTCCATTTTTTTTTACCAAGGAAAAGCCTCGTACTCATTTTTCTCTTGTAATAAAATTTTAGAACCATTTGATAATGAATAAGCTCCCTTTAGATCATATCCCTAGAAAAGAATATCATCCTAGATTGTAAAGAACAACAAGGTCGGTTTGTCAAAACAAAATAGAGAGTAGCCTGATCATTTTTATTAGCCCCCATAGGCCAACACCTCATATCTTTCCAAGAGGAAATCCAAATGTTGCCCACTAGATGAGAAGACTTGAAATCAACAACTCTAGACCAACCAACTGCTAAAAAAATCTTACTTAAATCAAAGAGGCGAGGAAAATATTGGAGAATAAGTGGATAAAGATCCCAAGAATCTATCCAAAAAAGAGCATTACTATCAAAATTAATAATCCAAAGGAGGCCACACATAGCCAAAGATGCTAATTTGTAATAGTATTCCATATAACATAACCTCTTCCACCTAAAGTCACACAAGGAACCTCTTAAGCTATAGCACCACCCAAATATTTCTAGTAAAGAATTTGAGCCCAAGGTTGATCTAGATGTTGATACCATTTCCAAAAAAATAATTGTAGCCAAAGCCTGACTATTACACTCTGAATGTCTAAGATCAAAACTACCATTTTGTTTATGATGAAAAACATGATCCCAAATAATTAGAATCAACTTAGAAGAATCTAATTTTTTGGCCCAAATAAATTTGTGACATAAAAAATCAATTCCTTTAAGAAATATTTAGGAGTCAGGAGCACCAAAAATCTATAGATAGGAAGAGCTTGTTGTTGGGATTAAGGTGTCTCAACCTTTGAGTCCTAAAATTATTTTTGGGATAAATTTTTGTGCAAATATTAATATATCCTAAGTTTCCAACTATAATAATTGTCATAAAATTTTGTGGGACCCATTAGGGAGAGTTATATCCTACATGCAAGGTGCAGAGCTTGACAAAGTGCCACTTGTCACCTAGGTGCTTCATGGAAGAATTGTTTCTTGTTCCTACTTTATGGATGTGCACCATAGTGACACTTGTCACTTGGGCACTCATTTGGAGAGATAAGTTTGTAAAAACTTCTCGAAGTTTCATGGAGGTGACATGTGTCAAGGCATGTTGAGTTAACTATGGCATGTACCTACTTTTATAAAATATGGCACCCACTTTGAAAACCCAATATTGTAAGTTGTTATTTGCAAGGGGATTTGTGCATGGATGCAATTTCTATTCCTATTTGAGTTAAACTTGAAATGTGGATGCCTTTTGAAGTGCATAGTTTTGGATAGGTGCTTTTCTTCATGTGCATGTTGCATGTTGTTGTTGGAGTATGAAAACAGTGAGAGGGGAGGGGGGTGAATTAGTGTTTTAATAGCCAAAATTAATTCAATTGTTTCCCATAACACATTGTTTCTTTGTTATAATTTGTTGTTCAATTAATAGAATGTATTCAAATGTGATAGCTAAGAGCAAATACTTGAATAACATGAAAGTTCAAATGTTGCAAAGTACATAACTGAAACAAGAAGACTGAATTGCATGTGACATGAAAACCATATGAACCACAACACCATAACACAATGATTTATGAGTGGAAAACCCTCATAGGGATAAAAAACCACTCGAGAAAAATTGCCTCATTGGCTTAATAAAATCCCATTGATTATAGAGCCTCATTGGCTACATAGTATGCCTCACTAGCAAAGCCTCACTAGCTACACAACATGCCTCACTGGAAAAGGAACCTCATTGGTTACAAATATGCCTCATTGGAAAATACAAATTTCACATCAATGTGATTATATGAATAAAAAGGATAGGGTATAATATTTGTTTCATTACTAAGCATTTCTTGAAATCTTGTCTCATTTTTATTTGAGATTTGGGAATTTGTATATTTCTTGATTGTTTTTGTGAATACAACTTGCACTTAAAGTGCATTTACAACTTAAATTTTTTTTATCATCAATGCTTTTAGAATGAAAGTAATAGTAACTCTTGTGTGTGTGAAAAATGTATCAATCTAAATGAAATTCAAACACATATCAATAAGACATTAAATTAGGAAAACTGAAAAAGAAAACAGAATAAGCAAACTGTGACTGCAGCTTCCTCGAAATCGTCTTATCTCTCTCTAACTCCAGTGTTTTGTTGTTTCCAATGGCTCTCAGATCAGTAGATCAAGCTCAAAAAAATGAACAGCTGAAGAACGAGATTTTAAAATGCACACTATGCTGAATGCAAGGCTATGCTAAGATGAAAGTATTGACGTGATGCTAAAAGGTTGTGATTACATAAGCTGATTGCATGTATGTTCATGCATTTTAGTATGTATGTGTAGGTAACCAAAGCTTGGATTTGTATCAATATTTATAGAGTTTTAGAAAGGATTTGATTGGCTGATTTGATTAACGGCCCAAACTAAGCTTGTTTGAATGGACTGTGGAAGATTTTCGAAAGTGGAGAGGGAGATAGAAGGTTTCCCTTTTCCTTCAATTTTCATCATTGAGATCTGAAGGGAAATGGCCATTTCGAAGAATGAGTTTAGAATGAGTTAGAATTAAATAAAATAAATTTATTTAATTTGTAAGTAAAGATGGATATAGAAACTCGCATAATTAAATAAATTGTATTTAATTATGTTTTAGAAATGAATTTAGAGTGAGAGGAAAATATTAAATTAAATATTTAATATTTAATTTGATTATGGGATGAAGAGAATATTCCATTATTTGAATATTCAAATATTCAAACTTTAGAATGATATGATAATTAAAATAAATAATAGTATTTATTTAATTTAATTAAGAGGAATGTGGGAAATGTCAATAATTAAATAAAATTTATTTATTTAATTAAGGTAGAAGAATTAGAAAATGAACAATATAAATAAATAATTTAATTTATTTATATGTAGATGACTTTGGGAGAATTAATTAAATAATTCATATTTAATTAATGTAGAAGAATTAGAAAATGAACAATATAAATAAATAATTAAATTTATTTATATGTAGATGACTTTAGGAGAATTAATTCATATTTAATTAATTAACAAGCTTAATCATGACCATTTTTAGACGTATACAACTCTTAATAGAGTATCAATTTCACATATATATCGAACCCAACATAGTGACCATGTCACTCTTTTATATGCAACAAAATAACATATTCTTTTCATGAAAAATGTGTGTATGTAGCTACATTTTCCAAATTGCCTGTACATAACTTCATAATTTCCAAACAACATGTGGAATAGCTCTTTTATTGTTTTCAATCGATTGCTTGACATAGAGTTAATATGCAATAATTCCATTTTAATCTTTAATGCATGAAGCACAATGAAATACACATTGAAAGTCGACATGCTGAAAAATAGGGTATCCAATCTACAAACACATGTCTCAAGTAAAACCCTCTAAAACCACTTAATTCCTTAATAACAACAATGTATTATGCTAATGTCATGCCCTAGCAATAGGGTAGACTATACAATAAACCCACATATGCACTCAACTAAAAAAACCCTTGTCGACACATTGTGTGTATAGAGAACAAGGTCGGAACAAGATGAATAAACATTGAATCAAACTTGACAACCATAGACATTTAGACATCACAAAAAAAGCTTTGTGAACTATAAGTCGACCAAGATCATGAAGGATAAAAAAACCCGAACACAACCAAATTCAGTAACTTTATACACCCAAAAAAACTTGTAAATATAGCACAACCTTAACCTTTGACCTTGAATCAAAAAACCATTTTTAGATTATGCAAACTTATGCAAAGACAAAACTAGGGTTTAAGCAGAAAAGGGTTACAACTTTGAATGCATTTCAAACTAGCGAATGAAGATTTATAAAACCTTTTTGAAGCTAAAAAAAATTTGCCTAGAAACCATTTCTCTTCACTTCTAGCCACCAAACCATCAATCTTCCAAGCCCTAGCACAATTTCCTTCAAGTTTTGATAATGATCTTTTAGGGTAGAAATGATGTTGAGACAATTCATTATCTCTTTTATCACTTTGCATATCAAAAACACAAATATCAATGTGTCGACCTTTGTCATCATGTGTTATTTATTTTGCATGTACAAAAAACCATTATAATGCTTGTGTTGACCTATAATACTATGGACAATGGAAATGGAATGCACAATTTCCTTGCTCACACCTAAAAGGAGAATAAAGGAAGAGGAATCTGATTTCACAAAGTTTACATTGAAGAACAAATCCTTGAGATTCCAATGAAAAAGAGATTGAAAACTGTCAAAGGGGATTTTCCTTAAGGCTATAAATTGATAAAGAAGATTAACTACTAATGCAAAACTTATGAAATGCAAGATGTTTGAAAACACACTGTGATATACAAAAAGACCTAGAAAATGACTTAGAAATGCAAATAAAACAAAACATAAAGCCATAAAACAAAAAGTGTGCACCTAGAAATGTGTTGTAGACTAGAAATGTTGTTGATCCTAAAATTTTGACCTACTGGGACTCATATGCCATTTTGGGTGACTTAGTCCTAGTTCTAGAAAACTGCACTAGAGCCATTTCAGAAAAATGGGTATCCAAATCTACAAAAATCTCTGATAAAAATGTACAATGGGAATCATATGCCACTAATGTCATATGAGTCCACTTTTGCTTTTCTAAAAATCAAAAAGTGGAAACAAAAGCTCTTAGTCTGTACTGTCTGTCCCTCTAGGTTTCTAGATTTGAAACCTTGATTTTTGAGGTTGTATGTGACTTTTTGTGTAGATTTTGACTTAGGAAACAAGGAGATGATTGCAACCCATTCTTCAATAATCTCCAAGTTTTCAAAGTACCTAAATCTACAAACATACAAAGAAAGAAAGAGAAATGTTGAATGTTAGGGCATGGGCGTTTGCCTTGGTCAAACCCCTTTTAGGTAATTAAACCAAATGAAGAAATAAGAGGAAGCATGAACATGAAATGAAGGAATTAGAAACTTTCCATGACGATAGATCTTGAATTTCTACAACAATAGATAAATAATATGACCTTGAATTCCTTAGAAGTGGTATTGAATGCTCTCTAAATGACCTAACCCTAGCTTTCTTGACTTGAGATGGAGAATAAATGATGAATTAGGGTTTTAAATCTTGTTTATATAGGCAATCCACCTAAATTCTTGTTAATTTGATCTCCAAGGCCAACATGGAGGAAAATTAAACTTAAAACCCAATTTTTCCCAGTCAAAACTCGAAAATGGCCCAAATGGGACTAATTTTCCAAGTTGGGTGACTTCATACCACCTGAAGGGGAGTCGTTCACCCAAAGTGGCAAATGGATCCCATGGGGGCTCTTTTTCCAGCTAGGATGTCAGGGGGTGAAGAAATGACATTTATATGTTGATTTTGTCAGGTCTTTGATCAAAATAAGCATCGAGAAGCACAGTATGGGGTCACAGGGGCCTATTAATGATGATAGAAAGGGTGATTAGGGCTAGGGGCACAAAGTTCAATGTGAATGTGTGATTAAACACACTTTACAACATTAAAATGAGGTCCACATAGCCTAGAAAGGCACACATCCAATGTGAATGTGTAAGACACATTACAACACTAGATTAAAATTAGGTTTAATTTACAAGCCTTCTAGAATAATGGGAGAATGCAATTAAAAATATTTTACAACATTGAATTAGGGAAAAATAGGTCCATTAGACTTAAATACTTAATAAAAGTGTGAAAGTCATTTACAACACTTTACAACACCTTTACAAGACATTGATAAATGCATTTGCAAGCATCCAAGACCTAATGTGGATGTGTCTAACATGTAATAACAATAGACCAAGGTGATATTAAGTCCAATTTGTCATTAATTATTCCCAAATCAAGCAAGGAAAAAGGGATACTTTTTTGGTTTCCACAAATACCAAGGCACCATGTGCAAGTGGGAAGTTTGACTTTGATGATTATTTCTGCCTTCGTAAAATGACAATGATAACCAAATATCACCAAATATCAACCAACATCATAATACCTTATGCCTTTCAAATATGCATCAAGGTGAAAGTTCATATTGAAATCAATGACAAACAATGCCAAAAAAAATCCCCCTTTGGCATTGATGTCAGCTTACCAAATTTTGCATCCTTGTTCTCCATGTATTCTCCCCCTTTGACAACAATTAAAAAGGGCTACTTACTCCTCTTGACTAAAAGTAGATTTCATTTATTGTGCATACCAATTATCCCCAAAGTAATTGAAAGAAAAATACTATTTTATCAGTTGTTACACTTGTCAAGACACCTATACTGTCTCTAAACCCACACAATAAGAATACCATAGTGTCTTAGAAAACATTGTAAAAATGTTAAAGTCTCATCAACCTGCCCATCACCGAATGTGACTACACATAGCACTGCAAAATAGAATGTAGAATTTTTTCACCGATTGTAAACATCACTATCATTGCAAGAGTAAACATTCACTGAACATTCATTGTCAAGAACAAATGAGAAAATGTTAGCTTTACTATTATTGTGCGTAAACACTAAATATCCATAACTTGTTCACTTTCACTGCAACTTTTGCAACCATGTCACTTTGCAACAACCTATTCATGTAATGTGGATGTTCATGCATTGATCTTAGTGAAGAATTTTGTAACTACTTGTTTCCTGCAAATTCACTTGAAAGAACACTTGTCATGAATAAAATGTTCACTACTGTTAAAGTTAATATGACTACCACTTGAATTCACATCTTACTGTTAAAAAAAAAATGGTGTACTGCCACCAAGAAAAGTTATAGACATACATTCCACTATGATTGAAGACCTCAACTGAGTATATCACCTAGGAAAAGTGTCAACGATCATTGCACCAAGAGAAAATATGTCACTATCATAACAAATGTGAAGACCACTATAGGCTAGCCTCAAACATTATACATTTACTATCTCAAATCAATTTCTCAAACTCAAGTTGTTGTGTCAAGTTTCACTATCTCAAGAGACTCAAATTTTTTTCTCATTCTCAAGTTTACTAGAGTATGATGGCTATTCACTGTTCACTACTCACTATTGCACCATACCATGCAATTTTATCTCAATAAAGGAGCATTGAAAGCATTGCGTGAACTAGAAAATATATCTAAATCATTGAAAGAAAACACTGCTAGATGCATAAAAAAAAATTCACTAACCATAAGAGCAATAAAATAATGAAAACCACTTCACATCATTCCACTGTTCTTTGTAAGGAAAAACATACACCTCAAGCAAGAAGGTTAGAACATCAAGAAATTGACCATCACTAACCATTTTCAAACCAATAGTATCAAGAATACTACTTGTGCAAACAATTGTCATATTATGCAAGATGAGTAAAGACCATTTCCTCAACTAGAAAAGTATCACTACCAACCATTATTCTTATTGTTGCAACAAAAGAGAATAGACCACTGGGCATATGCAAGATAACCATCATAACAATGTCAAAAGAAGACTAGTGCCAAACCAACTAGCCAAAGAGAACTACACCTACAACAAGTTATTGGAGGGGAAGGTGTATAAATAGTATAAGATTTCAAAGTGAAATTCCACCAAACCACTGTCTAGGAAAAAAGATGATTGCAACAAGTTGTCTAAAGATAAGAAGTTGAAGCATTTTCAAATACTCAAAAGATATTATCAAACTAGAACTATTGCCACCATTAGAACACCAAAACACTACAAAGATACAACTTCTTTACTGCTTAATAAAGGGTTTGAATGATAAAGCTATAAGTATCTCCCCTTAGCTTCATGCTTCTCTTTATGAACTAATAGATATCACTTGTACAAAATGCACAAGCCTAGGCTCAACTTTCCATTTTTCACAGTCTCATGAAGATTATAAATTTTCCCTTTTGTCCTTAAACCTGCTACAACTATCATTCCTAATTTCTTACTTATCTAACAACCTTGATCATTAAATGTAACACTAAATCCATTGTCACAAATTTTACTTAAGCTCAGAAGATTGTGTGTTAAACCTTCTACAAAGTAAACATCATGTAAAGGAGTATCATCATCTAGAAGAATGGTACCTTTTCCTTTGATCAAAATACATAAATCATCTTGAAACTTGATTGAACCACCAACATACTCTTTATAATTGAAAAAATTTCTCTTATCACCAATCATGTGGTGAGAGCATCCACTATCTACAACCTATTGTTCTTCCTTTTTGACATGTAGGGTTGTTTGAATGAGCATATCTTCAACCTTTTTATCAACCCTCTTTGGTCTCCACACTAATTTTGTGTTATCTGCATTAGGTGTCTTGAGATGAATGTTGGTTTTTTTTTGTTGCACTTCAAAGTTAGGTCTACAAAACCTGGCTATATGTCCAAGGTTTCCACAATTAAAACACTTCAACTTATTCAATGAATTACACCTTTTTCAATTTATGATTTCATAAAATTTTCATTTGTGACATCAACACGTTGTGGTTCATTTGAATGTGAGCATTTCCCTTCTATAAACCCTAGACCAGTCTTAACCTTGTGCTCTTCTTCTTTTCCTAGAAGGTCTACTAACTTATTTTCTCAAGACTACAATTTCTACCTCTAATATGCAACATTTCTTTTCTTTGGTTTCCAACTAGATTTTAGTAATTTTTGCAACTTCAAGTTCCAATTTCAGATCTAGAATTTTTTTTTCAAACTCATTAATTTTGTTAATCATATTTTCAATGTCTTTTTGGATCTAGTTTTTCTATACTACAACCTCCTTGATTTTTTTGATTTTACTAAGTGCACTTCTTAGCTCACCCTCAAAATCCACCTCATGTTCATATTGATCCACAATCTTTTCATTTTGATTTTGTTTTGGAATAATTATTGTCATAAACAAGGTTTCTTATCCTTCTTCAATGGATGCTTCTGAACCATTGTCTGTTACATCAACACCTTTGATGAATAGGCTTTTCTTCATTTTGAAAACATTTTTCTTTTTAAAGTTATTTTGTTTTTTCTTTCCTTGTCTCCAATTATCTTCTTCATTGCTTTCAAAGTCTTTGTTAGGGAATTTTGAGTAGCATAATGCCCAATTTTACCATAACTAAAGCACTTAAATGGAAGCTTCCCTTTATATCTACTTGACCCTCTTCTCAGTTTTCTCACAAGGATGGATTCACTATTATCTAATTTTTCTAGGTCAAAATTTATATCATTGTCCCTTTTCATGATTTAAAAGCTTCTTTGGTAGTGGGATTAACACTACACATCCTCATTTCATAGGTTGTAAAGACATCATGAAGTTCATCTAAAGTGAGTTTTTTATGTCTCTCTCTTCTACAAAAGAGAATTTAGGATCATATTTAGGTGTTAGTGACCTTAACACCTTTTTAACAATAAATTTTTCTTCTAAAGCTTCACCAAGACCACAAATTGATTTTATAGTTTCTTGGAATCTTAGAAGGTAATCAGCTACCTTCTCTTCCTTAGTCATCTTTAGGCTTTCAAACTTGGCTCTAAAAGTTTTTAATTTAGCCTCTTTAACTTTTTCATCACCCTCATGAGTACTAGATAGTTTATCCCAAATAAACTTTGCAATTTTACATTCCATAATTTTAACAAGTACATCATTAGTCAGTCCACAACAAATAGCATTTTCATCCTTAGCATCACAATCATAGGAATTTTTCTACTCAGTAGTAGAGGGTGTTGTTGTGGTAGTGTAATCAATCTCAATTGCATGCCAAACCTCATAGCATAGAGAAGTTATATGACACTACATTCTATATTTCCAAAAAGCATAGCCAGTACCATCAAATAATGGTGCTTTGGAAGTAGAAAAACCTTCCTGATTTTCCATGGAAAGTACTCCACCAGGAATCCCCTAATTTGGTTAAACTTTTTGCAATAGTATGGATTTGATATCACTTGTTGAAGTACAAAAACACTAAGAGGGGGTGAATTAGTGTTTTAATAGACAAAATCAAATCAATTCAATTGTTTCCCATAACACATTATTTCTTTGTTATAATTGGATGTTCAATTACTAGAATGTATTCAAATGTGATAGCCAAGAGCACATACTTGAATAACATGAAATTTTAAATGTTAAAAATTACATAATTGAAACAAAAAGATTTAATTACATGTGACATGAAAACCATATGAACCACAACAACATAACACAATGATTTATGAGTGGAAAGCCCTCATAGGGATAAAAAACCACTTGAGAAAAATTGCCTCACTGGCTTAATAAAATCCCACTGAATACAGAGCCTCACTGACTACTTTTTCTGCCTCACTAACTACACAATTCACCTCACTAGAAAAGCCTCATTGGCCACACAACATGCCTCACTACCAAAGGAACCTCACTAGTTACAAATATACCTCACTGGAAAATAAAAATTCCACATCAATATGATTTTGTGAATAAAAAGGGCAGAGTATAATCTCTATTTCATTACTAAGAATTTCTCAATTGTCTTGTTTTCATTTGAGTTTCAAGAATCTAAATTTATATGAATACAAATTGCACTTAAAGTACATTTACAACTTAAAAAGAAATTCTCATCAATGCTTTCATCATGAAAGTAATAGTAACTCTTAATAGAGTATCAATTTCACATATCTTGAACCCAGCATAGTAACCATGTCACTCTTTTGTATGCAACAAAATAACATATCCTTTTCATGAAAAATATGTGTATGTAACTACATTTTCCAAACTTGCTATACACAAATTCATAACTTCCAAACAACACATGGAACACCTCTTTTATTGTTTTCAACAAATTTCTTGACATAGAATTAATATGTAATAACGCCCTTTTAATATTCAATGCATTAAGCACAATGAAATACACATTGAAAGTCGGTGTGCTGAAAAATAGGGTATCCAATCTACAAACACATGTCTCAAGTAAAACCCCTCTAAACAAACTTAATGGCTCAACAACAACAATGTATTATGGTAATGTCATTCCCTAGCAACAAGATAGACTATACAATAAGCCCACATATGCACTCAACTAAAAACACCCTTGTTGACACATTGCGTGTATGAAGAACAAGGTCGAAATAGAATGAATAAACATTGAAACAAACCCGACAACCATAGACATTTAGACATCACAAAAAACTTTGTGAACTATAGGTCGACCAAGATCATTAAGGATTATAAAACCCAAACACAACCAAATTAAGTAACTTTATACACCTAAAAACACTTGTAAATATAGCACGACCTTAACCTTTGACCTTGAATCAAAAAATCATTTTCAGATTATGCAAACTTATGCAAAGACCAAACTAGGGTTTAAACATAAAATAGATACCACTTTGAATGCATTTCAAACTAGAAAATGAAGATTGATAACACCTTGTTGAAGCTGAAAACAAATTCACTTCTAGCTGCTAAACCATCAATCTTCCAAGCCCTAGAACAACTGCCTTCAAGTTTTGATAATGCTAACTTTTAGGGTAGAAATGATGTTGAGACAATTCATTGTCTTTTATCACTTTGCATATGAAAAATACAAATATCATTGTGTTAGCCTTTGTCATCATGTGTTGTTTATTTTCCATGTGCAAAAAAACAATATAATTCTTGTGTTGACCTATAATACCAAGGCACCATGTGCTAGTGGGAAGTCTATGAATTTGATGATTATTGCTACCTTAGTAAAATGGAAATGATAATCAAATATCACAAATATCAACCAACATCATAATACTTTATGCCTTTCAAATATGCACCAAGGTGAAAGTTCATATTGAAATCAATAACAAACAATGCCAATAGTTGTTGCATGTGGCACCTTTCATGTCACATGTTCATGCATGGGAATGGGTTTGAGGGAACTTCTATCCCAGGCTTGAATACTCTATATATAGGTATTTTGCTAGAGGAGTTAAGAAAGGAGTTTGTTATTCACAAGGGTTATGTTGCTAGAATACTATAAGATATGGAACAAGATGTAAATATCCTATAATGGCCTTGAGCCTAAAGAACGTATTATAAATTCTTCTATATTACTGAATAATATATTGGCTCTATGGTTTTGGAGTGTGGATTTTCTTACACCAACGGGTTTTCTCCACGTAAATTTGTGTGTTTTTTCTCCTCTATCTTATTATTCTTGTTTGATTATGTGTGTCTTGTTATGTTGTTGAAACTCCTTGACTTGAAAAGATATAAAACTTAATTACAACCTATTTCCTTTAAGAATTAATAGTGGGAAAATAACTATGTCAATTTTCTCTTTAAGGCATAGTACTATATGTTTCGAGGTTCCTAAATTGAAATGAATGTTATTGATAGAAATTATTGATCCTAGATGGATTTATAGGATACCCATTTTTCCAACAAATTATTATCAGAGCTCAGTTCCATATTTGCATGTGCTTTCATGTGCATGTAGGAAATTTGCATGTGCTTGCATGTGTATTGTAGGTACTTGCATGGACTTGCATGCTACTTGCATGTGCTCACACTTCGATGCATGTGGTGTTTGGAGTTTTGATTACTTCTTCTAGTGATTCCTTAGCCTTGGAGGCTTGAGGGAATCTGAGTTGAAGGAATGGGTTGATTGTTAAATCTTTAGAAAGTGAAAAACTTGTAGTTGTTTTAGTTTCTAGAAATAACAGACACAAAGAAGGATGGTTAAGAAAAAAAGAAGTGGAGTTTATCAAATTAAAATAATGTTGATCTGGATCTCCTAGAGCTAAATAACCTTGATGCACAGGGTGTGGTTACACTTCATGGACGCGTGTAGTAGATTATTCATATTAGGTTTCTGAGATGGGGCCTTTGGTGATATGGAGATACTTGTGTTGTTACCATGGTGTGTTGTGCTTGTTTTAGCTCTTGGTATTAGAAGGCACTATTTTGTAACCTTCAAATTCATAAAGGATATGTATTTGATCATCAGATGATATAAAATCTTTTAGAATATCCCATCTCTCTCTCAAATGAATATACATGGTGGTGGTGAAGTTGGCCAACAAATAGGCTTGAAGTTCCTAGATCTCTACTTTCCTGATGGATGTTTGTGCTTGCATGACTTAGATTCGTGTTCTTTGGGTCTAAGGATTTTTATAATTTTTTGTTAAAAATATATGGTTGTGTGTATTCACAATAATCCATTATTCTAGATTAACTGTTAATGTTTCTTTATGACCTTTGGGTCTTCCAGGAGATAAGTGGATGTGGATTTTCAAAGTCAAGAAAAACTTATAGTTTTGTAGATATGCAGTTAACTATTTTCTAGGTTATGGTCTTTGGATGATTCTATATGTAAGATAGTTCTAGTTTTGCATGCATTGTTTGAGGAGATATCATATCTTCTTTGTATGGAGGTGTTGGTATGTGATTAATCACTCAACATTTTTTGTGGTAAATTCTTGGAGGGTTCCTTGACTATGGTAGTCAATTTTTTTGTTTAGAAAATTGGATCTATTGGTGATCTGGTATTTGCGTCTTGAAAAGCTATGTAATATCTTCTTTGATATCCTAGTTTGCATGTTACTAATGTGATGATGGGTTTGCATGTTCAATTTTTTATATCTATGGGTCATGGAATTGTATGGGTTAATCAACCATTTAGTTACAATGGGAGGAATCTTATGTGAACTATCTATATCCCTAAGATTGATTCAAAGTTGATGTAGAATTCATTATTTGACCTTGTCTGGGGTTACTTGTATATTGGTATGTGTTGCATTAGGATGATAGGATGAGTGTTTAGTACCTAGATAGTTGGTTGTGGAGACCTATAGCATGTTTTATCACTATGTCATGGATAGCTTGGATACACTATTTTATGTGTTTTTTTATTAGGGGTAAAGTGGGTTTTGATGGGACCCGAGACCCATTACAAAATAGTTTTGAAGGGACCCATAACCATGTCAAATAAAATCAAGTTGCTAACAAGATAATCCACTTATGAACAACAACCAATAAATAGCAACAAAAAACAAAAAGAAAACATGACTACACAAGCTACATTGGACAAGATAATAATAGACCGAGATCTCTTTACAACAAAGTTTTAATTGGGACTTGAAACCCTTAGGTAAACAAGAACAACGCCTGCATCAGCCAGACATCAGAAAACCAACCGCTTAGGAAAGACACTATTGAGCTAAGAAAAACACTCATCTTAATGGTGTAGAATATCATCAAACCCTTAAGAAAAATACCATCAAATCCAAAATTCCCACCTCAATAGGGGAGTTAGAGGACACAATGAAATAGTGAAGCCATTCAGTCTTCATGCAGTAGTATCCCACCAACTCCAACCCCACCTCCACCTTAATAGGAGAGAGATCCCCTCTATCAGAGAGGAAGATATGAGAACCCTAACCTCCAAAGCCTTCACTCTTCTACCCACACAATCTCCACCTTGATGAGAGGAATAAAAAGAGGAAAGAACTCCCCACCAAATCTACAACAACCACCTCCACCTCAATAGAAGAGGGATCCACATCAATGGGAGCAGTCTCCACCTCCAGAGAAGACACCAACTATAGACCTAGAGAGAAAGAAAAAAATTGGAAGGGAGGACAACCACAACCTCCTTAGTTATAGAAAGATACAAATTCATGAAAGAAGTGGACCACACCACAGCCAACAAAAATAAAAACAAAAGTTTATGACCCTTTAGAATAAAAATTTGTAATAGCTCAACCCACAAGTGACCCTCATTCGCCATCCCAAAATAATAGGAACCTTCAGTCCAGTAATAAAAAAACACCAAAAAGCTAAGACCAAGGCCAAAATAACTCCTCCAAGTAATACCAGGGAGGCCAAGAACCACACCAAGAAACTTCACAAGGAAGATCAAACAAAAAATAGAAACCTCCAAAAAGAAATACCATAAGAAATTACTAGGTTTCTCTAGAAAGAGAGAACATAGAGGCTAGGAAGAATGAGTGTGAATAGTAGAACCCTGCATCACAACCTTAGGAAACTCAATAAAAACCCAAAACCAATAAGCCTGCAACACCACTAGAAGCTAGAACTAGTCAAACAACACCTAAGGAGAACACTTCCCAAACACCCAAAGCATAGGAGGAAGAAAGAAACCAAACCAAACTAAGGTCGACACACCTGGACTTGGGGAAAATCATTGATCTCCAAAAGAAGAACGGGCCCAAGAACATACCCCCAAACCTCATGGAGGAAACACCAAATATGAAAACAAACCCCAAACAAAATAAGATCTTTAAAAAGACTAGGGGCCAAACAACAAACTCCAAAAATGCCACAAGAAAAAGGGTGTTTCAAGAAAAAACCCCACATGGACTGCATTGCAAATCCCTTCTAGAGGCTACACCAAGCAAAAATGATAAGCATAAAATTCCAACAACAACTTAGTCAAAACATAAAGGCCATCAATGCCAGTCGAATGTGAGATAAAGGCTCTAAAGACCATGCACTAGGAAAAAATATAGAATATAGCATAGAAAACTCACTACCTCTAATAGGAACATCATCCCCACCTCCTCATATCCCCACTACAAAAAAAACTACAACCCCACCCCAAATTCTTGCTCAAATCTAGTAGCCACAATAGAGGCTAGAGGGAAGAATGTGTAAGATAGAAAAAAGGAGAAGCAATGTTCAAGTAGACTTCCAAACACACAAAATAAGTGATATCGATGTATCTCAACATGGGAAAGAGACCAAAAGCCTCCAATAAAAACAATAGAAGACCAAAGCTAAGGCCAACAGAGAAATCCAACCCAAACTAGACATCAACATCATCATCCTCTCCATCATCACCATCAACTTCTTCAGAAATCAAAATTTCTCCTCCATGCCCTTTCCCACCTCCCATCCTCTCCATTGTATTTATTACTCCATCACTAGTTTGTGTGAGTTGTTGTGATAGCGACAATGTATTTCCTTTCCTTGGTGATCTTGGTGCCACTTGATATTATTGTCAGATGGAAATGTGGGTGTGTAGACCTAGAGGATCTTTAGATTAGGAGATGGATCAGTCATAATGGTTGGAGACCTTGGTATCACTATTTAGTGGGACCTTTAGTAATTACTATTGATTCATTACTTGGTGATGGATGATATTCTTTAGTTTTTAGATGTTACTAGGAGGATCTCTTAGATCTTGTTTTTTCATAAGGGTTCATTTGCATTTGCATGGAAACTATTTGGAGATGATCATCTTTATGAGATTAAAGATGTGTGATACCTTAGAGCCATGGAGGAATCTTGGAGTATTTGGTTGGGGTGTTGGTAATGCTCTGATAAGTGATGTTGGTTTAAATTATGTTGTTCGTATGTCATGGTATAATCTTGATGGCACATTAGAGTTTTGGCATATTACATTGCTCTTGAGACCATGGTTTGTTCACTTGGATCATGTGGATGTCCTTGGAGGAGATAGTGATCCTCTACATGGAGGATGGGTTATAGTGTTGTGCCATGATAGATTCTTGATTACACATTAGATTTTTGGCATGAAATTATTTAGATCATGATGTCATGATAGATTCCTAATTACAGTTGGAAATTTGATAGTGATATGGAAAGTTCTTTATATTTTGAGTACATTGGTCATGTGCTTGAGAGCTTCATGAGAGTACAATGCTTGTATTTGGATCTTAGCATGAGTTTATTGGTTTTTAGTTCTCATGGATGCATGGAGAAATGGGTGAGGTTTTATTTCTATTGAGATGAGAGAATATGTGGAGATGGGTACTCTTGATGAGATCTCAATAGGAAGTTTGATGAGCTTTTCACCTGGATATGGGAATGAGTTCATGATATAATTGTGAAGAGATTTCTCTTAGATGAGTCATGATGATTTGGGTATCTTGGAGAAGCATTCTCATTCCCCACTCTTGGATTACTATTTTTTCACTTGAGAGACATATCCCTTTTCTCCTCTTAGGTGTTATGCTTATCTTTGATAGATATGGATCTTGAGCTTATACGATCAGATGGTTCTAGAGGATTCATTATGAGAGATGTTCAACATGGTTATATCCTTGAGCATATGAGTTGAAATTGTGATGTCATTTATGAGGATTTTAGGGGATGGTAGTGGGATGATTTCCTAAAAAGGGAAATGGACCTAGTTTGGTTTTCTCTTAAGAAGCATACATCCATGTGATTACATGATGCATATGTTGTGTTTGATCTTTGAGATTGAACAAGATGGGTGTTGTTCAGGAATTTATTTTGGGATTGTGGAGGAGATCATACTTGAAAAAATTGAGCATTTAGATGTGTATGTAGAAGGAAATTCTACGTGTATGATGTGCAGATTTTATCACTTTGGTCTTGGTTTTCTTCCTAGATGTTCAGATTCACATGATGTTGGAGTTGAGATCGTGTACAAAGATATGATGATAATTATTTTGTGGTCATGTGTTGTATCTTGGTTTTGGTTGATGACATGGAGGTTCCTTTCTATATTTCCTTTCTCATATGTAGAGAATATGGGAGAGTTTTGGAGACTTGTGGTGAGAGATGTACTTACAGTGGTTCTTTGGTTCCAAATTATGCATGCCATTATGGATGGCTCTTGATACTACATGTATACATCCTCTATGAAGTGCTATTGATAGACTTGGTGTGC
The DNA here is from genome assembly GCA_007258455.2 of Sequoia sempervirens. Taxonomy (NCBI): domain Eukaryota; kingdom Viridiplantae; phylum Streptophyta; class Pinopsida; order Cupressales; family Cupressaceae; genus Sequoia; species Sequoia sempervirens. Next base: position 43,015,811 of record VDFB02000007.1, on the reverse strand, counting down.
CTTGATGTCTTTTCAAATTAGGTATTATCTATGCAGTGGTATTTTCTAGACGTGCTTGTCTTCATTCACTGTTTTGGCACAATGAGCTTGAGATTGTGGTTGATGCATTAGATATGCTACTAGCATGAGTTTATTGATGTTGTGGATACCTTTTGATGTATGGTAGATTGGATGGATTAGTATTATTTGTGGGTGCTATTTTTGGTCTCATGGGTTCATTAGTTAGATGAGGGCAACCTATTTTGGTTGATCTAGATGATTTATCTTGTTCTCTAGAGGATTCTTTGACTTCATAATTGTGTTCTAGTTATGGGCTTGGAGTTGGTTGAGATTTTGTTTACCTCATGAGCACAGTGGAGTTGTGGTAGTATCCTATAGCCTTTGCTATCAGTTGATGGATCTAATGCTTGTTTTCTTTAGATTGGTGCATATACACCATGGATTGTTCCTTTCCTTTGAAGGATGTAAGTAATTGTTGCTTGATATGGTGGAAATCTTGGATGGTGTTGTATGTGTCTTGGCTAGAGCACAAGAGAGTTTCTCAAAATTCATGTGATTGTATGTATGGTTTTGATGATGTGTTTTCATCAGTTGACTTTTAATAGTTGAATCCTATTGATTCCATAAAATTTTGGTAAGTCTTCGACAAGTGGGAGAATGTTGGGATTAAGGTGTCTCAACCTTTGAGTCCTAGCATTATTTTTAGGATAAATATTTTTGCAAATATTGATATATCCTAAGTTTCCAACTATAATAGTTGTCATAACACTTTGTAGGACCTATTAGGGAGAGTTATTTCCTACATGCAAGGTGCAAATCTTGATGAAGTGCCACTTGTCACCAATGCACTTCATGGAAGCATTATTGCTTGTGCCTAATTCATGGAGGTGCACCATAGTGACACTTGTCACTTGGGCACTCATTTGGAGAGAGAATTATATAAAAAATTCTCAGAGTTGCATGAAGGTGACATGTGCCAAGACATGTTGAGCTAATTATGGCATGTACCTACGTTTGTGGAAGTTGGCACCCACTTTCAAAGGTCACAATTGGAAGTTTCTATTTGTAGGGGGAGTTGTGCATGGATGTAGTTTCTATTCCTATTTGAGTTAAACTTGGAATGTGGAAACCTTTTGAAGTGCATATTTTTGATAGATGATTTTATTCATGTGCATGTTGCATGTTGTTGCATGTGGTGCCTTTCATGTTGCATGTTCATTCATGGGTGTGGGTTTGAGGAGAATTCTATTTTGGACACTATATACTCTATATATACAAGTGTTTTGCTAGAGGATTTAAGAGAGGAGAGTGTTTTTCATAGGGGTTATGCTATTAGAATACTATGAAAGATGGAACAAGGTGTAAATCTCTTGTAATGGACTTGAGATTGAAGAATGTCTTGTAACTAATTTTGTTACTAAATAATATATTGGCTCTAAGGTTTTGGAATGTAGGGTTTTTTACTTGAAAGGGTTTTTCCCACATAAATTTGTGTGTTCTTTCTCTTTTTTTCTTATTCTTCTTATTTGATTCTATGTTTTGTGTAATGTTGTTGAAACTCCTTGATCTAGAAAGATCTAAAACTTAATTACAACCTCTTACCTTTAAGAATTAATAGTGTTCAAATAACTGTTAGTTTCCACTTTAAGGAATAGTAGTATATGTTTTTGAGGTTCCTAAAATGAAACGAATGAACTACTAAAGGAACATATTGATCCTAGATGGATTTTTGGGATGCCCATTTTCCCAACACTTGTAACATAAATTGAAGAAGAGTAAGTCACCTTGCAAAGAATAACCATTTGAAAGTCCAATGATTAACCTTCATTTTAAGTTTATCAGTTATCTACTTCCAATGAAGATGATTACGAAGACCAAATAATAATGAAATCCTAGGATAGGCCAAAGGAAGTTGGCCAATATGAAACCTAAGGATAGAAGCAATTCTTTGTTAGAGTTTAGGAGGAGCATTGAAAAAATAAATATTTTACTTATCCTCATTGATTTTCTAACCTGAAACAACTAAATATATATCCAAAGCTTATCTAATGCTAGTTTCTTTTGAAATGGTAGCAACTCCCATTAAAATGTATCATCAACATATTGAAGATGATACTAAGAGGAAAAATTTGAAGCAACTTTCCAACCTTGAATACACCATTTAACTTTCAGTCGAGTTAAGAATCTACCAAGACTTTCTACCATAAGAATGAAGAGATAGGGAGATATAGGATCCCCTTTTCTCAATCCTTGTGAAGCATGAAATGTAGTAGATGGGATGCTAGTAATCAAACCGAGAATTTGGAAGTCACACAATAGGTGGGTGCAAAAAATTGGGGGGCCAAAAAATAGCCAACTTTTTTAAAAAAATTGAAAATCCATAACACAAGTGCATTATAAACTGAGAATTTAAAAGAATTCACACAATACGTGGGTGCAAAAAATTGGGCAGCCAAAAAATAGCCAACTTTTTTAAAAAATTTGAAAATCCATAACACGAGTGCATTATAAACTGAGAATTTAGAAGAATTCACACAATAGGTGGGTGCAAAAAATTGGGGGGCCAAAAAATAGCCAATTTTTTTTATTGAAAAATTGAAAATCCATAACACGAGTGTGTTATATCATGCTTGCGTTATAACACAGCCTATAACACACCCACATTATAACACAAGCATATTGTGAGTTGTTATATGAAAAAAGAAAGTAAATCGAATTCATTTTTAGACTATCACATTTCCTCCATCTGTGGCCTACAAACCCTTCCAAGGCACACTCGTGTTGTGGATACCCCAAATTTGATAGTTTATTCACCAAATCTTTGCTAATTCTTTGCCATAATGTTGCCATGTTGACAAGGAGCTCAAAGGAGTAAGCTTTTTTTTTGTGAATTTGTTGTTGGATAGGTAGATTTAATATGTTTTTGATGTTAATTTCTTTAATTTTTAGGAGTTGGAAATCTACCTAATTCTCCTCCTCATGAACAACCACACCACCAAAATCCTGATGAACAACCACAACAACAAACTCCTCCAAAAATTCCTCAACATCCTCCTAGAACTCAACAAAATTTAATGGGGGAAATTGAAAACAATAAAAAATAAATTGAGGATTTAATTGCGAGGTTGAACAATCCTATAAGTTCAACCTCAGAAATAACCACACTTGCAAATTCACTTCAAGGTATGTTAACACATGTCAATGCAATTAGAAATCAATTAAGTGGTTGGGTGGATAAGAGGTAGGAGTACAAAGAATTTTATGTAGATAAAATATCCTACAAACAAGTAAAAATTAAAAAATTACAAAATATGACTTGTGTTCACTATTCACTAACCCACCTACAAATCAACCTCTTCACCTTACAAGCAAGAGGTTTCCTATCCATTGGTGCAACCAACAAGGGATAAAGGAATTTTTTTGGAAAAGGTGGTGGATGGTTTTTGACCATCCTCCATGCAACAATAACGGGGTCCCCCAATATTTCTTGAGGAAACTCTACTATGTGTTTATCCTCAACAAAATACCCAACTATTTTGATATGTGTGACTTACAGGGGAGTGATGGTGGGTCAACATAAGATAGAATAGGTGCACATCTTGATCCTCAGTGGCCAGTGAGATGAGAACTCGCTAGATTAGCTTATGAGCACATTGCTGTCCCTTTTGTTGTGAAGGAGAGTGCTGAGGTGGATACTCTATAGTCTATTAGTTCTCTAACCTATAGTATCATCGACTGCATGAGTCCTGCAGTATAGTGTGAGCTAGGGGAGACTTCAAGGGGTAGGGTTCCACCCCATATTTTTCAGGCTTCCTAGTGCACCTGTACATATGACCCCATAGATAGTCAGGGGGCTTGTGCATAAGCTACATTTGCAATTGACTAGTTGGTGATGATAGATGCCATGTTGAATGAGGCTTTTGGTCTCGATACTCAAGTAAATGTTAGCATGTTCATTGAATTTAATTTATTAAATTTCATTTTTAAAATGCTAGATTAACTAATTTAGTTTAATGATTGTAATAAAATTTTATGGTCATAATGCTCATACTGTTTTCACTGGCCCTCCACCTCCTTATTACTCCATGACATCTAATGTCAAGGTATGTAACTAGTAAACAATTATAATTGTTACATGTGAATAGTATTGCTATATGAATGGTATTCTAACATCTAATTTTAGATGTTGAATGGGTTAATATTGGAGATGTCATGAAAACACCTCTTAGTGGTGGTGGAGTTCAAACCTTCACTTAGGTAAAAGAATAAAGATTTTAACTAATGAATTGTACTTAATAGATTTGTGTAGTTTATATTCATATCATTGATTACATTGCATTGCACATCTTTCAAACTCATAGCATTACTTCACATTGCCTAACTAATAACTAGATGATGATGGACATGACAAAATTTCAATTACATTATAGTTTTTTAGAAATTCAACATAAGTAGTGATGCAATTACTTCACATAGCATACCTAATAACTACGTGTAGCTACCAATTGCATTTTCTTGTCATAGCATTTTCTGAGACCACATTTTATTGAGGAATTTTTTCAAACAGTTCACTACCTTTTCTATGCTATGGATGCTTGGAAAAAATCTATCAAAGCATAATAGTAAGAAAAAGCATAGACAAGGCAATGTATTGTCTAAAAAAATGTGGTCTCATGGTGATGTGAATCACCATGAGACCACATTTCTTTGAGGCATTTTTTTCAGACAAGTCATTGCCTTGTCTATGCTACCACATTTTCCATACATGTCTACCAAAGAATTTTATCAAATAGTTCACTTCATTGCTTCTATGGCTAAAATACTCAAATAGGTGCTTTCCAAAAACTATGGATGCTTAGAAAAAATATATCAAAGCATTATAGTAAGTAATAGCATAAACAAGACAATGGGTTGTTTGAAAAAATGCCTTGAAGAAATGTGGTCTCATGGTGATGGAATGCCATTCCATCACCATGAGACCACATTTCTTTGAGGATTTTTTCAAAAAACTCGTTGCCTTAAGATTATATAATCCTTTTTAATCAAATAAAATCATTTTAAGGTCTTGGATTTGATCCCAAAATCTAATACCATCCTCCATCTTCATCCTTAGATCCTATTCTTCCAATCCCCAAGTTCATTTCTAATCCATCATCCTAATTTCCATCCTCATTCAAAATCAATACCAATGTTTCTTCCAATCAATCCTCCACAGTGTATAGCCATCTAATTTGTCCTCCATCCAACCTAATCTATTCTAATCCAACTTAATCCATTCCAACCAACCCCAACAATATCAATGATGATGATGATAGACTTTTTGATCAACCTGAATATAATCCCAATGATGACAATGAGAGCATTGTGGACCACCTTGAAAAATAATTCAATAGATATAATGCTCTAATTTTCAACCAATCCCCCATCCAAAGCTCCCCTCAAGCCCCATCCATATCATCCTCATCCAACACCACTAATTTTATCCTCACCTACTACTTCAATAATTATAAGGATGACATGCTTAGATGTATCTTTGGAATTAGTGCTAGGCTTCCATCCTCCCTACCTTCATCTAATCCAAATCCATCTCCTCTTGCTTATCCTTCCCCTTCCTTTCACAATGAAAACAAAGATTTTAGCCAAAATTCCCCTCCAAATCCTTTTCAAGGTCCTTGTTGATGATGTTTTATGCACAACAACAACTCAGAAAAAATGTGATATTCTATCTCTGTTGAAAGGAAAATCTCTATTAGCAAGCCTCAAGAGATAACCCCAAGGTCTCTAATGTTAGGTCTTGACAATGCATAAACAACTCAGTGATAAATGTGAAAATGCTGGTAATCGCAAAGGGACCTTACTACAAGCAAATACTGAATCTTTAAATTTATCAGAACTAGCAATATGTTGATACTTCCAATCCTAAATTTAACCCAAATGATAAAATACATAGCAAAAGATATAAGGTTTCAAAGAGATACCTAAATTTAAAAACTACTCCTAAGATTAACAATGCAAATGACAAAATACTTCAAATGGACCAATCCCTCAGAAATTGATTTCTACTTGACCCAGATCAATCTACAATCTTACAAAAATAGTGCAATCTTCTAAGGCATTAAATATTTTAAGACCATGAACATTCATTCAAAACAACCTTATTGCAATCGAAATGAATAAACCTTCACAATTGAAATAAGCTCAATTAATATAAAAGTCCAGGCTAACTTTGCAAAGCAACTAATAATCAATTGGTTGCGCAAAGTATGGACCAAAGATTGCTACAACACTTCAAGTGCCAAATCATAAACACTATCAATTTATCTAACATCAAACCTAACACATCCATTAAGTAAAATTAAGCAATTCCAAAGATAGAATCACAAGAACCGTACCAGATAAAATTCAACACAAGAAAGGCACCAAACCACAATGTCTTCACTTGCATTAAATTACCCAAAGTAGCAACAATTCTAGTATTCTATTACAACACATTCTTGCTTGAAAATAAAACTAACTCCTAACTCTAGCTCTTGCTATATTGCTTAATTCACTCCAAAATAAATCTATCTAGCCCTTACAAATGAGGCAGAATGCCATATTAATAGAAATCCCCAAGATATGTCAGCCTAGTTAGGGTTTACAATAATAAAATAGCAACAAACAAGTCAGTTAAGAAGAATTCAAAATAAACAGAGTGGACATTAAATGCAAGTATTCCCCAGGTTGGCCTGGGGTCTCTAACAAAGCTCGAACCAATGCATGTGAAGGAAGAGGAGAAATAATGGGAAGCAAAAATTATGATATAGCCTTGCATTAACTGCTTCCCCCTTTATCTTTATTTTGCTCCACCCTATCATGCACCATCAAAACTATCCTGTCCAAGTCGACTATAGGTGGTATAGGTAAAACCTTAATTCTCTTCTCAGTGGATTTAAAATTTTCTCTTAACTGTTCCACCGACTTATCCCACTCAACCTTACTGGTTTGATATTTATCAATAACTGCAATATAGGTGGCTGCATCATCCAATTGATGCTTAGTAGCTGGATCTTCACTGATTGGAGAATATACATCTTGCCACCATTTTCTCAACTTCTCTAAGCTCAAATTCTTCAGTGCAAACTTCTTTCTCCCTGTCATCACTTCAAAGAAGTAAATGAATTTATTATAGATATCGGTCAGGGTGTCTTCAATTTTCCTCCTCTGCATATATACCTTCTTCAAAACCTTTTTCCTTATTTGCAAAGCTTCAAACCATTCCCAAGGTTTTGCAGCTTTGGAGGAAGGAAGGATTTCATAACTCACTAAATTATCTTCAGTATACTCCATGATGGTCTTGGTCTTTTGCAACAAAAGATCTACATCTTCTTTATCTTGAGCCAATACATCTTTCAACCAATTTATTGACCTCATTGCATCTCCTCTAGTTTAAAGGATGTCTTTGATAGTATTATCTCCCTTAGTTTGGACCCCCTATAACCAGTTCATTGTGGCAAGAGTAGTGGTCTTCATCCTCTCCAACTCTGTTATGGTTTCTTGTGGCAAGAAAATCATAGCAGAAGATGAAGAGCTAATAGATTACAAAGGTTTAATCAAGTCTTGCAAGTACTTCTTTAATTTCTCATTCTCCTTCTTCAGTTCTTGCTTAGTCTGTACTTACTTCCTCATCCTACCCAAGATCACAACACTAGAGCCTTCATACTCTTCTATCTCTTGTTCCATGGAAGTAGGCCCTAGGTTAATGGTCTATACATTGTAATCAACTCTAGTTACATCATCTTTGTTCTTATTAGGGGCAGGAGTAGCAATGTGAACCACCCTCTTATTTTTTTCATCTCTCTCAATTTTGGAGATGACCCTAGATTGCTTCTTCCCTTTACCCTTTCCTATGTTTTCCAATAAATCATCCCAATTGGGAGGGGTGTCATCCACAACAATCTGTTTGCTCTTTAACTCCCTATCCAACCAGCCTAGGATAGTAGATTCAGGCTGTACTTTACTCTGTCCAAATTCATCTTGTTGATCTTTAGGTGCATCTTTGCTCAAATTCTATTTCTCAAGGACCTCTTTAGCTATTTCTTCTTTTTCTTCATTATGCTTTTCTTCTTCATGAACCGATGATGGAGTCTTAACTTCTATTTCCTCTCTCTGAGGAGGTCTATCTTCTTCACTCCTAATAGGTGAATCATCAAATTTAACCAGGAGAGACTGCAAAAACCTCTCTATTTCTACCTTAGCACTATAGAGATCACCTTCTTGAAATTCTTCTCCCTCTGGATTTGGATGAGTTTCTGCTTCCTTGGATTCACCTGGTTCACTTGACACATTACTAGATTCATGAGGAGGAGGAACATTATGATGTTGCTCTACATCAGGAGTGACTGGAGGAGGATCCTTTCTTGGCACACTGTCCCTAGGGGAAGGATTTCTTGATTTCCTTGTGTATACCTGTGTCCTTTCTCTTGAGCTCTCTACATTTAACACAGGTGGGTTAACTTCCTCTCCTACATTAGAACTTTCATTTTCCTTTTGTGATAATCTCACGATTCTTATTCTCTTTAGCACAGGGACACTAACCTCCTTATATTCTTTTTTAGCTTCATATTTTGCTAACTTCTTCGTCCTTGAAACATGTTTTCTCTTCTTTGCAATAGGCTTCCTTTGATTTTCTGCCTCCTGTTCTTCCTCTGCATGAGTATCTTTAATATTGATCTTAAAAGGAGAAATCACCTTATCCTTACCCTTAGGATCTTGCTCAATTGACTCCTCAGAAGTGGAATGAGACTCCAAGTCTCCCATTAAATCATAGGTGCATTGCACACCTTCACTTTCTAGCTCCCACATCTTATGCTTGAATCAAATCTCGCAGTCATAGCCCTAAATCAAATCTCCATCATCTTCAACTTGATCTGGAATGGCCTTCACATTATATAACCAGACTAAATTCGCTGGCAGCCTAGAAAACTTTTTCTTTCTGATCTCAAATTCATCACTAGAATTGGCCCAATAGTCCTCTATATCATCTTTGTGGCTATATTCTCTGCTGTCCTTCTTTTGTGCTTCATCAGTTCTCTCAAACCTAGATCTCTTGGAACAGAAGGATAACCCAAGAGTGCTCATTTCTTCCTTAGAAGCACTGGCCAAATTAATAGAATGACATGCCTCACTAGTTGCTATCCTCAAAGGAAAGTCACCACCAAATCTAGGTTTATGTTTATCCTTCTTTATAATTGTGTCAAAATAAAATATCTGGCTAGTGACCTCTAGAAGTGTAACATGGTCAGTGGCATACCTAGGAAGTCTGTATGGAGCCCTCTGACAACCATCTATCCTTATATATGAAAAGGTTGTAAACTGTATGAACCAAGCCCCATACCTTTTGATCAACTCTTTGGCATTGTCAGATATCCTTACATGCTCTGTACCTTGCAATAATCTAGTGATGTACATGGTGAATGCATCATTCACCCTTCTATATCTCGAATTACCCAAGTGTAGCTGTGGATAAACCTCATAGATCACATCCTGCCCAAACACACCCCTCATACTCAATCCCTTATATGGATGGAATCTTGCAATTTCATAAACCAAGTAGGAGGTCATTTTGAAGGTCTTCGTTTGTAGGAAATTACACATTTGTTCATTACTCATAACACTTATAACACTTTCCCAATGATAATTAGTATTTTGCTCCATCCTCACAATGACATGGAACATCCAATTCTCAAATACACTGGTACTCTTCAACCCTACCACTCTACTAAGAAGGGTGATAACATCATAGTACTCCTTTAATTTAGCTCTGAATAGTTGCTTGGGTAGTTTTGAAAAGTGGGACTTAGGCTTTTCCAATGAGGAACTAATGACCTATTGGGCTTTGATGGTATCTTCCTCATAGAAATTCCTTGCCATATCCATATCAAAAACCACCACATGAGATATATCTGGCATGTCAAATGTCTGGGCTATACATACAGGACTTAGATTTGCCACAATTCTCCCTTGAGGACCAACTATCCTTTGTGTACCGCTGTCATAGTGCCTAGCACACTCGAGCACCAATTCATAACATTGTATTGTAATAGGAAATATAGCTACATGTGCCAAACCTGATTTCAATGTCCTTTTGGCAAGCAATGGAAGGTTTTGTGTTGCCATCCTAGCCTTGAACTCATCATAATCCCATAGTCCAACATTTGTATCAGTTACCTTTGACCAGATGGAAGTAATCTTTCTTTCAAGAATTCTGCTCTTGATATCCATCTTGATTCTTTCTACCTCAAAAATAGAAGACCCCTCCACCCTTGGATCCATCACTTTACCCTTGGTTCCACTTGTCACTGCCTTACTTGACTCAGCTTGCATCCAACAAAAAAACCATAGTAAAGATCACATAAAACTAAAGTTAACCATTCACAAATAGCACATTCAATCAAAATACAAGTCCAATGGTAAGCCAAATGCTTTAAAATCTCATAAAAATTAATCATCTCAAAGTTTGGGTTTTCAGGCATCCTGCGGAATCCAAGCTAGAGAGGAATTTTGAAAAATTCCTAGGCAGGTGGATTCTAGTGAAATAAGCATAAAAGCATCAAATAATCATGTATTTGACCATCACTAACTAAGAAACAACATGATACATCCTTAAAAAACTCAAGTTGATCATATAATGCATAATCATCAACTAATAAATCATGTTATATCTTAGTTCATCATTTTCACGGATTTCCACGAAAACAACAATGTCTTATGAATTATGGGAAAATGAAGGGATGAAGTAAATGTTGGGAAAATCTAGAAGGAATGGAAGTTTGTAAGGAAGGAAAAACTTTGGACTACAACACATTTCAGGAAAAATAGATAGAACATGGAAAATTGAGGAAATCTGCCAGCAAAGGAAAATCCCGAAAATGAAGGAAAACTCGAATGTCGACGTTCCCTCATGATTTCACTCAAATTGATCTAACAATCACAAATTTGAGGAACTTGGGCCTGCAACTGACTTGAGTTGGACCTCCTATAGATCATCTTGAAATTCTAAGGTCACCTTCAAGGAAATTGAAAGGAATTGGTGATGCCCTAAGCACAAAACCCCAAAATTCAGCCACTGACGTACAGGGAAAGTTTGGGCTTCGATTACTCAACTGATAAATTTTCACAAATTTATTTTATTGCCACACAGGAAAGCTACCTCAAAATGAAATCAAAAGACGAGCTTAGAAAATCACTTGAGATTGCCAATCAAACACAATCTAGCAACCCTAACTTCAAACGTTCAATGCCCATACACTTAGAAATTCAGACTCCAAGAATGCCCAGGACGTTAAAGAATCACTCACACTCAACAATGAAAAGCAAGGCAATAAGTACATACCATTGATGGAGTGAAAGTCAATTACAACAATGACAAACAACAGTCCTTGGCACCAGAGCAAACAACAATAGTTATGATGCCCAAAAAACTGACCACCAAATCCAACAATTGACAAATTCGATCACCAAATCTAACCAAGCACTCAAGATCAAACACTTCAGGTCAATTAGAGAGAAAATGATAAAACATAATAGCCCAAAATTTTCCAAAATCGATTAAATACCTCGCTCAGAAGTCGTACAAATGATCATAAATGCAATTGACAAGACCACCAAAAATAGAACCCGGGAATCTGACACAACAATGGACATTCGAAAAAATCTTGTCACGAAGGAATTCTATGAAGACCAAGAAATTTTGAACCAAAATGAAATGTAGCTAGCATTGGGTTATGAGAGGATTCGAGAAATTCTGCCAGGAGTGGATTTTCCCGAAAGAAACCAAAAACTTGAAAATTGTCCAAAACACTAGATCCTCAAAATGCTTCCTAGAAGGGGGGCATTTGCACAAATAAGATAATCATTCAAGCACATGAAAAGGTAACAAAACCTCAAAATAACAAGGTCCAAGATACTAAAAGATAAAGCAAAAAAGGGTCCCTACTTTCAGCGGGGCATGTGTGCAAAAATTGCACAACAAATGGCGACTTTGTTGGGAAAATTCTCTAGAGCATTTTAGTGACAAACTGGAATCAAGAACCCAGAATCTCTGGTTTCAGTCCTTGTATTAGGTCACCAATTTGGTAGATTTTCAAAACTCAGAAATAAGCAAAGCAGTCTTGTACTAGGGTCAAAGTGTGTGCATATGTGTTCATTCCATTTTACTTGGTTGCAACAAGGATCAAATTTGGGCTGACTAGGCTACATAAGGATTCTAACTCCAAAAGCAACCTGGATAGAGCCTCGCTGCTAGTCATGAATCTATAGCCCTGATGAGGTTATCACTGTGATTCCCCCCAAGCATAGCTCTACTGCTAGCTAGGCATCCATAGCCTCGGTAGAGATACTTGGATACTCCTGATAAGTTGAATTCAGTCTTTTGATTTTCAATATTTTTATTTTTCTTCTTTTTGATAGTTCTTTTCTTTTCACTTTTTCATTTCAACCTATGAGCAATGAATTTTACACTGAGGGATGAGAACCACAGTGGCACTGAAGCAGAATATAATATTTTTCACCTAAACAGACTTCATAGGAGCCCCTTGCAACCTTGGAATTTTAAAAGATCTATGTAAAATGTAAGACCTACGTACATTTAAGATTTAACTCAAACCCTTGGCTTATCCACTCAAAACACTTAATACATATGACACCAAATAGAGGACTTTCACCAACTGACTTTGGAAAAAATATTGAAGTTTGTAAAAGAAATATTTAGAACAGTCCCAGATAATAATATGATTGACATGCAGGTGCAACATACCCAGAAGAAAACAAGAAAACCTCCAAAGCAAGAGTGGCACAAAAACAAACCAAACTGAAAGCAAACCTAAACTAACCAAAAAAAACCAAAACAAAACAGAGGAAACCAAAACAAAAAAGAAACCTAATCTAACTATATACAAGGAAAGAGTTGTAAACAACTCAGGATTGGAAGTAATGCTACAAGTATTGCCCATTGAAAGGCAATGGAATATCTTCCCTAGTGAGATTTTTCATGCAAAAAGCATTATCTCCCAGGATCTTTGAAATTTGATAAGGGCTAAGCCAAAGTTTGTCAAATTTACCATGCTCCCCTTTTCGGTCATAGGATTTATACCAGTAAAGAACCAAGTCAGAAATCCTAAAGGATTTTACCTTGGCTCTTCTATCAAACCATCTTTTGACTACCCCCTAATGTTTTGCAAATTTTTCAAGGGCCTCATCTCTTTTCTCCTCAAGGTGCAACAACTTAGCAAGTTTGGTTTCACATTTATCCCCTTCATCATAATATTCATTAATGAACTATAGGGTGGGAATTTTTAACTGAATAGGAAACACAGGTTCTAACCCATAAACTAGATGGTAAGGGGAGATTCCTATGGAAGTCTTGTGCCTTGTACGATCTTCCTAGAGAGAAAATCTAAGTTGGGTGTGCCAATCCTTAGGATTTCTTTCTAACAACTTGCGAATAATAGTCAAGAGATTCTTATTGGATGACTCAGCCAAACCATTACCTTGAGGGTAATAATTGGATATAAATTTAATTATAATTCTATGATCAAAGGCCCAATTAGAAAATTCCAATGATGCAAATGTAGGACCATTATCACAAACCAAAGACATAGGACATCTAAAGCGATTAATAATACCTGATTCGATGAAATTGATTACCACTTTAGATGTACACTGTTTGCATTCAAGAGCCTCAGCCCATCTTGTGAAGTAATTAGTAACAGTAAGAATATACGTATGGCCCATAGAGGAAGGTGGATTGATTGGACCTATGAAGTCCATTCCCCACTATGCGAAAGGTTTTACCTCAAAGACTGGTTGAAGTGGGAATGTTGTGTACTTCTCTCTGGTTGCTGCAGCTTGATACACATAACAAGTTTTGACATGGTTGTGTGTCCTTGAAAAGTGTGGGCCAATAATAACCAGCTCTCAGAATTTGATTCACTGTAGAAGGTGCAGATCCATGGCCTATACCATATCTGTCGTGAAACTCCACCATTCCTCTTTTAGATTCTTCTTTTCTTAGGAACCTTAAGTAAACACTCTCATGATTTTTCTTATATAGAATGGCTCCCTTCAACATGAAAATATCACTCTTCAAACATAATTCCCTTCTCTGTACCGCATTAATATGGTTAGGACACCTTTGAGTCAGGAGATAGTGAATGATATCATCATACCATTCCCCTAGAGAAACATCTTCAAGATTGTAATGTTGGGCTACAAGATCAAGGCCCATTTCTGCCATTGTCCTCATAAGTCCTTGTCCTCTTACCAGCTTCAAGGGTTGAATCTCAATATCATATTCTTGTAACATAGTTACCCACTTAGCTCTGCACTCTCCCAGATCATTATGCATCAACAACAGCTTGATGGTAGGATCATGAACTATTTCAAAGACCTTGTTTATAAGGATATAGTGTCTAAACTTCTTCACAACTCTGACTAAGGCATAGGAATGCTTCTCCACACTTGGGTACCTTAGTTCTGCATTTTTAGTGGTGTGCTCATAAATGCTATGGGATGTTCATTTCCTTGATCAGACTTTTGGGTCAACATAGCAGCACAGGAGTGGTCAGAAGCAAATGAATATATGTAAAATGGTTTAACATAATAAGGACTCACCAAAATCGGAGCTTCAAAAATAGCCCTTTTAATCTCTGCTAATGATTTCTTAGCTTCTGCACTCCATTCAACTTTAGCTTCTTGCTTCAACATTGCATTTAGTGGCTTGACTATTTTTGCAAATCTAGTGATGAACTTCCTTACAAAGTTAATTTTTCCAAAGAATGATTTCATTTCTTTCTTTCTAGTAGGTGGCTGGATCTTGAGTATGGCTTCCACTCGTTCAGGATCAATTTCAATCGCTTTCTTAGAGATAACGTGCCCCAACAATTTTCCCTCTATAACTCCAAAGATGCATTTCTTTGGATTGAGAGATGTCAAATTCCCTACACTTCTGAAACACCTTACACAAGTCTGCTATGTGATCACCTCTCTTTTTGAAAAAGACTATCAAATCATCCATATAAATGATTATGCATTTACCAATTATGTCCTTAAAATTAATGTCCATAGCCCTCTAGAATGTGGCTCCAAAATTTATCAAACCGAAAGGAATTCTCCTATAAGTGAAAGTACCCCACTTGGTAGTAAAAGAAGTTTTATGTTTGTCCTCATATTGTACCATAACTTGATTGTATCCAAAATATCCATCCAAGAAAGACATCATTTGAGATCCATTGACAATCTAAAGTACTTCATCCAGCGAGGGTACTGGATAATTGTCCTTTTTTGATGCTCTGTTAAGGTTCCTGAAATCTACACACAGTCTAATTTCACCATTCTTTTTTCTTATAGGAACTAGGTTTGCAACCCAGGTTGAATTTCTAACTAGGAATATGATTCTAGTAGACAACAACTTTTGCACTTCCTTTTGAATTATTGGTTCTAGTAGAGCATTGATTAGCCTCTGCCTCTGCCCGAAGGGTTTTACTCCTAGATTTAGAGGGATATTATGAGTTATAATTGATGTGTCATAGGTTTTCAAGTCCTCATAACTCCAGGCTATCACATCCTAATATGTATGTAATGCATCAATTATTCCTTTCCTCTCTTCTGAAGTACATACATTTCCAATGGAGACATTTTTAACATCATCTTGAGTCCCCATATTATACTTTTCACATTGTCCACTGATGGACTCTTTCTTGGCATCTTGTTCTTGATCTTTGACCTTATCCAGATAAAAAATCCTTTCTAGCTACACCATTCCTTTGGGAATAGTATTGGTCTTCATATTAATTACTTCTTCCAAATCCATCTCTACTTCTTGGAGTTTAGTCTCATCAATAATCTGAGAAGCAGAGACATCTGAGCTTGTGATAAAATAAAAAATATGCTTATCATCTTCAAATACCTAGAAATTAGTAACGTTGTCAAGTACTGAAGGTACTAGGGCTAGTTCCACTGTAAACTTCTTCAATCCAGAAAGAGACAAAGGCTGCAATGTACTAGCTGCCTAAGCAAGGGAGTCTACTATTTGGTTCTTACTATGTAGGATCAACTAAATGTTGAAGGCATCAAATCCTTCAATAAGGTCCCATGCTCTATGCCTATAATTGGTCATCCTTCGGTCATGAAATGAGTATTGCCTCCTAACTTGTTTGACCACTAACTCAGAGTCCCCAAAGACTTGCAAAACCTTAACCTTTTTTCTTTAGTACCATGAACAACCCATGAATCAAAGCCTCATATTCTGCTACATTATTCATAAAATGAAACTAAAGTCTATGAGCAACAAAGAAAGTTTTACCTCTTGGACTGATTAGCTCAAATCCTGCCCTAGCTTCTTACTTCGATTTGGATCTGTCAAATCTTAAGGTCCAACAACCAACAACTGTAGACTTCCTTCTTGTATCTCTTGCACTATTGCTACTGGAGGGTTCTTCATAAAGCATCACCTTCTTTCCTTTAGGATCCACTTGAACATTCTGAATATTGATTTTGACTACTGGAATGGGGTTGATACATTTTTGTATTTGTTCGACTATAGCCTGACACAAGCAACATTCCAATTTAGAGTGGGAGGCATTATGAACTCTACACCAATTTGGAAAGAGAAATTCCCCAAAATTCATTCCTCCACCCAACTAAACCTGATCTTTAATACACTTTTGAATAATTCCTAGAAACTATCAAACAATTCAATTTTTATTATCTCTAGGAACATCATCACTTATTGGTTCCACCAATGCTTTAGTACCACTGGATTCAACTGTGAGATCAATAGGTACAACATGTAACACACAGATTTATTTTGCATTAGATTCCTCAAAAGGGATTGCAAGTATGTAATTGTCCATGCTCATCTCTAATATTAGAATCTCATTCGAAGTGTTCTGATATTTTGTAATCATGTATTTCATCCTAGGATCCCTTTCAATCCTGATCTGATTTGGAACTCCCTTCTAGGGAAGCCACATATGAGAGTGATTAGTCGATACATATCCATTCAAGGCCCCGGTAAAGTCCCTTCCCAAAATCAAACCTTAAGCATCAAGTATATTTTCCACTTGTATATTAATAACTTATTGAATTCTAGGGTTAGAGGAAACTTGCATATGAATCATGTTCAACTCCCCTACAACATTAACCTCAATTCAATCCAGTTGAGTAACTTTCTTTTGGGAGTCAGCAAGAGTGATACCTAAGGCTCTACAAACACCAAAAGGCATTACATTGGTAGAAGCACCTAAATCCAACAAACAACTGTGCAGGTTCTTACCAAATATGTAGACAGAGATCATAAATGGCAGAGTGTCTATTTTCCCCTAGAATAGAGTCAAGGGAGTATCCACCTGAGCAACATGAATTTTATCCTTCTCTTTCCCCTTATCCCCGGGTGGTATATGAATCTGATTGTGAATCAGATTCTTCCCTTTTACTAGTTGGGAACTGGATGCTTTATTGACACTCTTACTGACTGAATTATCTTGTGATACTAAGCTAGCATTGTAAGCTCCTAAAATTGCATTTCTAATAGTTGGAACTCTCAATAATTCATTTGCAGAGAGACTTACCTTTAGCTTCTTGAGTTCTTCTACAACATATATGGCTAGTTGTTCCATACTTAGATCAATAGCGGCCTCTTTAGGACATTCCACCACCTTGTCTTTGCTTGTTTCAACAATCTTTCCTTTCAATGGATCAACTTGTGCTTGTCCTTCCTTTGACAGGTACTGTTTAGGCACATGAGTATACAATGGATAATTATTGGCATTGGGATCTGGAGGTGTGGTGAAGTTGTTTGGAGGAATGGAAGTGGTGAAGGGGCCTCCAGCCCGTGGATGTCTGTGTGGTAGGTCCCTCATATCATATTTTTTAACAAGCCGCTAGAATGTCTGTACCTCTTCAATATAAGCTTCTTCATCATCCATGGGGCCATTTTAATTCATTGGATTTTCATCAAACAACTATGTAATCTCATCTCCATTACACACCTAATCCGCCTCTCCCTTAAGCTAGTCTGATTCTTCCTCAGGAACATTTTCCTTGCTCTGTGGAAAAGGAGCATGATTTAGTACCAACACTGATGAATCATAGGGAGTAGATGGCACCATTTCCCAACTACTTGCATTATTCTCCACCTCATACTAAAAAATTGAAGCTGTTGTTTGGGACTCTTGACAATCTAACTCATAATGTTGACTTGTTTTATGGAGCCTACACCATCCTGATAAAGCAGCCTCGGCTAAATATACACCACTTGGAGGCTTATCTTGATTGACTGGTTGATTGACTGGTGAATCCAATGGGGTGGGAATACCTCCATTGTTAGGCCTTGTATTCTAAGTCATGTTCTTTTTGGGTGGCTATCTCCTTTCGAACCCTTGTCCACCAGCTTGACCCCTATCAAAATTCGAGCCTGAAGATTGTCCTTTATCATAACTCTGTCCCCTGTCATTATTATATCCTCTATTAGGATGTTGTCCCCTATCAAAGTGTTTTCCTTGTTGAGTTTCTTGATTTTCTCTACTATGATTGGAATGCATACCTCTTTGAGTAGCCTGTAGTTGACTATTTTGCTTCCTCAAATAAGTTACCTCCATATTCAACTTCTTCACTTGTTCCGTCAATTCATGCAAAATCTCCTTGTCAAGATTTATATATGGAGGTTGATTCACATTATTTTGGGGATATCCTATTGTATTACTGACATTCAACAATTGGTTCAATACTTCAGAATTCTATAGATATGTGGGAAAACTAGCCTGAGGCTAAGGATGAAGAGGTTGATTTACATTTTGTTGAGGGTATCTAATTGTGGGTGGAACTTGGTTCACATGAGGTCCTGGATGAGGGACCAAAGGAAACTAAGGTATTGGATTCATGATAGGAGTGTGATTAGCGAGATTCTGATTGAGAGGTGGGACCTGCCCAGGGCGATCAGTGGGTCCTATTGATGGTAAAGCCCTAGATAGGTGTTGTTTTAAAGCAGTGCTAACCTTCACAGCCTCTACATATGCAACAAGTAGGGTATTACGATTTTTGTTTCTTCATTTCATGAAGGTGGCTTCCAGACTATCAAGTCCCTCATAATAGACTTCTAAAGCAATGGCCTCATCAAAAACAGAAGGGGCCTATAATTGGGTATAGGCATGATGAAACCTATTGTTAAAGGATCCTATAGGCTCATGGACTTCTCTCTTAACATTGGTGAACTAAAGATAAAGCTCATTGGGACTAATGGGAATCCTAAACTTCTGCAAGAATGTAGTCTCTAATTAAGTCCAATTCTGAATAGACCCAACAGGAAAATGATTATACCGGTAGAATGCATCTTCTCCTAAGGAATAAGGAAAGAGCCTACGTGCTACATCCTCATGATTGATTCCTCTATCCTTAAGGCCAGTTTGAAAAATCCTAATGTGTTCCTTAGTAGTTCTATTAGGATCATTAACATGGAACTTTGAACAAAAGTGTTTAGGGTTCTTGGGCATGACATTGTAATTAGCGAAGGTCAATGGAGATGGGTTATTAGCTAGGAAATCCATTGGTGGAGGTGGGGGTGGTAATGGTTGATTTATGGCTGGCTGAAGTTGTTGAATGAGAATGTCCTTAGAATCAAATGAAGATGATCTTGATGAAGATGAGGATGATGGAGATGATGGAGGTGGTTGGGTGGATGATGATTCTCCCCTTTTGCTAGTCCTTCTTGACCTTGTAGGATCTAACAATTCTTAAACTTTTTCCTCCCCTGGAGTAGATTTGGTTCTTCTTCATAATTTTTCAGGAGAGATGGCAAACAAAAATTGATCCAACTTGCTTATTCAGGCCCTCCTAGCACCAATCTATTGATGATGTTTTCTGCATAGCAACAACTCAGATAGAATGTGATATTCTATCTCTCTTGAAAGGAAAATATCTATCAGTAAGCCTCAAGAGATAACCCCAAGGTCTCTAATGTCAGGTCTTGACAATGCATAAACAACTTAGTGATAAATGTGAAAATGTTGGTAATCACAAAGGGACCTTACTATAAGCAAATACTGAATCTTTAAATTTATCAAAACTAGCAATATGATGATACTTCCAATCCTAAATTTAACCCAAATGATAAAAGAAATAGAAAAATATATAAGGTTTCAAAGAGATTCCTAAATTTAAAAACTATTCCTAAGATTAACAATGCAAATGACAAAATACTTGAAATGGACCAATCCCTCAGAAACTGATTTCTACTTGACCCAGATCAATCTACAATCTTATAGAAATAGTGCAATCTTCTAAGAAATTAAAGATTTTTCAGATCATAAAAATTCATTCAAAACAACCTTATTGCAATCAAAATGAATAAACCTTCACAATTGAACTAAGCTCAATGAATATAAAAGTCCATGCTAACTTTGCAAAGCAACTAACAATCAATTGGTTGCGAAAAGTATGGACCAAATATTGCTACAACACTTCAAGTACCAAATCATAAACACTATCAATTCATCTAACATCAAACCTAACACATCTATCAAGTAAACTTAAGCAATTCCAAAGATAGAATCACAAGAACCATGCCAGATAAAATTCAACATAAGAAAACCACCAAATCACAATGTCTTCACTTGCATTAAATTACCCAAAGTAGCAACAATTCTAGTATTTTGTTACAACACTTGCTTGCTTGAAAATAAAACTAACTCCTAACTCTAGCTCTTGCTATATTGCTTAATTCGCTCCAAAATAAAACTATCTAGCCCTTACAAATGAGGTAGAATGCCATATTAATAGAAATCCCCAAGATATGTTAGCCTAGTTAGGGTTTGCAATAATAAAATAGCCACAAACAAGTTAGCTAAGAAGAATTCAAAATAAACAAAGTGGACATTAAATGCAAGTATTCCATCCAGGTCAGCCTAGGGTTTCTAACAAAGCTCAGTCCAATGCATGTGAAGGAAGAGGAGAAATAATGGGAAGCACAAATTCTGATGTAGCCTTGCATTAACTGCTTCCCCCTTTATCTTTACTTCACTCCATCCTATCATGCACTAGTCAAAAGTATTCTATCCAAGTCGGCTATAGGTGGTAGAGGCACAACCTTAATTCTCTTCTCAATAGATTTAATATTTTCTCTTAACTATTCCACCAACTTATCCCACTCAACCTTACTGGTTTGATATTTATCAATAATTGCAATATAGGTGGCCGCATCATCCAATTGATGCTTGATAACTGGATCTTCACTGATTGGAGAATATACAACTCGCCACCATTTTCTCAACTGCTCTAAGCTCAAATTTTTTAGTGAAAACTTCTTTCTCCCTATCATCACTTCAAAGAAGGAAGTGCATTTATTATAGATATTGGTCAGGGTGTCTTCAATTTTCCTCTGCTTATATACCTTCTTCAAAACCTTTTTCCTTATTTACAAAGCTTCAAACCATTCCCAGGGTTCTGTAGCACTAGAGGAAGGAAGGATTTCATAACTCACCAACTTATCTTCAGTATACTCCATGATGGTCTTGGTCTTTAGCAATAGGAGATCTACATCTTCTTTATCTTGAGCCAATACATCTTTCAACCAATTTATTGACCTCATTGCATCTCCTTCGGTTGAAAGGATGTCTTTGATAGCATTATCTACCTTAGTTTGCACCGCTTGTAACCAATTTTCCATGGAAAGAGTAGTTGTCTTCGTCCTCTCTAGCTCTTTTATGGTTTCTTGTGGTAGGAAACTTGTAGCAGAAGATGAAGAGCTAATAGATTGTAAGGGTTTCATCAAGTCTTGTAAGTACTTCCTTAATTTATCATTCTCCTTCTTCAGTTCTTTCTTAGTGTGTACTTCTTTCCTCAACCTTCCCAAGATCACAACACTAGAGCTTTCATACTCTTCAATCTCTTGTTCCATGGAAGTAGGCTCTAGGTTAATGTTTTGTACATTGTAATCAACTCCAGTTACATAATCTCTGTTCTTATTAGGGGTAGGAGTAGCAATGTGGACCACTCTGTTATTTGTTTCATCTCTCAATCTTGGAGATGACCCTGGCTTTCTTCTTCCCTTTACCCTTTCCTATGTTTTCCAATAGCTTATCCCAATTGGGAGGGGTGTCATCCACAACAATCTTTTTTCTCTTTAACTCCCTATCCAACCAGCCTGGGATAGTAGATTTAGGTTTTACTTTACTCTATCCAACTTCATGTTGTTGATATTTAGGTGCATCTTCACTCAAATTATGTTTCTTAGGGACCCTCTTCAGTTGTTTCTTCTTTTTCTTCATTATGCTCTTCTTCTTTATGCACTAGTGATGGAGTCTTAACTGGTATTTCCTCTCTCTCAGGAGGTCTATCTTCTTCACTCCTAGCAGGTGAAGCATCATATGTAACTAGGGGAGACTGAAAAACCCTCTCTATTTCTGCATCAAAACTATAGAGATCACCTTCTTGAAATTATTCTCCCTCTCGATTTGGATGAGTTTCCGCTTCCTTGGATTCACCTAGTTCACCCAGAAAATTAATAGCTTAATGAGGATGAGGAACATTATCATGTTGCTCTGCATCAGGAGTGACTGGAGGAGGATCCTTTCTTGGCATACTGTCCTTAGGAGAAGGAGTTCTTGATTTCCTTGTGTATACCTGTGTGCTTTCTCCTGAGCTCTCTACATTTAACATAGGTGGGCTAACTTCCTCTCCTACCTTGGAACTTTCCTTTTCCTTCTATGATAATCTCACCATTCTTCTTCTCTTCGGTACAGGGACACTAACCTCTGTATCTTCTTTTTCAGCTTCATCGTTTGCTGACTTCTTCGTCCTTGAAATGTGTTTCCTCTTCTTTGTAATAGGCTTCCTTTGATTTTCTACCTCCTGTTCTTCCTCTGCCTGAGTATATTTAATCTTGATCTTAAAGGAGAACTCACCTGACTCCTTCGAAGTGGAATGAGACTCCAAGTCTCCCATTAAATCATAGGTGCATTACAAACCTTCACTTTCCATCTCCCACAACTTTGTATACTTAATGACTGGAGTCATAAGTTTTTCCAATTCTATTTTCTCTTCCTCTAACCAGTCTATTTCTCCAACTGATTTATCCTTCATAGCCTTGTAGTCATGGCCCTTAATCAAATCTCCATCATCTTCAACTTGATCCAGAATGGCCTTCACATTATATAACCGGACTAAGTTCACTGGTAGCTTGGAAAACTTTTTCTTTCTGATCTCAAATTCATCACTGGAATTGGCCCAATAGTCCTCTATATCATGTTTGTGGTTATATTCTCTGCTGGCCTTCTTCTATGCTTCGCTAGTTCTCTCAAACCTAGATCTCTTGGAATGGAAGGATAACCCAAGAGTGCTCATTTTTCTTCCTCAAAAGCACTGGCCAAATTAATAGGACATTCCTCACTAGTTCCTATCCTCAAAGGGAAGTCACCACCAAATCTAGTTTTATGTTTATCCTTCTTTACAATTGCATCAAAATCACATATCTGCCTAGTGACCTCTAGAAGTATAACATGGTCAGTGGCATACCTAGGAAGTCCATATGGAGCCCTCTGACAACCATCTATCCTTATATATGAAAAGGTGGGAAACTATATGAACCAAGCCCCATACCTTTTGATCAACTCTTTGGCATTGTCAGATATCCTTACATTCTTTGCACCTTGCAATAATCTAGTGATGTACATGGTGAATGCATCATTCACCCTTCTATAGCTCGAATTACCCAAGTGTAGCTATGTATAAACCTCATAGATCACATCCTTCCCAAACACACCCCTCGTACTCAGTCCCTTATATGGATGGAATCTTGCAAGTGCATAAACCAAGTATGAGGTCATTGGGAAGGTCTTCGTCTATAGGACATTACACATTTTTTCATGAATCATAGCACTTATAACACTTGCCCAATCATTATTAGTATTCTACTCCATCCTCACAATGACATGGAACATCCAATTCTCAAATACACTAGCACTCTTCAACCCTACCACTCTACTGAGAAGGGTGATAACATCATAGTACTCCTTGAATTTAGCTTTGAATAGCTACTTGGGTTATTTTGAAAAGTGGGACTTAGGCTTTTCCAACCAAGAATTAATGACCTGCTGGGCTTTGATGGTATCTTCCTCATAGAAATTCCTTGCCATATCCATATCAAAAGCCACAACATGAGATCTTTCTGGCATGCCAAAGGTCTGGGCTATAGATACAAGACTTAGATTTTCCACAATTCTCCCTTGAGGACCAACTATCCTTTGTGTACCGCTGTCATAGTGTCTAGCACACTTGAGCACCAATTCATAACACTGTACTATAGAAGGAAATATAGCTACATGTGCCAACCCTAATTCCAATGTCCCTCTAGCCAACAATGGAAGGTTCTATGCTACCATCCTAGCCTTGAACTCTTCATAATCCCACAGTCCAACATTTGTATCAATTACCTCTGACCAGATGGAAGTAATCTTTCTTTTAGGAGTTCTACTCTTGATATCCATCTTGATTCTTTTTTCCTCGGAATCAAAAGACCCCTCTGCCCTTGGATCCATCACTTTACCCTTGGTTCCACTTGTCACTGCCTTACTTGACTCAGCCTGCATCCAACAGAGAAACCATAGTAAAGATCGCATAAAACCCAAGTTAACCATTCAAAAATAACACATTCAACCAAAATAAAAGTCCAATGATAAGCCAAATGCTTTAAAACCTCATAAAAATTAATCATCTTAAAGTTCAGGTTTTCAACCATCCCACAGAATCTAGGCTAGAGAGGAATTTCAAAAAATTCCTAGCTAGGCGGATTCTAGCAAAATAAGCATAAAAGCATCAAATAATCATGTAATTGACCATCACTAACTAAGAAACAACATGATACATCCTTAAACAACTCAACGTAATCATACAATGCATAATCATTAACTAATAAATCATGCTATATCTCAGTTCATCATTTTCAACAACGTTTCAGACAAATCCGCCCAGGATGGATTTCCACGAAAACAACAATTCCTTACAAATTCTAGGAAAACAAAGGGATGAAGGAAATTTTAGGAAAATCCAAAAGGAATGGAAATCCACAAAGTAGGAAAAACTCTATACTATAACACATTTAAGGAAAATCAGAGAGAACATGGAAAATCAGGGAAATCTGCTAGCAAGGGAAAATCCTGAAACCGAAGGAAAACCCGAATGTCGATGTTCCCTCATGATTTCATTCAAATTGATCAAACAATCAAAAATTTGAGGAACTTGGGCCTGAAATTGACTTGATTTGGACCTCCTATAGATCATCTTTAAATTCTAAGGTCACCTTGAAGGAAATCAAAAGGAATTGGTGATGCCCTAAGCACAAAACCCCAAAATTCTGCCATTGATGTACAAGGCAAGTTCGGGCTCCAATTACTCAACTGCTAAGTTTTCACAAGTTCTTTTATGGCCACACAGGCAAGCTACCTCAAAATGAAATCAAAAGACGAGCTTAGAAATTCACTCGAGATTCCAATCAAACACAATCGAGCAACCCTAGCTTCAAACGTTCAATGTCCATACACTTAGAAATTTAGACTCCAAGCATGCTTAGGATGTTAAATAATCATTCAAACTCAACAATGAAAAGAAAGGAAATAAGTACATACCATTGACGGAGTGAATGTCGATTACAACAATGAAAAACAACAGTCCTTGGCACCAGAGCAAACAACAACAGTTATGATGCCTAGAAAAATGACCACCAAATCCAATAATTTGCAAATTCGATCACCAAATTCAACCAAGCACTCAAGATCAAGCACTTCGGGTCAATTAAATAGAAAATGATAAAACATAATAGCCCAAAATTTTCCAAAATCGATTAAATAGCTCGCTTAGAATTTTTACAAATGATCATAAATGCAATCGACAAGACCACCAAAAATAGAACTTGGGAATCCGACACGACAACGGACATTCAAAAAAATCTGGTCATGAAGGAATTCTATGAAGACCAAGAAATTCCAAACCATAGTGCAATGCAACCAGCATCGGGTTACGAGAGGATCCAGGAAATTCCGCCAAGAGCAGATTTTCTTGAAAGCAGCCAAAAGCTCAAAAATTGTCCAAAACACAAGATCCTCAAAATACTTCCTAGAAGGGGGCATTTGCATGAATAATATAATCATTCAAGCACGTGCAAAGTTAACAAAACCTCAAAATAACAAGGGCCAAAATACAAAAATCAAAAGCAAAAGAGGGTCCTTGCTTTCAATGGGGCATGTGTGCAAAAAAACAATCCTCATCCTCATCCTCAATTTACCAAGCCACAAAAGCTTCCACCTCTTGTTCCACTTGTTCATATCCCACATCCTTAAAATCCACATCACCCCATTATTACCAAGAAAATTAATCCTATGTCACTCATAATAACTTCCTCGAAGGACTATTTACAAAGGTGGTTTTTTCCCCATACAAAAATAAAGTGGTGCAATATTCTCATATCATGCATCCACCTTCATCACCCCCAAATCAAGATAAACCCTAATACCCTAAATCTTAAATGAATCCCCTATCAATCCATCTATCCAAGTTGAAGAGTCTATTAAACATTCCTCCCTCATCACACCATCCATGTCAAATTAACTATGTCAATATCCCAATCCAAATCATGCTAACATAGATTCCCCTCCATATAAAGATCAACGAAACCCTTCTCCTCCATCATATCATCCCATTCCATCTCATGATCGCATTTCCAATCAAGAACAACATATCCCTTCTATCTCATCTAATGATATATTTCCATCTCAAGAGCAAGATATCCCTTCATCCCCCTCTCACAATCCCCTCTCCCCGACTTCATCTAATAGAATCATTCCATTTCCATAGCACAGTACCTCTTCCACTCCATTGTATGATCACTCTCAAAATTTGGTCTTAAAGTACACCTTCCACCCCATTTAATGATCCTCTTCCCCTCATGATCAAAACACCCCTCCCTCTTCATTTCGTGATCCCCCTCCATCTCATAACCAAGACCACACTATACCATCCACACCATCCCAACATAATAGAATAGAGAAGGAAATGAACTATTTGAAAAAGACCTCAAAGAAATGCAGTGTCATGGTGATGGAATGAATTCCATCACCATGTGACTGCATTTCTATGAGGCATTTTTTCTAACAACTCACTACCTTCTCTATGCTACACATTTTTCATACATGTCTACCAAAGCATTTTATCAAACCGTTCACTAACTTGCTACTATGGATAAAAGCATAAAACAAGTGCTTTCAAACAAGCTATGTATAGTGAAAATAGTAAGCATAATAGTAAGTAATATATAGTTCAATAAGTACTCAAAATTTTGTTGATTATCTCATACATTATGAGCCATGACCTACATCACTACTCTAGTTTTTGTGATTGAATAATTTGTTGTTTTATTTTGAGATGATGCAAGCAGAAACACCTCCTGATGTTGATATGGATATGGATCATGGTGTATCTTTGGAAATACATAGCTTGATGGGTCTCATGGGGGTATGAGGAAGATTTATAAATTTCAAATTACATTCATTGTTATAGTTGTTTATTATTGAAAAATCAAATGATTATTGATTTGTATTTTAATTTCTATTTTGATGGTTTCTATAGGACTTTGGAATGCTAGAACTTGAGCATGTGGATCTTCAATCTTCACATATGGTAGAGGGTGTCTCCAACTATAGTATTCAAATTTCTCATAGCACGAAGGTTTCACATTGATTCCCTTTGTGTCGCCAATTCTATATCTCCTGTTGATGGTCGAGGTTCCTCTTTAATTGGAATGTCTTTGAAAATCATTTCCAATTTATTCTTCTCATGATGCTACCTCATATATGTTGCTTTCTTTTCATTCTTAGTGTATATCTCTTCATTTTTTGGTTTAATCCTTGCTTGACATGATAGATAATTTTATCTACAACATGATAAAGAGACAAATATTAGTTCCTAAAAATTGAATCCATACAAATAAATGGAATATGTGTCATTTAACCCTTCATACAAAATACTTACAATCATCCTGAAGAAGAGTAAATGTCACTCAACCATGATGAATAAACAAGTGCAATAAGAACACAAGGAAAATGGAAAGCTATTTTTTAAAAGTATTTCTA
>VDFB02000007.1:42881897-42984680 GCA_007258455.2 Sequoia sempervirens | reverse complement strand
CTCTCTCTCTCTCTCTCTCCCTCTCTCTCTCTCTCTCTCTCTCTCTCTCTCTCTCTCTCTCTCTCTCTCTCTCTCCCCCCTAGCCATATATCCCTCCTTAACCATCTAGGTCTCTCAATTAACCCTCAATCCTAGACACTATGCATTAAACCCTAATCCCTCAACCCTATATCCTTAAACCCTTGATTCCTCAACCCTTAAACCATAAATTCTAATCTTTATCTCTCTCTCACTCAATCCCTCTCCCTCTCTCCCACTCCCCCTCTCTCACTCCCTCTCTCTCCCACTCCCTCTCTCCCACTCCCTATCTTTGGCACTACCACTCTCTCCCTCCCTCCCTCTCTCTCCCCCTCCCACCCCTAGGTATTTCACTCTCACTCCAACCCCCTTTCTCCCACTCCATCTCTCTCTCTCCCTCTTTTAGGTCTCTCTCTCTCTCTCCAACCCTCTCTTCTCCTCTTCTTAGGTGCATCTCCCTTTCCACCCTCTCCTCTCCCTGGTCTCTCTCTTCACTCTTTTATCTCTCTCCCTCTCAAGTCTCCTCCTAATTCTCTCTCTCTCTCTCTTAAGTCTCTCTCCCTAAGGAACCCTACCTACATAACTAGATAAATTTCTCTCTCTCTCTCTCTTAGGTCTCTCCCTCCCACCCCCTCTGAGGTCTCATTTTCTCTCTCTCTCTCTCTCTCTCAAGTCTCTCCCTAAGGAACCCTACCTACATAACTAAATAACTCTCTCTCTCTCTCAAGTCTCTCCCTTCCACCCCATCTCCCTCTCTTAGGTATCTCTCTCTCTCACTCCCTTGATATCTCTCTCTTTCTCTCTCTCTCCCACCCTACCTAGATAAGTCTCTCTCACTCCAACCTCCTCTCTCCCACTCCTCTCCCTCCTCCTCCCTCCCTCCTCCTCTCCCTCTCTCTCAAGTCTCTCCCTCCCAGCCACCCTCTCTCCCACTCCCTCTCTCCTATATTCACCTCTCTCTCACACTCCCTCCCTCCCTATCCCCTCTTCAAGTCCTCCCTTTGCACCCTACCTAGATAACTCCTCTCTTTCTCTCCCTCTCTCTCAGGTCTCTCTCCCCCTCTATCCCTCTCACCCTACCTAGATAAGTCCCTCTCTCTCAGGTCTCTCCCTCCCACCGCCTCTCCCTCTCTTAGGTCTCTCTCTCACTAATTCTCTACCTCTCTCGCTCTCTCTCAAGTCTCTCCCTCCCACCATACCTATACAACTCTCTCTCTCTTAAAATTCCCACTCCCTCTAAATACATACATATAAGAAAAAAATACATACATAGAGGCATACATACATACATATAATCATACATACATACATACATGTCATACAAGCATACATACATACAAATATATATACATGCACTTAATAGAATAGCATTTAACACAAAGCAAGACATAATGTGAGAACATTATATTATGCGCTCGTGTTATGTCTTTCTTAGGAAAATCTTGAGCACAAATACAAAAAATATGTCAAAACTATGAAATAACATGAGCATGTTATTTCTTGTTTCTAGAATCCCCAAGCCTTAGGCTTGGTAATTTCTTTGGATTACCAACCCACATGCTTGGAGTGCCTTCCGAATATCCAAAGATGTGCTTTTGCATATTCTACAAGATTTCACATAATTGCGTGCATGCTGACCATCAGGTTTGCATGAGTTTCAAGGTCGAACAAATCAAACACCTAAGTATTGTTAAGCTCTCTCTTAGCTATTTAATGATGTATTTTTTTTCACATTTTGACAATGTTAAGCCTTTTATCTTTAATTTCTTTTGTTTGTGTCTGTTTTTTGGAAAAAACAATTGTTTGGTATTTTTTTTGTTATAAATTAACCATTCATTTAAATTTCAAATAAATTACATTTTTAGAAACTATACCCCATTCTACACATATTAAAAGAAAATTATTTTCAATTAGTTTTTAAAATTTATAAGGTTAGCACAACCAAAATTCTATTTTTTAGAATGTGTCTACTTTGAAAATTAGCAAAAACTCAAATATTCATTAAAAAAATTTCAAAAAAATTGGTATTAAACTACATGCTGTTAGCTAATTTCTGACTAAAGTGATTTTAAAAATACCAAAAAAAATTTAACCTTTTGAGGGAGCCATAAAAGTCGCTATGTTATGTTTTTTTGACAAAAATAGCACCAATTTATGTGGATTACTCTTTTTAACCCCTTAATCTCTACCATTTAGAAAAAAACAATAGTTTAGAAAGTAGACTCAGAGAACTACGATCCTTGTTTTTGTTGCATCTAATCTTTTTGAGTGTAACTATCCTCAATTTCATATCCAAGGTTAGTATTTCCTGATTTTAGAAAAAAAGAGGCCATTTAAGACCCCTTTTTGGCTCCCCATCCTTTTGCACTCACCCCAACACATAACCCAATCAATTCATTTTGAACTAAAACTAAATCTTGATAAATATTTGAAAGAAAGTACCATCGAACCCTATCATAGGCCTTAGACATATCTAGTTTGATAAACTTATCCTTTTTTAGAACATCCCATAGAGTACAGATAAATTATGAAGTAATAATTATTCCATAAAGAATTTTTCATCTCTTTACAAAGCCTCCCTACTCAGAAGATATCAAATAATCTAAAATATTCTTAAGGCAGTTAGCCAACAACTTGGTAATTATCTTGTAATAACATTGCAAAGAGTTGTCAGACAAAAATAATCAAAGGGATTAGCACTAGCTTTATTGGGGATCAAAGTTAAAATGGTGCAACTAAGGGCATAAAGTATCTATTTTTGGGATTTAAATTCACACACCACATGTATGTTGACGTGGATGTTACACACACACTAATAGGTAGATAAATCTTTGCTCAAATGAACAAAGGAACCTCTATCTCTTGAAAGAGTCACCGAGATTCTCCAATTAAATATTATCTTAGCTATCCCAAGGCTCTGAAATGTTAGATCTTGATGTACTAGGTTTGCTTAGGGTTTTTTATGCAAAAATATTGTTAATCACAAGGGGTTTCTAGTTTTGGAGCTTAATGATTGTTATACCAAATAGAGTAACATAAAGATTTAACAGATTCAACCTGTATTACTCTTCAAAATTTCATAAATCCAAATCATTTGTAGGAAAATAAGAAAATTCAAATTAAATAAATTTAAACATTCTAATATTTAATGGTCTCCCAACTATTATCCACACATACACCAAGAAATGAACTAAATCAAAGCAAAAACCACTCTATAATTCACCAGATTGCTTCACAGTTACACATAGAATAGTGCAATAAGTTTAAAGAAAACAATTGTTTACCACCAAACAGTGTCAATATATGCACTCGAATCCAACGCAACACATTGGCTCAATTTTTCTTTTAATTGATGCATTGTCACTTCATGATGATAACTCAACCTTATACATCATCCAATATCCATTTGGCTGAATTTCTCTTTAATTAACATTACAACTTAGCTTAATTTGCATGTTTTATTGCAACCTCATTAATATTGCCTCAACCTTCATGATGTACCAGTACATGCCACTTCACTTGCTCAAATTTGAACCTCATGCATACACCTGGTTATTCTTTGAAACACATGATTTTATCTAAAGAACTTGAATGACGAAGGTTCAATTATTGGGATGAAAATTTATTTACTCTTTACACGTGCTCCCTTACTTAGTTCTACACTGATTTGATCAAAATTTAATTCGATTTACCCTTTTGATCCTTGAACTATGAAATTAAACTAGCTTGGCATGCATTTTTGGATCCTATGTAATTTACCATTAAATGCAAGAGTCATGTGGCTTTTTCTCGGCTTGCTCTATAAATTGGGACACTTCCTTCTTAATTTACATCTCGTCATCCTTGCATTGTAGTTTGATGGATGCCCCCGTGTTTCTCACCAGCCCCCATAGGAAAATTGAATTCCTTGGCCGAATCACTAGCCAACAACCCAGGAAGGTGTTTTATATTAGATCACACATGACCAAAAATGCTCTGAGAATATTTATTAGGGATGATTATATGGACCTTGAGGGGCACTACAGGGTGAATTCTGACATGTACTCCTACTTTTTTGTTGTTAATATTAAAATGATCAAGGAAACATAATAGAAAACAAAAAAATCAACAATAAGACATGAGACAAATTTTATAGTGGTTTGGAAATTGCCTACGTCCACTCTCAAAGCAGGGAATATATTTTTCATTAATTCTCAATTCAATACATAATATTTAAGCAACAACAACTTTAAAATTCAGTCTCATCTCCAAAATGGAAAAATTCATCAAAATGACCAACTTCTAAATTAGCGAATACATGCAAAAAGACATTTATTTTGAGTGTGAGAGAAACTACCATCATAATTAGAATACTTGGGCTTCACCGAACCCAAAAATTTCCCACTTGAAGACCAAATATTGCTTGAGATAGCTACTCGAAGATATCCCCCACTACAGGCATTTACATTAGCCCCAACGAATATTTTAGCTTCGCCAGATTTTGTTCAAGAATGCTTTGGATGAGTCTCCTCCAAAGCATGTCAAATTTAATAACCTCCATGGATTTTAAACTTTCCATTTCCTCCTGCACATCTAGAATCAAATCTGGACCTCCACCATGGCCCCAATCCAAAATATTTTTTGTACACCACTAGTACAAATCCTTCTCTACATACCAATCATCACTAGAAAATTCTTAAAATTCAACTTTATCAAATTGATCGACTTCTACTTTTTCTACAACATTTTGATCAGAGTACTTGTTGAGTTCTTCCTCTAAAATTTTATGCATAGTTGATTCATTGGCCTTCGCATCCTCTGGTATAAATTTTTCATTAGCTGCATTTGAGCTATCAGCATGGAAATTCTCCTCCTCATTTGCCTCTATACCATCTATCTGGGACTCAAATAATTGATTATCGTAGATCATTTCTTCCTCAGGCTCGAACAATGGATTATGACAAACCATTGCTCCCTCTGTATTTTTGGCCGCTTCCTCATGTTCTTTTGCATCTGCTTGGTTCCAAACTGCATCCTCCTCTCTTTGGGAGGCATCCTCATCATCTCATAAGGAAATTTTTATAGTCTTTCATTGTTTAACCAACGATTGCTTCAAACTCTCTTTGTTATTTTCTTTCTCTTTGCCAATGGCAGCCACAACTGCATCAAGAGTCAAGAAGGAAACAAACCTAGCATCCTCCTCCTCTTCATTTGAATCCTTCTCATTTTTCTAGCCATCCCACCAATGAACATGGCATTTCATTTTAGCTTTCACTTGCACAACACCACTCACTCCTATGTCAGGATCCAAATCATAGCTTAGGCTTCCAGCAATGTCTCGACCTTTAGAAAAGCATTTATCACAACTGAATAAGCAACAATAGGCTTTCATAGAATCTTTCCCATGCACAACATTACTCTCCTAAATCTAAATTGTCAATAAATTCTTCAATAACAAAATCAACGTCATCATTTAATTCATTCAAAAATAGCTGATGAATAGCTCTCACTTCATCTCACACTTCATCTTGTCTCTTCACAATATAAAAGCATCCAGCTCCAGGATCTAGCACCCAATCGTCTTCCATCTCTACTCAATACTTCTCCATAGCTCTGGAAATTCTTCACCGATTTCCAACACTGAGCTTTAGGCTCTAATACCAATTGTTAACATTAAAACGAGAAAAGAAACATAATAGAAAACAAAAAAATTAAAGAATAGGATACAAGACACAAATTTTATAGTGGTTCAACAATTGCCTACGTCCACTATCAAGGTAGGGAATATCTTTTTAATTAATTCTCAATTCAATACATAATATTCAAGCAACAACTTTATAATTCAGTCTCATCTCCAAAATAGAAAAATCCATCAAAATGGTCAACTTCTAAATTAGTGAATACATGCAAAAAGACATATGTTTCGAGTGTGAGAGAAGTTGTCATCATAATTAGAATATTTGGGTGTAATCAAACCCACCATTTTTCTCATTGCTAGACATCGGGCTCTCAAGAGAAGAAGTGCACACAGTGGCTACCATGATCATGTTGCTTGATTGTCTAGGGAACCCAAACTACACACTAGAAGTGGCACAACTAAGAGTGGGGAAACCTGCCACCAGAGACATCTTGTGTTACTTGAATGACAAATTTATGGTCCCTTTACTTCCTTTTAGTGGCAATTTGTAGACAATTGACTTGGATGAACATAGGAATAATGCTCACTTGGGATACCTATTACTCGTGAGCAAGGCCAAGGAAATTGACTAGAAATGTGTGATGTTTAACTTTTGGTGACTTTGATCCAAGATGAAGACAACTTTTGTATTTCAAACTGCATTGTAAATTTTATATTTCTAATGTACATACAAAATAGTCTTATTAATATATAATAAAATTATGCTTTTTATGTTTTAACCCTTACCTTTCACTTTTTGAAATGGTGTATTTTCCTTATATTTCACATTATCTTGTTTATGTGTTGAATGATTACATAAGCATGCCATTATGTTCTTAAATTTTGAGGAATTTGGACTTGAGCCGACATTAACCAATTTTACAAAACAAACTACAAAATTAACATCTAAAAGATTAATCCTAACCTAATACCACTAATTAAGTTAAATATGACACTTTGGATTACAACATGAAAATCATTTTCAAGGAAAAGTTTTGATGTAATGCTAGTTCAGATTTTAGTTGGTTTATCCTTAAATTCATCTATGAACTCTTTGGCTAAAATGTTATAAACATGCAACATTTTGAGTTGTTTGTGTTGAATGAACATAGTTTTAAACACATATTTACTAATTATTTCTAATATGGATAGAAATGACTTGAATGATAGTTGATGTCGAGTAACGTCGTCCATCCTTGAACTCCATGCCCTTGCATGACCTTTGATCACAAAATCTGTTCATATGTTATGTATATCGAACTCGCACTTTCACGACACAACAATCTTCCTTAACTTTGAGCATTCATCCATTGCACTCCTCTTTAACACTTCTTTCCAAACACACATGTGTTAGGAATTTAGCATGAGTGATTTCTTTATTGCTTAGTTGTCTAGAATTAAGCATGGAATGGTTACAAACCAGAAAATGAAGGATTGATAATCAAATTCTAGTACTGAATTTGACATTACTTCCCTTTTTGAATGTAATTATCCACTTTCCGATGGTGACACAACGTTTTAATTCCTTTTCTGTACATTTATAAAATCTTTGATATGAAGTTTCAAATTAGCAAACTCACCACCTCTGATTTTGGCTTTTGAGACTTTACCAACCTTACTCTTATTAGGGTTATCCAAATTCTTTGTAGTTAAACTAGTCTTTGATAACCCTTCCTTCCTTTTCCTACTTAAGGAAGCTTCTGTTAACAAAATTATTTTGTTGATGGCTAGGCTTACCCTAATTAGGAAAACTTTACTATCAACTTCATTATGATCTTTCATGTCATGTATCCTACACCCATATGTCCATCCAAAAGTAAGCATATTTTTGGGAAAAAGCTTCTTGTAGAGGATCTCCTAGAAAAATTTAATTTTCATGTCTCTATAATCTTCCCTAAGGCTCATTTCAACCCTAGGTTCCTCATTGGTAAAGGTG
This sequence comes from Sequoia sempervirens, assembly GCA_007258455.2. NCBI lineage: Eukaryota > Viridiplantae > Streptophyta > Pinopsida > Cupressales > Cupressaceae > Sequoia > Sequoia sempervirens. The sequence goes on along the minus strand of VDFB02000007.1, from coordinate 42,977,070 downwards.
AAACTTACCATTTTGGTCAAGAGAGGCCCTCCTTCTAACACCAATTCTATTGACATGGATGTTACACACACACCAACAGGAAAATAAATATTTTCTCAAATGAACAAAAGAACTTATCTCTCATGAAAGAATCTCTAAAATTCTCTTGTTAAAGATGATCTTATCTATCCAAAGGATTTAGAATTTTACGTCTTAACATACTAGGTTTGCTCAAGGTTTGTTGTAAAAAAATGATGTTAATCAGGAGGGGTCTCTAGTTTTTTATCTTAATGATTGTTATAACAAACAAAGTAACATAAAGATGTAATAGATTCAACATGTATTACTCTTCACAATTTCATAAATCCAAATCATTTGTAGGAAAATACTAAAAATCAAATTAAAGCAATTTAAAGATTCTAAGATTTAAAGGTCTCCTAGCTATTATCCATGCATACACCAAGAAATTAACTAAATAAAAGCAAAAACCACACTATACTTCACTAGATTGCTTCAGAGCTATGCATAGAATAGTGCAAAAAGTTTAAATGAAATAATCGTTTACCACCAAACAATGTCAATATAAACTCTATTTTGGCGCAACACATTGGCTTTTTCAATAGGAACAAATAGTTAACTATGCACAAATTATGATTAGGGAACAACTTTCAAAAGGCTTTGATATTAGAAACTTCTATGGAATATACAAGTTTTTAAACTAGAATTGAACATAACACATGAAAATAGAGGTGAAATTGGTAATATGTCAATCTTAATTCTATCAAGTTCAACAAATTTTGATCCTTCAAAATTAATAACACCTGAGCTTTTATAGAACACAAGGCCTCAAAATGAGTTTCAGATCGTACATTGCTAAGTAAAAATAAGGCAATTAGAAAATAGCACGTGGCACAATATGGCAGGTGGCACTGGAAGATATTTGCCCCATTCTAGAAATAAGTCAAGGTTTCTTTGACTTCCTTCTCTATAGTTGAAATGCCTATGATACATGAGAAAATGTACATCGGGTCCACTTGTATCTCATCATAATTTCTTAGAGTGGTCAGGTGGATATAGAAGATCCATTCCTTCAAAATTAATAACACCTGACCTTTTATAGAACACGAGGCCTCAAAATGAGTTTCAAACCGCACATTGCTAAGTAAAAATAAGGCAATTAGAAAATAGCATGTGGCACCAGATGGCAGATGGCACTAGAAGATATTTGCCCCATTCTAGAAATAAGTCAAGGTTTCTTTGACTTCCTTCTCTATAGTTGAAATGCCTATGAGATATGAGAAAATGCACATCGGGTCCACTTGTATCTCATCATAATTTCTTAGAGTGGCCAGGTGGATATAGAAGATCCATCCACCTTTCTCCTAGTTTTTCCATCAATTCCTGGGTTCGGGAAACACATTGATGATCTTCAAAGAAACTCATCACTATGCTAACTTACCAAAGAAAACCTAGGTTTCAGCTTTACTGGTTATCCACTACTCTTCCTTGGGTGTTTCCTTCTGTACAACCATCTCTTAATTGCATATCTTTCTCTTGCTTCCGTGTCATTGGATTCAGTGGTGAGTTTGACTTGCATGAATATTCGCATCTCCACCATGGTTCGCTATCTATCAAACCTACATCAACATAATTCACATCATCTCAACTAGTCTCATTTAAATCCTTCAATGCATATGTCGAAAGAAATCATTATTAAAATCACGCTCCTACGATTTTAACTCTTTTTAAATTTCATGATTAAAATAATGCATCTTACGACTTTTGGGCATATCCTCTTATGCATATTTCTAGGTTTTAGTGTTATCAAGAATCCTTAGGTGACACGCTAAGTGTTTTTCTTAATTATATACTTTCTGCATACCCGAGTATCTAAATATCCAATTACTCGAATACTCAAATGCTCGCATTGCCGCTTAGATACTTTGCCACAACCATAATTAGAACTGGAAGACCTTCAATAGTGTGCCTTGGACACCTTGTTTGTCATGCACGTGGACTAGGAGCCTTACCTTTCTTCATTTGGAAAATAATATTTTCTAATTTCTTAAGAGTTATGGGAGCTATTAGTTGATTATTCATTTTTGACACAACCAATTTGGGAATGGAATCAAGAATAACTCTTTCAGCATGTTTTGAACCTTGAACATTTTCATGAAATAAAGTAGCAAAAAAAAGAAATAGCTTCATCATCAATTTCTTGAAAAGAAGTTAACTAAGTACCTTGAGAGGAAACAATAGAGGAAATAACATTGCTACTTCTCATATCTTTAATTGAATTATGAAAAAAGAGGTATTCTAGTCACCCTCCTTAAGCCAAGGAATCCTAGACTTTTGCTTCCAAAAAATATCCTCCCTTAATCCCATTCATGAAGCTCATGAGAAAGAGAAAATTCATCCTATAATCTTTGAAAATTCATACCAAAAGTCACGTATCTAAAAAGTGATGTCATTCAAATTTTCTGCACTTGTCTCTTTTGCCAAAAAATACTACCAAAGTGAAATTTATTCCACTATTTAAGCTTAAGGTTAACAAATTGAAGGCATTTAAAGAAGAAATATATAGCAGTACCAAAGGATGGTTTTCCTTACAACCACCAAATTGTCATATTATCTCTTATTGACTAGTCACAAAGCTACATTAATTAAAATTTAAATGGTGGTTTCTTGGGAATTGAGAAAGAGATAAAGCAAATTTAACAAGCTAAAGATCAAAACCATGCCATTGCAAAATTTTTGAAGTAGTAATCAAATTATCTCCCATCCAGTCAGTGGACTAGAAACTTGTCAAGACATTCATAGATGGAAGTTGCACCATATCTTTTATTATTCCAAGTATAACTGCCTCCACTTGGTTTAACAGATCTAGAAGATTAAGAAAAGATATATTCTCATGAAACAAAATTGAAGAAGAGTCAAGTATTTGTGATCCCCCAAGTTTTTCATCAAGAGAAAGAATGGCATTAAAGTCCCCAACTAAAATCTAAGGAAAATAAGAAGCTATATCATAGAAAAACTGAATATGAGACCACAAAGTCACCTTGCCAAGAAAATCAATTGAAGCATAAACATTAGAAAATAAAATTTGATTACTATAATCAAAACAAGTACCAACTAGAGATATAAAATGTTTACAAGAAAGCCAATAAGAAGGTGTAATTTGAAAAGGATTCCATAAAAAAGTTAAGCCTCCTACAGCGCCTTGCACACCTATACATTAGCATTGACTTCCTTTCCAAATTAAACTCTAGAGAAAATGAACATTTCCTCCACATAAAGTTTGGTTTCTTGAAGGAAAACCATATCAGGTTTATGAAAACGGATGAGATCACAAACAACTTTTTGACAAGAGGAGTTCCCCAACCACTAACATTCTAAGATAAAACAATCATTGATGAAGTTGAGGAAAGTTAGAATCTGAATCATGAAACACTCCAGATTGAATTAAAGATTCCTTTGATAACTTTCTCTTCTCTTGAACATTTTTCTTGTTTTCAATATTCTTTTGTTGTAAGCCCAATGTGGTAAAATTTCTTTTTAGAGATACCCCCATTTGAAGCACCTAAATCATGTGTATCACTAGGAAAAATACAATCAATAGAACTGACAAACATTGGAACATCTTGAATAGGAACTACAACATTCAAATCAAAGCCAAATGAAATAGACAAATGATTACCAAAAGACACATTCTGAAGTAACACATGCTTGTCAGAAGGAGGTTGAACTACTCACAGAGGTGGTTGGACCTCTAATGTTGGGAGATTTTAGGAAGAGCGACATCCTAGTGAGATACAAGGTTTTCAACTAGCGAAGAATCAAGATTATCAAAACTTTCCAAAATATCAAATCTATTACTCAATTTTCCTCTAGAAGAATCCTTCTTTTGACACATATTAATCGTTCCTTTATTACAAGATTGCACAGGAACAAATCCAATGGGATCAGGCTTATCATAAATAGTCGGGGCTTTCCCTTTCTCATTTACTTCAAAGATGGAACCTTAATAACACCTTGTTGAAAAGAAAAGGTATCAAAAACTTGTTTTGGACAATTCCTCTAAAGATGGCCATAATCATGACAAAGACGACAATGAAATGGAAGAGATTCATAATCTACTTGCTGAATCCAATTCATATTTCCCACTCAATTTTCCAATGAATCGGGTAAAGGATTATTGAGATCAATCTCAACACAAATATGAGCATAAGTAGTAACCTTTCTCTCAAGAGTTTGATGAGAATCACCAAGAGGCTTACCAAGAACCACAACAATGAAGTGTAAAATATCAGATCTCCAAAACTCCATAGGTAGTTGAAGGAGACAAACCCAGACTAGAAGTTGAGAAGGAAGCTCTTCCAAAGGATCAAAACCAACATACCAGGGCTTAATAAACAATCCTGCCTAATTGTGAAAATATGACCCTCCTTCAAACACCTTATTTCATTTTGTCATTCTAGTGAAAACTACAAAGAAAAAACCATTAGTTGCTAAGATAACCTCCATATCTCCCTAAGCCTACCATTAGGTGTGTGTCCAATTTAAAAAAAAAGGAAAAGTAGTTTTAAAACCCATAAACTTACAAATAAGACCATGTTCTAAAAGATAAAGTACATCCTCTACAATGATTTCTAGATTAATAATCACAATAGATTGTTCTTCCTTCTTTTGCAAACAACGATTCAAATGGGAACAAGTTTCTATTCTACGAATAACACTGACATCATGAATAGCTTGCATAAAAAATTAATTGCATTAAAATGTCTAAAAAATGAATCATCATCCATTCGAACTGCATCCTTAAATGAAAATGGTAAAAATCTGCCATAAATGATGAAAAGAAAATATTAAAAAACAGAAGAGAATTCAGAAATGATACGTGCAATAGCATGCAAAGCCAACGAAATTCCAGACGCAGGTCCTTCAAAATGGTCTCCTAGCCCCCCTATCCTTGGGGAAACGATATGTTGTCCGAATGATGAGAACTTTTTCTAGATATACTTTCTGGATGTACACTCCGATTGTAGGTACGAAGGTTCAACCCTCACATTTAATAAGATTCAACTATGTTGGCATCATCGGCGACATCGCCATTAGGAAAGTCTTTGCCATACTCGACAATCAACCGATGAAAATCTTAGTCCTCCGACCTCGGATTGGATAAGTGGTGTTGTGTTATGTGGGAGGTCCATGTTATGTGGGATTTTCATTACAAGAACGTGTTTTTTCCTTGTTTTTCTAATCGAAGAAATATATGACAGCACGAGAAAAACCAGTACAGAGAAAAACCAGTACAGCCGGGGGATTGTCTATACAGCTCTTAAAACGTTCATTTGATCGTATTTATTAATTAATTAAAAATAAAGAATACATTTACACCCAGGGTTTGAATGATTTGAATAGACACATCAACAGAGTGGTGTGGACTTTACTTTCCTTCCCTCCGTCCACTCAGAAGTAGATAACAACCCAAGACTAAAATAAAGATATGACAAAGGCATGAATTCAAAACATATGACCACTGGAACTCATTCAAACCTTGTACATTAATTAAACACACATGTCAGAAGCAACTCTTCTAGAAGATATAGTCAATTACTAAATATCAGCATTTCAATTTTTTGGTATTATCATATGACCACTGGTAGTCGTTCAAAATTAAACACACTTGTCAGAAGCAACTCTTCCAAAATATATAGTTCATTTATGATATTGCTATCAGGATTCACCCGTCTATTTATTATAATCTATTTTTTTGGTATTGTTTATTTTTTAAATAGTTAAAAAAATTAGTAAAAAATCATTGTACATGAAAATAGAAAGACTTATATGTCATGTTGTCATTGTACAATTACGTCTATTGACATAACTATTGACATAATTAGAAAATATGAGTGAACATCTCTTTTTTTTAAATATGGAACAAGATAGTCTTCTCATAACATGAATAATTCTAAATATGAAACAAAATAGTCTTCTCATAATATGAACAATAACATTATTATGAAATCTATTATCCTTCATACCTTTTTCCCAGCACAACACATAATCAGATATTACAGGAAACTGAATACTTATGACATTCCATTTTTTATTTTTTTACAAAAACAATCATAAAAAAAATATGTTTTATAATAAAATATTTTATTAAAATATTTTATAAATATATATTTTTTTTATTGAAACAATGCAAATAATACAATCAGAAGACAACGAAGGTTGCCAAAAGAAAGATAACAGTTACATAACAAATATGGCTGACAACCAGACATACAATCACTTAACAGAGCCAACGTACATCGAAACAAACAACTATACATCTCTACATACTTTACAAATATTTGAAATACAATTAATAGCAAAGCGACCAACAGTCAACAATATCCAGTCGAGCGGCAGACCCAGGCTGCTGGAGTCTCAGATCATAACATAATATTATTTTGTACAGGGTTATATTTAAAGTTTTATTTTGTGTTTAAACTATGCATCAGCTTAAATACAGGAGAAGAGAAATGAGCTGTCTTTAAACTATGCGGCATTTCCATTGGCTATAGTGAGCACGTTCAACACCTCCTCCATGGAAGGTCTCTTGGACTTGGAACGACGAACACATCGACACGAAATATTCAGCACAGTCTCAATAGATTCGATATGAGCCTCCACATCTGCAATCCTAGAGTCCACTAGATTTCTGACATCATGGCCAGCTCTGCTATTGCACACGTAGGTAACAAGAGCCTCTGGGTCGCCGGACGGCATTCTGATAATGGCCTTCTTCCCGGAAATGAGCTGCAATAGCACCACGCCGAAGCTGTACACGTCACTGGCTCTGGTCAGCCGCCCGACAGAAGAATAGTCCGGGTCCAAGTACCCGAAAGTGCCCTTCACTTCTGTGAAAACGTGCGTGGAGTCGGGGCCGATGAGCTTGGAAATGCCGAAGTCCGCCAGCTTTGCCTGTCCCGCTCCGTTTAACAGAATATTTGTCGACTTCACGTCCCGGTGTATGATGGCCCTCTCGGGGAAGCGGTGGAGATAGGCTAGTCCCTCTGCGCAGTCTACCGCGATCTGCAAACGGCGATCCCATGGCAGCACGTGACCGTCGCGGGGTCGGACGAGAAGGTCCTCTAGATTACCCCCGTCCATGTATTCGTAGACGAGAATGGGTTCTTTGCTGTCCTGGTAGTGTACCCCAGCAGCGCCGTCAGATTGGGGTGCCGGAGGCGCGATAGAAGCATCACTTCTTGGTCGAAATCATCCCGCCGTTGCAGCTTTACTATCCGCTTAACCGCCACCTCTTTACCGTTCTGTAGCTCGCCGCGGTATACTTTGGAGGAGCCGCCTTGGCCGAGCATGCGCTCGGAGTCGAACTTCGCCGTCGCCTGCTCGATCTCGCGCTTGGTAAATATGTGCAAAGCCTCCTCTTTGCTGCCAGCAGTTGATTCATCGTAGGAGCAGAAGAGTTTCTTCATTTTTGTCACGAAACGCGACACCCCAATCAGTACTAGTGCTGCGAACACCACACCTACACCGATTAGTACCCGCTTCCTCTTCCCTCCACCACTGCCGCCGCCGCCCGGCTTCATTACCTGCGTCACGCAGAGAACAAATGAATCCAAAGGGCTTTCTTGAGGATTTGGCCCCCACAACCCAATACTTACGGCTATCTCGCAGGGGACAAACTCCTTGGAATTAGTTATTTTTGAGAATTGCGTGATCTTCTCTATGACTTGGCTTTGACAGCTATCGCAGGCGTGAGAGCTGTTAAGATTGGGGCCGTTGCAGGCCATGAAGGCGTTGCGGAGGTCGACGGCCTCCCAAATTTCAGCCATTGTGGCGTATCTGCATGGCCCTGCGTTGGCTGTAAAGACCAGGGGATCAATCGTGCAGGCAAAGGAATTGGCGCCGTTGAAAAAGGCGGAGTGGATTAATCCCCTTGAATGGACATAGCGGACAAATTCCTCGGTGCAGCGATTCGAACGTGCTGCGCCTAGGAGAACCTCCCCTGTCTGATTGGCATAACGGGAGATTGCGACGACGAAGTAGGCGATGGCGTAAGAACAGCAGGCTCTTTGGCCGGTGACCAGCTCCGTGCTGTTTTGGTAGCAGGAGGGCGGAATCATGCGGGACGGCACTGCGAAATCATAAGGGCACCCGCTAATTCCTGTCTTGATTACACCCGATCCCAAAACAATCAGCCAAACACGCATCATCAATTTCGTCGGCATTTTTCTTTTTCTTGGGACTCCGGAAGTAAGGCGCCACCATATACATATATACACCTCTAATACCCCAATCCAAGAGAGGGTGAAGGAATTCTTGGATGAAGAGTTTTTCTTTCCGCGTGTCGACCCTCCGTGAGTTATCCGATAGATTACTTTCCTCGAATCGCCAGCTTATTGAAAAACCAGTCACTTCCCGTGAGTAACCAGGTCAAAGAGTGACATATTCATGGAATTGCCAGCTTATGTGACGTGTGAATGTCGTCGGCACTCCGGATGGATGCTGATTGTAACAATTCTCACCTGTTTGGAATGTTATCGAGCCGCAAGCTGGTAGTACTGGCTAAACGCCAATTATCGGGCGTGAAGATGAATGTATAGACAATATTATCTCATATATTGACTTAGAATTTACAATTTGAATATGGAATCTTATCGTTCAAATCTTCACGCAGATCGATTGTATTTAGATTTCGTTTTTTTCATGACTTTGTGTGAAATAAGGCTGAGCTGTTTCTGGCTCCAACTTATTTCCTGTCAAACATCTTTCGTTGTGACCTGTACAACTGAAGAACATTGCTTTTGAAGAATGTCGCAGCTAACATTCGAAACACATCTTTTTCTTCCACTAAATCTAGGAGAACGCCAACAAACATTAATGATAGACTAGGTATCTGTTAATCGACTAGTTGAATTCCTCCCCAAAATCTGTTGTCAGACGAAGTCAAAAGTTTTATAAAGTTGTCGAGAACATGAAATTGGCAGACGAAGTCGAGTTCTGGAAGTGATAGATGCCAACGATATTACAGAATTACAACTACTTCCACTACCTCTTCTCGGTTAAGTTTATTGAAACTAATTCAAATTTAATTTTTGTTATTCTTTATATCATGAGAGATCATTTATATAAAGATAAGGATAAATAAAGAAGGATTAGAAGTTAATCTAATTGTCACAAAGTGACAAAAATATAAAAAACTTCATGATGATATATAATCATTTCTTTTGTCTAGAATGTATCATTTATCTAATTATTAAGTTATGTAGTGTGTGGGTTCTTGAGTTATGGTTCATTTGTCATATAGTTGGTATCTATGATACTCTCCTTGATACATTAGAGGGAGAGAACTTGATCTTACATCCACATCAAATAATATTATAGTAGTTAGTCCATTTTTAGTATCTACCAAAGGCAAGGGACTATTGTTTTCCAAATCGCTTAACGGGGCGAATAATTCATGTACCTTTCAAAGAATGATGTTGGCAAATTATTTGGTGCGGATGAATTTTGGGGTTTGGTTATGTTTTGAGGGGGAAAGATGCAAATTTTAAAAAAAAACATATTGTAAAGGGCATTTATCAAGGATGTGATTGGTTGTGAAGGTTTGAGTCATTTTTGCAACCTTCATGTAGTTCGAGATTGGTATGTACTTTTGAACAATAAAAAATGCTTTTTTAGTTGTGCTGTGCAGTATCGAGTGATCTTTTAGTAATAATTTATTGTAGCTTTTGTTGTTTTCTGTACTCTATGGGGGTTGTTTAGTACGTTTTACAGTACTTTTTATGTATGTGTAATGATTACAAGGTGTTAATGTAAAGTGCTTAAAATGGGTGTTTGTAGGTGTTGTTTTGACCAATGGTATGTTATAATTTATGAGTGGTAGGTGATATTTGTTTGGTTTGGATTATAAAGATGCGAGGTCTTTAAGGGCATCGTAGGTTTGAGCTTCTAGAGGCGGTGGTAGGTGGAGAGCTTTCAATGCAATAACGCTAATTTTGCTGCAATTTTTTGTACATTTTCAATATTTTGATTGGCACTCGGAAGCCCGCATATATTAAACCTTTTTAGTAGCTTGATCTTTAATGGGCCTAAAGTCACGGTGAAATATTTCATGCAGTTTTTTTCATCCTCTAAATAGTTCTTTGAATGCACTAGATGAGTCACGTGGCAATCACTCGCTATCCCTCGCGGTATCAGCATCGTCGAGAGATTCTTTGTGGGCTGGAAGGGAATGACTAGGATTCAATCGATAGGATTAATCATAGCCCTCAGGTCTTGGGGCCACTAGCATTATCGCTTCTTAGAGTGGTGGGGTCTACAAAAGGGATGGGACACGTGCCTTTCGCCTGCTATCCCTCGCAGTATTTCATGACATCAACATATCAGGGCAGGGCAGCAGGGAACAATCTAGATTTAATCAGTGGGCCTAGGGTGCTTGTTTAAACAATTTTAATTTCAGGTTCCCTAATTTGTGACCTAGGAAAAAGGAACGAGTTTAGGCTACCAAAATATTTTGACATGTGTTATCATTTGTTTTATGCTAGTAGGTGGGTCTTTCTTGCTACTTGTTTGCATAGCACAAGATTCCAAGAGCAATAGGTTTGTTAGGTTTTGTGCATTGGATGATTGGCGAAGAGATGGTTGGTGGGAATAATTTTAAAATTTGTCAATGAATATTATATATAAGGATAGAGTTGATGATTGTTATTATTATTTATGATAGTTTGTATAGATTGGCATATTTATATGTGTACTGAATAAAATTTATGGTTATATTAAATTAATCAATTTAATGTGTGGTAGGTTTATTTGATGGTGGAGTGTGTGAAAATGGATTATATGTGTTTTGTATTTATTTGTTTGTTGTTTTACATATGGTTAATAAATATGGTTCAAGGGGGGTATAATGGTGCCTGTAAACAGAGATGGTACTTTGTTTTGGGTTGGGATGTTTTTAATGCTAGGACATAAAATTGTAATATTATTTTGGGTTGAAGGGTTTTAGAGGTTGGTTTTGGTAGAAGAGATTTTTGTTGTTTAAACTTTGGTTGATTATATTTTGAAAATTGATAGTATATCATGGAACATTGTTTAAGACCATTTCAGTGGGTTGCTTGTTGGCTTGAGGTACGGTATATATGTAGTTGGGAAGTGAGTTGGTTGTTGGCTTAAGGTACAATTTGCATGTAGGGAGTTGTCATTCAGTATAATATTTTCTATAGATTTCATATCATTTTGGTGGGTTTCTTGCTAGCTTATGGTCTGACCTACATGTAGGCAGGCATCGTTCAAAATAAATATTGTACATCCAAGTGGATTTTGGCATGATTAAAGTTGGTTTCTTGGTTACCATGAAAAAGGGATAGTGGAAGGTGTTGTTATTTAATGCAATTTTTAGAGTGGGTGTGGTCGAGATAAGTGCTTTGATAGAGAGTGTGGTTACATAAGTATTGTAATTTTCTTCTTGCAGTTAGGCTTTCCTTCTATGTAATTGTAGCTAGTAAGGTGGTGGGTGATTTTTTATGTTTTGAGCTCCCTCATCCCTAGCATTGTGAGCGAGGTGTACGGATTTTGGAAGTATTTTGGGGTGTTCTCATGTGTTGGATTTAGCATATTATGCAATATATTTGGTGTTAAATGTGTTGCCTATTGTCTTGTGCTCTAGAATAGTGAAGCAATTATTTGCGGGTTTTTATTCGTTTTTAAAAAAATAATAATGAAGCATCATTAGATGCATTGATGGATTTGGTGTCTAGGGAGTGTATGAGCGATGACGAAATTTGGGAAATTTTAAGTATTAGGGTTATGTTATAGTGGAGTGTTAAATGATTGAAAATAATGTTTTTGATGAATGTTTTTAATTGTTTGATGGGATGAAAGTTGTTTCAGGGATAGCTAAATTAGGAAACAAGAAATTGGTTGAAAGAAACAATAAACTATAGGAGAGAATAGTGGACAATGAGAATATTTGAGTGAAGAAAATTAGAACCAAACCAGAGACAAGTTGGGAGTGGTTTGTACAACATATGCTACAGTGAGAGAAGGATGTGATCAAGTGTGTAAGTGTCTAGATTCAATTGAAGGATCGTAAGAAAAATTGTGTGCTTGGACGTAGTGATTATTGGTGTGAATTTTGAAACCTTTGTTTTCCTTTGTGGAATAATTGTGGACTGGCTACTGTGAATTTTTGATGCTTGTATGCATGATCACATTCCTCTTTCACTATAGTGAATGTTGTCCATAGCTTATAGAACTTGTTTCTTGGCTGGTTGAAAGTTTCCTAAATATTTCTTTTTCTTTACTATTATGGGCCTTCTCCTTTTGTTTGTTGTGGCTTTTGTCCAAATTCTTATTTTTTGAAACACGAGATTTGATATTATGGTTGTTCCTTCTATGGTAAAAATTCATTGGTTTACCTTACCTCTATAAAATAGATGGGTTTTTTAATTTTGTTATGGGGTTAATGTAGATTTTGTTATTGTAAAGGACTATAGTGTTTTCTGTATTGTGGAAAATGCAAGGAGAATGTCTTGAAGGCCATTGCAAATATAGATGGTATGTATTTCCATGTTCAAACATACAGTTTTTGGGATATGTTGGAGAACTCTATTATTGAATGAATATAATTTATATGATATACATTTTATAGGTGTTGACTCTATTCAAGTGGATAGCTCCAGGAAATAGCCATGAAACTAAGAAAGTCCAAAAAGAATGCAATACTTTTCATTGTTAAAGATGCAAGCTAAGAAGAGGGGAGGTCCAAAACACCCATCTCAGCTATTTTATCTCAATAATGGAGATGTTATAGATTTTAGTTTTCCTAGGAGTGTTCTACAGTGTAATGTGTAATTGAGACAAGGTAGAAATAAAAATAGTTAATTTCAGCTACATGGTCTTTGGAAGCCACAAATTATGTTTGCTAATAATATTCTTAAGTCATTTTAGACAATGAGTTTGGGATTGCTACATTAAGCTATTTTCTTTATTGGGGTTTAATGGGGTATGATTTTTTCTTATATATATGAGCCATATTTATGCAATAACAATACTACAAATTATTAATTCCGATGAAAATATCATAAATAATAACAATCATTGATTTTGTTATTATATATAATATTTATTGATGAATTTTAAAATTATTCTCAGCAACCGTGTATTCACCAATTGCACAATGCACAAAACCTAACAAACCTATTGCTCTCAGAATGTTGCGTTATGCAGACACATAGCAAAAATGGCTCACCAACTAGCATAAAACAAATGATAGCATGCGTCAAAATATTTTAGAAGGCTATAATCGTTCATTTTTCTTGAGTCACAATTCAGGGAACCTAATATTAAAACTATTTAAAGAAGCGCCCTCCTTTCGAAGATTGAATCTAGACTGTTCCCCGTTAGGCTACCTTGATATGTTGATGTCATAGTATTAACACTATTATTACATGTACTTAGGTCCAATAGAATACTTGTAGCCTTCCTAATTTATATTGTGTTGAGTGTAATTTGAATGGATATTGATTGAAACAATTTTTTATTTTTTATTTCAAAATATATTAGTCACATAAAATTCGGAGTTGCATATATATCATAAAAGGTTAGAGGATCTGAGAGATGTGATTAATCGTGTCGATTGAATCCTGGCGGTTTTCATGGAATTTAGATCTAACTAAGAACAAAGAACCATGTTTGTTTATAGGAATTATTATATCTGTCCTAGAACTGTATTTATTAACCATATGCATAGTAATGAACAAATAAATACAAAAGACATGTAATCCAATTTTAAACACTTGAGCATTAAGTAAACCTATGGCAAGGTAAATTGATTAAATTAATATAATGAATAATCCTATTGGGAGCATGCATATAAATATGTGGATATATGTAAACTATATAACATACATTTAGACAATCATACCGGGTCAAATGTCATGCGGGTCAAGAGTCCTTTAGTTATTTTCCTTCTATCCTAGGTCTGAATTCATGATATGCATAAGTTGTTTATCTTATAAATCTAGTGAACGATCCCCTTTTTAAGTCATTATTTGGTGCACATGTCTATTAAAATGCTTAAGTCATGGTCAGGGTGGCCCACTGCTTTGTTTCCATTGGTTTCCTACTAGCCAGCACGAATAAAATAATTAGACAAAAGAAACAGTGGGGAAGTAGGCAAGCGACACCTGTCCCCTCTTGTGGTGGGTCCTACCATTGTGCATAGGCATTAGTGGTGAAGAGTATTGAAATCAATGGTTGTGGTGTGATTGCATGGACAAATCTTGAGCATTCCTCACTATCCCACGGGGGACCGACAACCTTGTTTGATCTCTTCATGGGGTAGCGGGCAATTGACACATGGCAACATCACCATTGCCATCATCGAGAGGACTGTTGAGGACATAAATATTTGATTAAATATTTGACGATGGCTATGGACATGGTAAAAGACCTAGGCCAAGGTAATCTGTGATGGAGTGGATGTGGAGATGTCAAAGAGTAGTATGGATAATCTTACCCACACAGGGATTTTCCTTGAATTGAAGATATTTTAAAATATTATGAGAGCAATAGGTTTTCTAGGTTTTGTACATTGCATGATTGGTGAGAATAGGTTTGTTAATCAATTGAAGATTACAGTGATAGGGAAAGATTTGAGTCAATCATTGATGTAAATAATAGATTGTGACAAAATATGTTTTAGTGTACACATCCATCCTTAGATTATTTTGATATCAAGTCCTATTAGAAATGCATTGTTCATTACAAGAGACTGGATGGGTCACTGATTGTGCACGCACAAAATTGAAGCAAATGTAGGTCAATGTCCACATTAGAACAACAATTGACAAGATTTTTTGATTTGTGATGTTGTCATGGAGGGATATGTTGCTCCAATTTTTAAGCTATAGGTGGTATCATTGAATATTATGCATTAGAACGCCCTCATTGCTTCTTTATGTCACTTCTAGGTGCTTAAGGTTCATTCTGATCATCTGCTTAATCAATTGGAAATGACAGTGATAAGATGAAGTTTGTAGAATTCTTTTTTACTATTTAGTCAATCATTAATGAAAATAGTAGACTTTGACTAAAAGTGATTTAATTGTATAGATTTATTCTGAGATTATCTTAATTTAATCAAATTGTTAGTGTAGGTTTTTTATTTTCCTTATGTTTGGAAATATTTATTTTTGGGTAAACCCACAAAAGTGGTTTACAATTCAAATGAGGAAGGAAAACTTGTAAAAAATGACCCCATGCCAAAAATTTCATTATGGGGGTTCGAATGAACTCATTGGTTAGAATGAACCAAAAAAGGGTTTGAGCGAACCCATTCAATGCATGCACGAACAAAAAACAAGTGAAAACCCCTTTTGGGAAGGGGGTTCAAATGAATCCTGGTTCACTCAAACCCCTGGGGGTTCGCTAGAACCCCCTTGGTTCTAGTGAACCCCACTTTTCCCTGATTTTTGACCTTGTTCACAAAAAACCTAAATTTTTGCGCTTCGAAGCTCGGGTTGAGGATGAAAATGGAGGAATCTTTACAAACCCAACTAGAATCAAGTACTCCTCGGAACGAACTATCCAACAAATATAATTTAATATGTTTTGGTTTTATTATGTATTTGTTTTTTTAGTTTTATTAAACATAGGTTTTTCATCAAAAAATGAAGGTATTTGTTTTGCACATGTGGAAAAATAGAAAATTATCAAAAAATAAAATAAAAATATGAGTGCATCAGATATTGAATTCCTTGATCCAACAAAACAATAAAAATTGAATTTCGATATATACAAAAAGTTACGTGTTATACGGTCACGCTGTCTAAATTATAATTGGTTTGACTTCGAAACTTGATTAAAGAAAAAATATTCAATAAAAAACTATCTAACCAAGTGGAAGCACTAGATATCAGAGTTACAAATATAAATTTTAAATAATTAGAATTTTATCCTTCATGGCAAAAAAATTATGCGTTATATGGCGTGGGTCACTTTTTTAAAATGTTGATTTATGAAAAAAACCAGTTTTCATGGGAGATGGAAAAAGAAGTGCAATCTGATTCCAAAAATTTTGAAAAAAATATTTTTAGAATCTACAAAAAAAATGTGATGAGACTCTAGTTTTCATCATCTTCAAATTCCTCACAGTTTAGTTGCTATAGGCGCCCGAATGTGAAGATTTAGTTAAAAAATAATAATTTCAGTGTCCAATTTGGCCAAAAATTGTAAACCACTATTGTGGGATCACCCTTTCCTTACACATATCATTAAGCTTGCTTAGGTTATATGAGACATTGTTAATATGAGGACACATGGCATAATCCATCACTTACATCTGTCACTCTCACCCACCTTTGGGTAGTTGAGCCTCACATCCTCTTTTGGATGTATTTGAGACCTCTCATAACCATTTGTTTGTCTTTACTGAGTTGGTGCAACCATGTAATTTGGCATTTACCATTTTAAAATTATTCTCACTAATCATTTTTTGGCCAATCATGCAATGTAGAAAAGCTAACAAACCTATTGCTCTTAGAATATTTCCCTATGCAGACATGTAGTAGAAAAGACCCACCAAGTAGCATAAAACAAATGATAATACACGTCAAAATATTATTATTTTCAAATTTAGATTTAAATGGTTAAGATAGATAATGGAGGCTCTTGAAAATAGTTATGCTTCTAGTACATGGTATATTCAAGATCTATTTCAAAAAAATGAGAAAAAATAATCCATATGTTAAAGTTTGAAGATATAAATACAAAAAAAATTTACAGGGAAAAACTACAATAGAAAAGTTGAGGCCTCCTTAATTTCAAGTTTTAGTATTTTGGCAATGGGGAAATTATCATGTGAATTTTTAAAAATAGATATGCATTCACTTTTTATTATATATATTATATGTGAAGCCAAATATGAGCACAAATTAATATAATTGATGAGCGTTCAATGAATTTTTGATGGGTGGTTGTAGTTGTATTCGGGAAGCAATGTTGGAAGAAGTGAATTCCAGAGAGGGAAGTAATTGTTTGGAGCACCAGATTTGTAAATTGAAGTCTTCAAAATAATATATTGTCAATAAATTTCCAAATATGAATGGTTGATCTTGAATTACGTATTAAGTGACTTAAAGTCATGAAACCCAAAATAATATTTTATCCTTGGGTGGCTATCGGTAGTTGGAGGTTGCTTAAGTTATGGGTTGAGGTTTTGGAGTCATTTTGGTGATTGGTGCCTGGAGCCAGGCAATTAGTAGTTCCATGTGTTGGAATGTGATGTTGTTGATTGTTGTCATTAATGGTTGTCATTGATGTCAACATATCTTGGTTGATTGATTAAGGTTCGGTTTTGATGCTTTGGTGATCCGAATTGGCATGCTCTGAATGTTGTGCTATGATGATCTATCTTTGGTCATGCTTTTCCCGGTCCCATTCATTTTGCAACATACTGAGATGCACTCTTATGGGTTCAGAACCAATCTGGAAATTGGCTACCGTGCCCCGGAACATTGTTTGCATTGTAACATGTATATTTTATTCTTTGGTTCTAGATATCATGGTTAATATGTAGTGTGCTGATTTGAGCGAGGAGGTTTTGAATGGTCCATGTTTCATTCCTTTCCACTATGGGAATGTTTTGTGGTGACCTAATTCAAATTGTGTATGGCCGACTTAGGAGATTATGAAGGAATTGAATGGTATAAGTAAGAGTTTATTTTGTTCAATGAAATCAAGTGTGGTGAATGCTAATATGAAAATCCAGATATTATGAAGTGTGTGAAAGTATACAATCAGAAGCAGGAGATAGTGAGGTTGTTCCAGTGTGACAGTTATTTCAATGGTGGATTTCCTTTCATCACTTTTCTGGCAGTGAGCCCTTTTCTTTTGGTAGTGAGCCTTTATACTTTTTCTATAATAGTCGGGTAGTGAGCCCACCGGTAGTGAGCCTTACCTATAGTGAGCATTTTGGTAGTGAGCCTTTGTAAAAATCACCTTAACTAGTATTTTATAATTGATAATTAGCATCCTCCATGTTTTTTTCCTTCTTGGATTTCCATGTAAATTATGGTGTTCATTGTGCATGGTGTTGTTATGTGCTTTCATATTCATGTTTGTTTTAATTATTATCTGATTGATTTAAGATTGTTTCGGTTTAATTAAAAGTCAAGAAAAATATTTTGTGATAACTGATTCACCCCCCTCTTAGTTATCTAGACTGTTCAAAAATTGGTATTAGAGCTTTGGTTCCTCAAGGAAGAGCTTAACCTCTTGAGGTAGATCCAATGGTGCACAAACTAGCAATCCCTGTGTTTGATGGATCTGACTATAGTTTCACGAAAGTATAGATGAGAGGTTACCTGATTTCTCTAGGCTACAAGACTTGGAAAGTTGTTGAGAAAAAATACGTTGTACTGACAAATGGTCCTAGTATTGCGGATGAGATCTCAACCTATGAAGAAAATGAAAAAGCAAGGTATGCATTCTTTAGTGCTTTGTCTAAGATTGAGTTGCAAAAACTTATTTCATTGAGCACTACTTATGAGGTTTGGGAAAAGTTGAAAGAAATCTATGAAGGAAATGATAGAGTCAAATTATTAAAGAAGTTGAAAGCTAAGTTTAGATATGAAAATTTGAGAATGGAAGAAGGTGAAGATATAGCAAGCTACTTTCAGAGAGTTGACAGTGCAGTAAATGAAGTCAAAAATCAAGGAGGCACTCTAACAGATGAAAGTGTTATGGAGAAGATTCTAATGACCCTACCGAAAAGATTCAATGACAAGATCTCGGCTATTGAGGAAGTTTATGATCCGAAGAAATTCACCAGAGAGAAACTATTTGGCACCTTGATTGCGTTTGAGATGAGGAAATTTGGAAAAGAAAAGGAGAAATATGAAACAACCTTTAAAGCCACTAAAACAGAAGAATATCCGAATAGTGAAAGTTCATATGAGTTGGAAGAAAACTTCGTGCAAGAAAACTGAAGAAAGGTACTGACAAGTACAAATGTATGTTACCTCTTAAATGTTTTAGAAGTGGAAAGATTGGTCATTTAGAAACTAGGTGTTCGGAAAAAGGAACAAGAAAAAAGTTTAAAAGAATCAATAAGAAGGCTTGTTATGTTAATGAAAAATGCTAGTATTTTAGATGATGAATCAGATCAAGAAGATTGTAAATGTTTTTGGTGGAAAAGGATGAACCTAGATTTGATATCTCTAATATTGAACTCTAGAATCTAATGATAACACCAAAGCTGCACATTATATGTTAAAAGAAATAGAGATGAATGGTTGATTGATAGTGAATGTTCGAATCATATGACCGGTGACAAAAGTAAGTTTGTGAATCTTGAGAAATATGATGGAGGTTCTATTAGATTTGGAGATGATAAAACAACACAGATTTATGGAATTGGTTCTATTACCTTTGATGGAAAACATAACATTGACAATGTTTACTATGTGAAGGGTTTATATCATAATCTTTTAAGTGTTGGATAGATGTGCGAGAATGGCTATAATGTTGTATTTCAGGATGATGGTTGTGAGATCCAGAAGAGTTCTAGAACTGTTATTGCAGCAGGAAAAAGAACAAGTGGGAATATGTATCAATTGGAAGGAGCTACAAAGAGATGCTTATCATCTCAATGCAATGAAAATTGGCTTTGGCACCAAAGGATGCATCACATCAAATTCAAAAATTTGGTAAGGATAATTTCAACAAGAGCAATCAAAGACTTTCCAAGACTGACCAAACCAGATAGCTTTATTTGCAAAGGATGTCAAGAAGGAAAACAAACCAGATAAACATTCCAAGGAAAATAAGAATCATATACCTGATTGTTGGACCTAGTACACACTAACTTATGTGGTCCAAGTAGAAAAATAAGCTTACAAGGTGAGAGATATTTCATGCTTTTAATAAATGATTATTCCAAACTAACTTGGGTTACATTTTTAACAGAAAAATCAAAGGCTTTAGAAAAATTCAAGATTTTCAAGGCAAGAGTTGAGAATAAATTTCATAGGAGAATCAATTGCTTAATATTTGATAGAGGAGGAGAGTTTACTTTTGATGAATTCAACAATTTCTATGAGAAACATGGCATTAAAAGATAACTATCTACTCCTAGAATACCTCAACAAAATGGTGTAGTGGAAAGAATGAATCAGACAGTTCAAGAAGCAGCTAAAACAATGATCAAGGAAGTAGGTTTACCAGAGGTCTACTGGAGAGAAACGATACACACAATAGTTTACACTCAAGTAACAAAGTACTGTTCCAAAGGAGGTATGGAAAAAAATCATATGAGCTATGGAATGGAAGAGCTCCCATAGTAAAGTACTTCAAAAAAATTGGAAGTAAATGCTACATCTAGAGAGATGAGGACAATCTTGGAAAGTTCAACAGTAGAGCTGATGAAGGCATATTTTTGGGTTACTCTACAAGAAGCAAATTGTATTGGTGTTACAACAAGAGACTGAATAAGATAGTTGAAAGTAGGAATGTGAAAGTGGATGAAGATGTTCAAAGAAATCTTGACATGCATATTGAATATGAATCATATGACCCAGATGAAAAAGGAAAGAAGCATAAGAACGAAGAGAAAAAGGAGGCTTCAACATCTACAACTAAAACCCCAAGGTTTGTATAGAGAAACCACTCAGAAAATTAGATTATTGGAGATAAGAATAAAGGAATCATCATAAGAAGCAAAACTCAAGAACAAGTATTATTGTGTTTACTCTCGGAAACTGAGCCAAAGACTATAGAAGAAGCATGCAATGATCAGAATTGGGTGAAAGAAATGAAAGAAGAGCTTGATTAGATAGTAAAAAATTAGACTTGGGAACTTGTGCCCAAACCAGCAGACAAAAATGTAATTGGAACAAAGTAGGTATTCCGGAACAAGTTGGATGAAAACGGAAAAGTAATGAGAAACAAGGCAAGATTAGTTTGCAAAGGTTACACTCAAATTGAAGGTATTAATTTTGAAGAGACATATGCCCCTATTTCCTGGATGGACGCGATCCTAATGTTCTTAGCTTTTGTATCTTTTAAGGATTTCAAAGTCTATCAAATGGATGTAAAATCAACATTCTTGAATGGAGAATTGAATGAAGAAGTCTACTTTGAGCAACCAGAGGGATTTAAGTCCGGAAGTGACCCAGATGTTGTTTGTAGGTTGAAGAAAGATTTATACGGATTGAAGTGGGCACCTAGAGCCTGGTATGGTAGATTAGACAAGTATTTGATTGGAAAAGGATTTTAGAAGGGATCTGTTGACAATAATTTATACTACAAAATTTACTTAGATCAAATTTTGATTGTTGTGGTTTATGTTGATGACATAATCTTTGGAGGAAATGATGATATGTGCAAATGAAATGCAAGAGGAATTCGAAATGTCTATGATAGGTGAGTTAAATTTCTTCCTTGGACTACAAGTAAATCAGAATAGCAAAGGAATTTTCATCTCTCAGTCAAAGTATACTAAAGAATTATTGAAGAAGTTTGGATTAGAGAACTCCAAACTGGTTTGTACACCTATTGTTACCAGATGCAAGTTGACAAAAGAAGATGATTAACCTAAAGTCGATGCAAGTATGTATAGGTCAATGATTGGAGGATTGTTATATTTGACTACTAATAGACCAGACATTATGTATGTTGTTTGTTTAGCAGCTAGATTTCAGTAAGAACCAAAGGAATCACATGTTGGAATAAAAAGGATCTTTAGATATTTAAAGGGTACAGAAGATATGGGGTTATGGTATCCAAAGGATTTAGATTTCCCTTTGCAGCTTATATTGATGTTGATTGGGCCAGGTGTGTTGTTAACAAGCGGAGCATAAGTGGTGGAGCTTATTTCCTTGGCTCCCGGTTGGTTGCTTGGTCAAGTAAGAAATAATATTTTGTATCTTTATCTACTACTAAAGCTGAATACATTGTAACATCCTCATGTTGCACTCAGGTACTATGGATGAAACAAACACTGAAGGACATTGGCATATCATTTGATGAACCAATCTCAATTATGTGTGATAATGCCAGTGCAATAAACATCTCCAAGAATCTGATACAACACTCTAGAACAAAACATATATCCATTAGATATCACATCTTGAGAGAGAAGGTATTGGACAATGAGGTAAGACTTGAATATGTACCTACAAAAGAGCAGATTGTAGAAATTTTCACAAAACCATTGAGCAAAGATACTTTTGAGTATCTCTGGAAAAAGTTAGGGGTTCTTCCCCCTCCTAGTCTACAATAATTTTCACTAGGGTGTGCATTGGTCCAGGGTAATATAAGCTCATCCTTATCTAGATCAATGCTTGGTGGCTTCCTCATAGGGGGAGCGAAGTAATTTTTTTAGGGGGATTTTTTTCCCTTTGTCCTTGATGTCAAAGGGGGAGAAGAAAAGAAGGTCCTTGATGTTGTTGATGAATGCTTCCATCAATGAAAAAGGGGGAGATTGTTGGAATGCGATGAGCTGTTGATTGTTGTCATTAATTGTTTTCATTGATGTCAACATATCTTGGTTGATTGATTAAGGTTTGGTTTTGATGCTTTGGTGATCTGGATTGGCGTGCTCTGGATGTTGTGTTGTGATAATATATCTTTGGTCATGCTTGTCCTAGTCCCATTCATTTTACAACATATTGAGATACACTCTTATGGGTTCAGACCAATCTGGAAATTGGCTAACGTGCCCTAGAACATTGTTCTTTGGTTCTAGATATCATTGTTAATATGTAACATGTTGATTTGAGCAAGGAGGCTATGAATGGTCCACTTTCATTCCTTTCCACTGCAAGAATGTTTTGTGGTGACCTAATTCAAATTGTGTTTGGCCGACTTAGGAGATTATGAAGGCATGCAAATGTATAAGTAAAATTTGATTATATTCAATGAAAGCAAGTGTGGTGAATGCGAATATGAAAATCCAAATATTGTGAAGTGTGCGAAAGTATACAACCGAAGGAAGGAGTTAGTGAGGTTGTTTTGATGTGACAATTATTTCAACAATGGATTCCCTTTCATCACTCTTCTAGCAGTGAGCCCTTTCCTTTTAGTAGTGAGCCTTTTTACTTTTGGTTGTAATACCTGGGCAATGATCCCATTGATAGTGAGCATTTTGGAAGTGAGCCTTTGTAAAAATCACTATAACTGGTGTCACCTTAACCATTGTTTTATAATTGAGAATTAGCATTCTCCATGGTTTTTCCCTTCTTGGGTTTCCACATAAATTTTGGTGTTCATTGTGCATGGTTTCAAAGTTATGTGCTTTCATGTTCATGTCTATTTTAATTATTATCTGATTGATTTAAGATTGGTCCCATTTAATTAAAATTCAAGAAAATTATTTTTTGATAACTGATTCACCCCCTCTCAGTTATTTGGATTGTTTAACACCATGGAGTGTCAAAGACTTCAATATCATCTAAGTTGATGTCAGGTATTTGTTCACAAAAATCAATGGTTGAGATTGGGGATTATTGATCGGGTGGTTGTTGGGTGTCTGCACTACTAAGAAGGTGATCTAATCAGTTTGTTGTGGTTATGTGTGGTTGTGACATCTTTCATCGATGGGACCGAGCCTCGGCTCATGGTTAATGGTCTAGAAGGAATCAACGGTCAACGCTAAGTTCATGAAAGATGGATGGTTTTCACAAGATCAAAGATTGTAAAGGGTGTGGCAAGATCAAAATGCAATATAACCATTGGATGAAC
Source organism: Sequoia sempervirens (assembly GCA_007258455.2). Lineage (NCBI taxonomy): Eukaryota > Viridiplantae > Streptophyta > Pinopsida > Cupressales > Cupressaceae > Sequoia > Sequoia sempervirens. The sequence goes on along the minus strand of VDFB02000007.1, from coordinate 42,953,331 downwards.
CTTGGATGGGTGGTTGTGGTTACATTCTAGAAGAAAATGTCTAGAGTACTAGACTTGTGAATTGAAAGCTCTGAAAGAACACTATAACCGTTAGATGTAAAAATATTAATAGTTGTCATTTTATTATTTATTAAATTGCTTAAAGTCATCATAGAATTTTTTTGGAAATAATATTGTCACATCAAATGATGAATTAAATGTTCAAGTGTTGTGTATTTGATGTCTTTGTTCTATATATATTTGTTTAACTTGGTTTTTTTCATATCATTTGTAATATATTTGGCTTTGCTTTTTTTGTTGTCTATTCTCTATTTTACTGGGATATTATGGAGTTTTCATTGCATTTCATGCTATCCATTTTTTTGGGGAGAAAAGAAGCAAGGACTGATACAATAGATGAAAGTTGGATATGGTTTTTTATATTCCTTTTTTGTAGGTTGAGGAGGCTATAAGAATAATTATGGGTAGGGAATGGCTTGAGAACAACTCATGTGTGCTATTTTCTAAAGTGGCATTTGTTTTCTTGTCTAATTGCATGCACATTTTGTTGGATAAAGATTTGGTAAGGACATTGGGAATACATTATTTTTCAGCCTTTTATTTATTCTATTTCTTCGTTGGAGTTGACACTTGAGCATTACAATTTTGAAAGTGGGTTAGCACCTATTGGTGGAATTTTTTCGCAGGCTTGAAATATCTGCTTCGCCAATGCAATATTTTTCCTTGGTTAATATGAGGTGTGGTCTAGTGTGTAACACGATAAATGAATCATTACAAAGTCTCAAATTTTGGAGGAAGGATTTGGGTGACTTCCTCTTCTTTTCATCTGTTAATTTGCTTAATTCAATTCGCCTCTTGCTGGAACACCCAGTTGAGGCCTTTTGCTATTGATACATTTTTTTTTGTAATGGATTGTGTCTGTATTATATTGGAGAGCTATTCTAATGTGTATTTTATGATTGGTTATGTTTTTGCGGTTAGTGTTTTTTTGGTCAAGCTGGATATGTCCTTCATGGCTAGTCAACTAAAAATACTTCTCATGGTTTTATTCTTGTAAATGTTTTATCATTTTTTCAATATCGAAATGCAATTTTCATGCCTAAAAAGATATATATATATATATATATATATATTGTATGTAATTTCAATTTCAATTTATATAGTTCTGATTGTATGTGAGCGAAATTTATTGTGACTTATTATAAATATTAGTGTATATTGATAATGATTAGGCTAGAACAATTCATTTAATTCTCTATATTTTCAATGTTTCAAAATACTCTGCCTTTGAATTAATTGTCAATCTTTCTATTGGGGCGGGTGCAAAAAGATGGGGGGCCAAATTGTGGCCAAAATTTAAAAACACTTCTGATAGGCTATAACACGAGCACGTTATAATGTGTTCACATTATGGCTTGGTGTGTTGAGCCTAAGGCTCAACCACATCAATCCTATTATGTGCTAGTGTTACGAGTTATTAAAACAAAAAAAAGCAAATTGAATTCATTTTTATGTTGACTATTTTTTCGGCTTCTCGCGGCCAAAAACCATTCTCTTGCGTGCTCGCATTATAGGAGGAGACAATCTTGCATTTTTTTTTGTCAATTTGTTGCTATCTCGTTGCCAGGATGCTACCACGTCAACATGGAGGTTGAATAGGTAAGGATTTTTTTCTTTTTGTTGTGAATTTGTTTTGTTGAATTTGTAGGAAACCATAATGATCCTGGAAACCCTCTTCAAAACCCTCTTGAAAATCCTCAACAACCAGAGCAACAATAACATGAACAAAATCCTCAAGTTCAACAACCACAACAACAATCTCCTCCACCAATCCCTCAACATCCTCCTGAAACTCAACAAAATTTAATGGGGGTAATTGAAAACAATTAAAAAAATTGAGTTAATCATGAGGTTGAACAATCTAGCAGGTTCAACCATCGAGAGAAGAACACTTGAAAATTCACTTAAATAAATGTTAAAACATGCAGATGCAATCAACAAACAATTAAGTGGTTGGCAAGATAGGAGGCAGGTGGCTAGGAATTTTTACCAGGATAAATTATCATATAAAGATGTAAAAGATCAAAAAATTACAAAATTAGATTTGTGCTCATTATTCACCGACCCATACACAAATCAAAATCTTGACCTCAATGTGAAGAGGTTTCCTATCCATTGGTACCATCACCAAGGGATTAGGAAATTTTTTTGGGATAGGTGGTACATGGTTTTTTATTACCCACCATGCACCAATTGTGAAGTCCCACAATATTTCTTGAGAAAACTATACCAGGTTCATCCTGAACAAAATCTTGAATTATTTTGATAGGAGGGACTTCTAGGGGAGAGGTGGGGGGTCAGCTCAAGATAGACCCAGTGCACAGCAGGATCATAGGTGGCAAGCGATATGAGCTCTTGCTAGGTTGGATCATGAGCACATTGTTATCCCTTCCATCGTGAAGGAGAGTGTCGAGGTAGACACTTTACAAGCTATCACCTCATTGAATCAAAGTGTCATCCAACATTTCAGTCCTATACTACAGTGCCATCTAGGGGAATCTTTGAGTGGTAGGCTTCCATCCCATTCGTGTCAAGCTTGCGGGACAACTTTTTCATATGATCCCACTGACACTCAGGAGGCTACTATGCATGATATGTCTGGAGCTATGGAGATGGTGAAGGAAAATGACATTTTGAGTGAGGCGTATGGCATCGATGCTTAGGTAAATGTTAGCATTTTCATTGAATTTAATTTATTAAATTTCAATTTTGAAATGCAAGATTAACTAATTTAGTTTTATGATTTCAATAAAATTTCAGGGTCACAGTTTTGATACTGGATACACCGGCCCTACACCTGCTGATTACTCCACTGCATCTATTGTTGAGGTATGTAACTAGTAAAAAATTATAAATTTATTACATGTTAATAGCATTGTTATATGAATGGTATTCTAATATCTAATTTTGGATGTTGAATAGGCTAATAGTGGAGGTTTCGTTGGAACACCTCCTAGTGCCAGTGGAATTAGACAAACCTTCATACAAGTAATAGAATAAAGAGTTTAACTAATGAATTGTACTTAATAGATTTGTGTAGCTTATATTCATATTGTTGATTACATTGCATTGCACATCTTTCAAACTCAAAGCATTACTTCACATTTCATAACTAATAACTAGATGTTGATAGATGACAAAATTTCAACTACAATATAGTTGTTTAGAAAATCAACATAAGCAATGATGCAATTACATCACATAGCATAAGTAATAACTAGGAGCATCTTCCAATTGCATTTTCTTGTCATGGCATTCCATGAGACTACTTTTTATTGAGGCATATTTTCAAACAGTCCACTACCTTGTCTATGCTATGGATGCTTGGAAGAAATATATGAAAGAATAATAGTAAGCAATAACATAGACAAGGCAATGAGTTGTTTGAAAAAATGCCTCAAAGAAATGTGCTCTCATGGTGATGAACATCACCATGAGACCCAATTTCTTTGAGGCATTTTTTCAAACAGCTCACCACCTTTTCTATGCCACCACATTTTCCGTACATTTCTACCAAATCATTTTATCAAATAGTTCACTTCCTTGCTGCTATGGCTAAAAGCCTAAAAAAGGGTACTTTCCAACAAACTATGGGTTCTTGGAAAAAAATATATCAAAGAATAATAGTAAGCAATAGCATAGACAAGGAAGTGAGTAGTTTGAAAAAATGCCTCAAAGAAATTGGGTCTCATGGTGATGGAATACCATTCCATCACCATGAGACCACATTTCTTAGAGGCATTTTTTCAAATAGCTCACCGCCTCTTCTATTCTACCACATTTTCCATACATGTCTACGAAAGAATTTTATCAAACAACTTGAAGTTCCTTGTTGTTATGGCTAAAAGCCTAAAAAATGTGCTTTCCAACAAACTATGGATGCTTGGAAAAAATATACCAAAGCATAATAGTAAGCAATAGCATAGACAAGGCAATGAGTAGTTTGAAAAAATGCCTCGAAGAAATGTGGTCTCATGGTGATGGAATGCCATTCCATCAACATGAAACCGTGTTTCTTTGAGGCATTTTTTCAAACAGCTCACCGCCTTTTCTATGCTACCAATTTTTTTTATAAAACTAATCACTTCCTTGTTGCTATGGCTAAAAGCCTAAAATAGGTTCTTTCCAACAAACTATGGATGCTTGGAAAAGATCTATCAAAGCATAATAGTAAGCAATATCATAGTCAAGGTAGTGAGTAGTTTGAAAAAATGCCTTGAAGAAATGTGGTCTCATGGTGATGGATTCCATGACACACTTGTTTGTAATGGCGTTCCATCGTCATGAGACCCCATTTCTTTGAGGCATTTCTCAAATAGTTAACTGCCTTCTCTATGCTACCACAATTATCGTACATGTCTACCAAATAATTTTATCAAATGGTTCGCTGCCTTGCTACTATGGATAAAAGCCTTAAATAGGTGCTTTTGAACAAGCTATGGATAGGGAAAATGGGTATGTGCAGGATCATGGTGCGCCAAAAAGTGGCAATCTTTGTAGGGTATGTGGCTGACGACTTTTTTTCACCCAAAATTAATGAAACGAAAAGGGTTTTTAGAGGAGATTCTCAGCTTTCCAAAAATATAAATTATGATTTAATTTGAATTTAATAAATAATTATTATTCATTTTCTATTAAATTCACTAAAGTCTTGATCGATAGGCTGATTGAAAAACATCTATAGCTTTCAAAGCGATTATCATATTTTTTGAATCAAAACATCGTCACATTCTATGCTTCACATACTATAGGATTAAAAAAGAAAAATTAAATTTCATGAAGTTTTGACCAAGTTAAGGTGGTCGGGCACGAGTTTTTATATTTTTCTAAAAGTTGTAATAAAAATTCATAATTTATTATTTACTTAGAAAAAATTACAAAAAAATATGCATCACATCCGAACATGAGTCGAGCTACTTATATATAAAATATTACAAAAAATATTATCATTTTATTATGGTTAGGGTGGTCAGGGCAGGACACCTACTTCTTATTTTTTTCCACGAAATTTAAAATTACTCTGCATTGAAATTTCAAATTTTCACCAAATAGATTTTATTTATTTTTAAATAAACCTAGTATTTTAGAAACTACATTCAATTTTCTACAAATTCTATTCTTACATATTTTTAAAATAATATAGATAACTTATTCAAATATTTACGTCAAGTTTCCTAACACTGATTTTTCTAAATTTTTTGCCACTTAAGGGCCTATTTTTTGCATGTTGATCCTACACATACCCAAATAGTAAGCATGATAGTGAGAAATATATAGTTTAGTAAGTACTAAAAATTTTGTTCATTATCTCATATATTATAAGCCATGACATGCATCACTATTGTAGTTTTCATGATTGAATTATTTGTTTTATTTTTCAAATCTTGGAAGTGGATATACCTCTGAATGTTCATAGGCCAATGGAGCTTGGTGTTTTGTTTGATATAGACTCCTTGATGCCTCTCACGGAGGTATGAGGCAAAATACTAAATTTCAATTTACATTCGTTATTATAGTTGTTAGTTAATGAAAAATCAAACCATTATTGATTCGTAGTTTAATTCCTCTTTGGATGGTTTCTACAGGGATTCAACATGCCTCAGCATGGGAATTTGAACCTTTTCCTCAAGGAGACTGATCATTAGATGGTAGTAAGTGATTATTTTGTTAAATATATCATTTTTTATAATGTAATTTCTATATATTAATGTCTTTACTTGTTATTGTAATAGATAAAGCTTGAACAAGAACTAAACCCTAGGAGCAGCACCACGATCACTCCTCAACCTTAGAATAAATGAGTGACAGACTTATCACCATCTGATTGACAAGCAAAGGGAAAGAGTTTATTTCAAGAGCATGGAGAGCAATGACTTTTGATTCTAGATCCCTTTGTTGTATGCCTATATGGCATTTTTGTACATATTTTGTATTGCATATATTTGACATTGTATGCATATATGACATTCTCGTAAGCCTATATGGCTATTTTGTATATATTTTATACTTATATCGACATATATTGATGTATTCCTACATGGCTATTTGGTTAATATAAATATTTTTTATTGATGGTGTCCATATTTTCAATATAAATCCACGGTTCAATAGATATGAGTTACGTGTATTCAAGTGTATACTATACAAATTACGTGTATACTTTGTGACTTACGTGTATTCCAATGTATACTTTGTGACTTATGTTTTTTCATGTGTATACCTTGTATTCATGCATATACTTTGTATTAATTTGTGTATACTATGTATTCGTGTGTATACTTTAAGGCTTATTTGTATTTGGGTACTTGTGCTTCCCTTATTCACATGTATACTTATTAATTGGTTATCCCTAGCATTGATCATTGTTGTCCTTCATGGTTTGTCTTGAATATTTATTGATTGATGCTAAACAACTTTATTAGTTGATGCTAAAAAACTTCAATATTTCTAGGAATACTAGTACAGAGTTACAAATTACAAAATTGTAGAAATTGAAAAGAAAATATTAACTATAAATAAATGCACTGATTATTAACTTGATAATTGATTAAGAATGGGTATAATATATATAAAGAGATGAGCCTTCTAGAATGGAAATTTCCAACTAGAAAATAGGAAAATCATTCCCAATACTTTGAAATCAATAATCCACTCGAAATTGCAATAGGAGAGAAGGAAAATGAACACACATAGGAATAACTGAATAAAGAATAGTTCACCCTTCATGGCTTGGTGAAACCATTGCCAAACTTAGATCTTAAAGATAAAAAAGAATTATGATCTATATAATATAGAATTAGTACACAAATTGATGACTACAAAATTTTCAACCATGGGCTTATCATGCTTTTTCAAGTTTGGTAAGAAGGCTTATAATTTAAGATCCTCAAGAGCAATGTATATCCTAATGCTCCCTTGTTCTTACATATCTCAATTCAATTTAATTCAAAGAGTTCCATCAAATGCTTTATCTAAAAGAAAAATATATGTTTTCAATTGGTATTCCATGAGATGTTTCATAAAAAGATTCTAGTATGTTTAATCTTTTGATTGGAACAACTCAATTAAGCAAAGGATACACAATCTTCACAACACTTGCAAAACATAATATTCATAGTAGATGATGAGTAGTTAACTTCTTGACACATTATCATACAAACATTTATCTTGAATAGTCTTTAAACATTTTCACATCATAATCCTCACAGTACAAAATGAATTGTTATGTTCTTGATCTATCACCATATAAACACATCAAAATATGTATATGTCAACTTTTTAAAATAATATTTCTTGTATAGGAAATGGACTTGGGAGAAAAATTTATAATTTATAATACAAATAAGAAATGGACTTGGGTGAAAACTTTATTTATCACACCAAATAATAAATGTGCGTGAGAGCAACACTTGTTTCTCTTAGACACCAATTTGCAAGCATAGGAAATCATTTCAAATGAAAATGACAAAATGCTTCACAATCTAAGTTGTTAATTGAAGAAAAATAAAATGTTTCCAAGTTCCACCATTGTACACATTTACAATTGGTTGTATATTGTTGTAAGGGAAAGAAGGATAATTAAAAAACATATTGCACTTGCTATACTTGAGGATGATCATATTCTTTTGGTGTGGAAAACTCAGACTTCTCAACTGTCATGTGAATGCTTTTCTTTTCGATTTTTTTGCATGCCATCATAAGGGATTAAGTTGGTTGAACATAGCTCAGAGTGATTCAAAAAAATTTGGTGTGAAAGAGGACCATGCCTAGCATAAACGTACCTATCAGGACACATTGAAATAGTTCTTTTAGTCACACGAGTTGCAGAATGAAAGTTGTGCCACTTTGCAACTTTACATTGCTTGCATTTTACATTTTTTCCATCAAGTGAAAATTGGACACCATGAGAAAATGACTCCAAGATAACAAAATCCAAGAGAGGATATTGTAGAGAATCCCAACGTGATCTCATAGGCTTAGATGGAGAGTTTGTAAGCATCACAGTTTCCAAGTAATAGTCTGTCAAAAATTGCAACCATTTTGTACTGTAGACCCTTAAGGGATCGAGATAGTTGAACGTAGCTCAGAGTGATTCGACATGTTTGGGTGTGAAAGAGAACCATGCCTAGTGTAAATGTACCCATCTGGACACGATGGAACAGTTCGTTTGGTCACACAAGTTGCAGATAGAAAGTTGCACCACTTTGCAACTTTACACTACTTGCATTTGACACTTTTTCTATCAAGTGAAAACTAGATACCACAGGAAAATGACTCTGAGATAACAAAAAATAAGAGAGATTATTGTAGAGGGGCCCAACGCAATCTCATAAGCTCATATGGAGAGTTCGTAAGTGTCACAATTTTTGAGTAATATCCCATCAAAGATTGCCTCCATTTTGCACTTTTGACCCTTAAGGGATCAAGTTAGTTCAACATAGCTCAGAGTGATTCAGCATGTTTGGGTGTAAAATAGGACCATGCCTAGCATAAACATACCCATCCGAACACGTTGGAATAGTTTGTTTGGTCACATGCATTGCAGAAAGAAAGTTGCACCATTTTGCAACTTTACACTACTTGCATTTGACACTTTTTCCATCAAGTGAAAACTAGACACCATGAGAAAACAACTCCAAGATAACAAAAAATGAGAGAGGTTATTGTAGAGGGGCCCAACACAATCTCATAGGCTTAGATGGAGAGTTTGAAAGTGTCACGGTTTTCAAGTAGTAGCCCATCAAAGGTTGTTGCCCTTTTGCACTTTGGACCCTTAAGGGATGAGCCAATTGAACGTAGCTCAAAGTGATTCAGCATGTTTGGGTGTGAAAGAGGACCATGCGTAGCAAAAATATACCCATCTAGACACATTGGAACAATCTATTTAGTCACATGAGTTGCAGAACGAAAGTTGCACCACTTTGCAACTTTACACTGCTTACATTTGACACTTTTTCCATCAAGTAAACTGGGTCCACCACGAGAAAACGAATCTAAGATAACAAAAATTGAGAGAGGTTATTGTAGAGGTCCCACCGTGATCTCATAGGCTCAGAAAGAGAGTTCGTAAGCATCACGATTTTTGAGTAATAGCCCATCAAAGATTGTTTCCCTTTTGCACTTTTGACACTTAAGGGATCGATTCGGTTGAACTTAGCTCAGAGTGATTCGACATGTTTGGGTGCAATAGAGGACCATTCTTAGCATAAACATACCCATCTGGATGCATTGGAATAGTCAGTTTGGTCACACAAGTTGTAGAATGAAAGTTGCACTACTTTGCAACTTTACACTGCTTGCATTTGACACTTTTTCCATCAAGTGAAAATTGGACACCACGGGAAAATGACTCCAAGATAACAAAAAATGATAGAGGTCATTATATAGGGGCCCAAAAAAATCAAGTAGGCTTAGAAAGAGTGTTCGTAAGTGTCACGATTTCTGAGTAATAATAGATTGCTACCCTTTTTCACTTTGGACCCTTAAGAGATCGAGTCGGTTGAATGTAGCTCAAAGTGATTCAGTGTGTTTGGGTGTGAAAGAGGAACATACCTAATGTAAATGTACCCATCTGTACGCATTAGAATAGTCGGTTTGCTCACATGAGTTGCAGAAAAAAAGTTGTAGAACTTTACAACTTTACACTGCTTGCATTTGACACTTTTTCCATTGAGTGAAAACTGGACACCACGGGAAAATGACTTTGAGATAACAAAAACTGAGAGAGTTTATTGTAGAGGAGCCCAATGCGATCCCATAGGTTCAGATGGAGAGTTCGTAAGTGTCACAATTTCTGAGTAATATCCTGTCAAAGATTGTTGTCGTTTTGTACTTTGGACCCTTAAGGGATCGAGTCATTTGAATGTAGCTTGAAGAAATTCAACATGTTTGGGTGCAAAAGAGGACCATGCCTTGCATAAACGTACCCATCTAGACATGTTGGAACAGTCTATTTGGTCACACGAGTTGCAGAACGAAAGTTGAGCCACTTTGCAACTTTACACTGCTTGCATTTAACACTTTTTTCATTAGGTGAAAATTGGACACCATGGGAAAATGACTCCAAGATAACAAAAACCAAGAGAGGTCATCGTAGATGGGTGTAATGTGATCTCGTAGGCTTAGACAAAGAGTTTGTAAGTGTCACGGTTTTTGAGTAATATCCTATCAAATATTACAGCCATTTTGCACTTTGGACCCTTAAGGGATCGAGTTGGTTGAACATAGCTCAAAATGATTCGGTGTCTTAGGGTGTGAAAGAGGACCATTCTTAGTGTAAACATACCCATTTAGACGTGTTGGAACAATTAGTTTGATCACACGAGTTGCAAAACGAAAGTTGCACCACTTTGCAACTCTAAACTGCTTGCAATTGACACTTTTTCAATCAAGTCAAAATTGGACACCACAAAAAATGACTCTAAGATAACAAAAGTTGAGAGAGGTTATTGTAGAGGTTCCCTACGTGATCTTGATTCCTTAGACAAAATGCCTATAACTAACATGGTATATGGGTAACGAACCATCAAATAGTGTTGCCCTTTTGCAATTTGGACTGTTAAGGGATTACGTTGCATGAATTACAAATGTTTGAGGGCAACAATACATATCAAAATTTGAGTAAATATCATTACAAATTTTTATTTGAATAGATGATATGCTATATTGATATTGATATATAATCATTAGGCTGATTTTTTTAATAAATAAAAGTTTTTATAATAAGTTAGTCAATTGGTGCTAGTTATAATAGGGAGAGAATGAAAGAAGAAAAATAATGATTGGTAACCATCAATGGTTATTACACTCACTATATTAATAATATAATGTTTACAATAAAATGAGATTTATTTGGCTGTCCTAATTCTTTTGTTTATGCTACAATTGTCTAATATGCTTCATACACCGTTTTGAAACCCAAGTGCTTGTACTTGTAGGCACAATGCTTTCTCAAAACTATCAAGTGGTAATTCAAAATCATGAGAAAAAAATCAAACTATATGAATTCCAACACCCCACTTAAATCAAATATTGAATCAATGTGCCTCATTTTCATACATACAAACTCAGCTTATAAGATTCTCTCATAATATCCAAAAATACGATTCAAGGATGCCTTAGGTACTTCGTTCTCACAGATCTTTTACAATGTCACTCATACATTTGAGATTCTCTTATAATGACTACATTGTAGGTGCTCATGATGAGGTTAACTTCAAATGAATAACTTGAAATTCCCTCGCTAAGCTTCACACACTCTTTTATAATGGCTTCAAATCATAATTGAGATTTGTAAAGATCATCAAAATAAGGATGTTGCATTATTTTTTTGGCTGAGATTCTCTTGGATGGCTCATAAATTAGCATTTTCTACAAAGATACACCAATCAATTTTTATTAGTTTACTTACAAATAGGTAAAGTAAAAGAAGAAAAAGAAAGAGCATCCAAAATGGAATTGAAATGAAAATAGATGGAAGGCGCTTACAAACAACAAATCCACACCATTTGGTTCCAAGTTGGGAACAACAAGGCTTAAATCTTGATGCTTCCATTGAGGATAGGCATTCTAGTCTCTCAACTTAGTCACTCCTAGTCATACATCTTCATTGGGAGTTCCAAGATACCTATTGCACACAACACCTCTCATGAATAGAATAACTTGAAATTTGAGATGCTCTTATAATGTCTACATCATAGGTGCTCATGATGAGGTTAACTTCAAATGAATAGCTTGAAATTCCCTCTCTAAGCTTCACACGCTTTTATAATGGCTTAAATTCATAATTGAGATTTGTCAAGACCATCAAAATAAGGATGTTGCATTGATTTTTTGGTTCAGATTCTCTTAGATGGCTCATAAATCAACATTTTTTTGCAAGGAGACACCAATCAATTTTTAGTTGGTTACTTACAAATAGGAAAAGCAAAAGAAGAAAAAGAAAGAGCATCCAAAATGGAAATGAAATAAAAATAGATGGAAGAAACTTACAAAAAACAAATCCACACCATTTGGTTCCAAGTCGAGAACAACAAGGCTTAAATCTTGATGCTTCCATTGAGGATAGGCATGCCAGTCTCTCAACTTAGTCACTCATGTCCATACATCTTCATTGGGAGTTCCAAGATACCTATTGCACACAACAACCTCTCATGAATAGAACATAACCAAAATATTACTTTCCAACCTTTTGGAGACTTGTAACCTATTATAAAAACAACACAATTTAATCTTCTACTTAGTTTACTAATCTATTGAGAATATCCTACATCATTTTTTTGCATAGTTTTAAGAAAAAATAAAATACCATTGAACTCTATATCCTTTGCCACAGTTCTAAATGTATAGTGTGCACTACATTTGCAAGTATGATAGCTTCATCAATCACCTACATACATGATATAAACATTAGATGATAGCATTTGCATCATAGCATTATCATCATACAAATTATTATTCATACAATTGTAAATTAATGAGAACCAATGTGCATACTTAAAAATTAATCCAAAAAACCATCTAGGTCTTATCTACTCTTTATTGTGTGAATTATTGCCTGATGGTCAGACTCACGGACCTTCCACAAGGTCTTGCTCAAAGTTCTACCCCCATATTTGGTCAAATGAACATTGGATGGCATGAAAATGTTCGAGTAATGAAGAATCTTCCAATGCATGTCAAAGTCCTTAAACAACCAATATTTAACACTCTTATGTGGGTACCTTCTAAGCGACATTCCAATAACAACAACTAAGCGTGTAGGGAATTTGATATTTTCTCCATCTATAACTGGGGCCTCCAATTTCTTTTTGGCCTCAACACAACAACACAAGTAATAGTTTGTTCCCTCTTCGTTGTCTTCATCTGCAATAACTAGATAAACATGATATGCATTGATATGTGCAACAAATTAGATGAAATTAGTCAATATTACAAATTATACACTACAAAGTAAGATACCAATAGGAATTTCAAAAACTATGCAAGTAGATATATTACCTAGTTGAACTAGATCTGATATGTGGTCAAAGTCAACTGATGAATCCATCTGTGTTAGTTCCAATTCCATTGAAGGGTGATATGTGTGAAATGGGATAAGATAACTTAAGGACCATTTCTCAATCCACTCTGACTCACAATCATCTCAGGCTTGTATTGTACATGAAGAACAAAAGCATTCCATTTGTGTATTGATACTCCATGAACCTACATTTGAGCTAAGGAAAGAGTGTATCTCACTCAATCCTATTAGTGTACAACAATCCTCATATGGTGCAATGTTAGTATCATCCATCAACCAAAAATATATATGAACTAAAGATGTACCTTCATTACTTGGACCCATCGAGGCATTACACCACTCGATGATTTATTTTGCATCTGTCAACTTTGCATTGTCTTTATACTTTAATTCTTCTCATGCTAATGCTCTTTTCACATATACTCTTACACCATCGTGCTCCCCCTTTCCATGCTCGGCCTCACAAAATTTCCACATATGTTGAACACCTATAATGACATGAATCTTGTTCAACCAGTAGAACATGCATGAGTTCTTGAACTGTGCTGCATAGTTGTTTGACCATATTATATGTTGACTATATGCTATGTCTCTATGAGCCAAATCACTGTAGAACATTTGGAAGCAACCTTGCATGAACTCTAGAGAATTTTTGTGATCATCACTAATATAAAAGTGATACTCCCTCAATACCTTCCTTTGTTCCTTTATAATATCAACTGCATGAATGAATTCTATGTGCACAAATATCGAAACCTATGTGGAGTTGTAATAATGTGACTACACCTCACGTTGTGGCTGTAGAGTGTAGTTCTTTGTAAATTCGACCATTTGAACTATGTTGTCAACTAGAAGGGTGTCCTTGCATAACTTAAATTGTGTGTCCAAACATCGGGCTCTATGGGTATGCCTTGCATACTCATATAATATATTGTCACAAAACATAGACATAAATTGATACACTAGAATCTTCTAAATAACCAAATAACACCTTTTTGCTTGATTACCATCTTTTGTGACGTATGCCACTTTTTTATACTTCTCAAACTCTACTAGTTTTTTTCCCACCTCGTGTGTGCTTTCCATATGTTGACATATTGGCATACATTGCAAGCCACCGCAATGCTAATATGAACCAACATTTTTTCCTATAGAATATTTTTCCATCCTCTATTTCACATAAAAAAAATTATAAGAACTCTCTTGAAGATATTGTTGGGGCTTTTATTCCACACTCCTGTAAAACATCATTAGTATGCAAATCTAAACATATAGAACGATAAACATCATAATGGTTAGAGAATTCAATATGTAGTCTACAACAACAAGTAGTGCATGTGTGTGATTTATCTTGACATAAAATGGTTTAATCATTTCAAAATATCTTTAAAAAATTTGAATTTGAGGATATTCCCGTTGAAATTTACAAAAAATTGGGTTTGAGTTGTATCCAAAAAATGCTTTGGATGTGGCTCATGGTTCTAACTATCGATTCTCCTTCTTATCACATCCCTTTGATTCCGATATGGCCTTGTGTTATTCTTCCAATACTCTTCAATTAGTGTTCTCAATGCTTCAACAACTTTTTTATCTTTTCGAGGGGGTCTCCCTAAGAATTACCATAATTCATTTGAGGGTATGTATAGGATCATGATGGGCCAAAAAGTGGCGATATGATGGGTATGTGTAGGGTATGTGGCTAACGACTTTTTTTACCCAAAATTGATGAAACGAAAAGGGTTTTTAAAGGATATTCTCATTTTCCACCAATATAAATTGTGATTTACTTTGAATTTAATAAATAATTGTTATTAATTTTCTACTTGAATTATGACTAAAGTCCCGATTGATAGGTTGATTGAAAAACATCTATAGCTTTCAAATAGTATCACATTTTTTGAATCTAAAACATGTGTCACATTCTATGCTTCACATACTAGGATTAAAAAAATGAATTGTGAAGTTTTGACCAAGTTAAGGTGGTCGACATACAAAGTTTTATATTTTTAAAATTTGTAATAAAAAAATCATAATTAATTATTTACTTGGAAAAAAATTACAAAAAAATATGCCTCACATCTAGACATGAGTCCTCGCTTATATCTAAAATATTATAAAAAAATATTATCATTTTATTGTGGTTAGGGTGGTCGATAGACATCTACTTATTTTTTCCTTGAAATTTAAGTACTACTACATTAAAATTTCAAATTTTCACCAAATAGATTAAAAAAAAGAAAAAAAACGTAGTAGTTTAGAAACTACATTCAATTTGCTACAAATTCTATTCTTACATATTTTTGAAATAATATAGATAACTTATTCAATTTTTGTATGTCAAGTTGCCTAACTCTGATTTTTCTAAATTTTTTGCCACTTAAGGACTTGTTTTTTCCATGATGATCTTGCACATACCCTTGAATTGGTGCCCTCAATTCTTTGCCACCTTTGAACGACTCTTGATAATTTTTTTCTATTAATTCTCAATTGTTCATTCATTTTTCTAATGAGAAAATATCTCCTTGTTTGAATACTTACTAAAGTCGATGTAATGACATGTCGGGTGACATTACTATCCTTTGAGTGTGAGGTCTTACCCACACTCTCATAAGCATCCATTAGATTCATTATAATAGTGCTTTCATTTGAAGCATTTGATGTTTTCAACCCAAGAATCTTCATGATGTTTCTATACTTTATACCCCACATCATTTCAACAAATAGTTGACATCTTACAGTCTCATTTAGCATTTCAAAGAATAATTTCCAAATATTATTAGCATATCTTCTACAAGTGTGTGCAAGAATCTTACCTTCCATGTGTTGCAAAATATCCTCATCAATATTAATCAAATTCTTTGGCTTTCTACGCAAAATTTTAGGTGTTGTTCTCCTAGGTACATACATCCCAACATTAGGAATTTCATCAATATTTAAGTTAGGTGGGCTAGATCGCATACCTTCGATAGAGGGTGGAATAGACGACATACCTTCTTTGTCAAATCTAAGTGATGATGTACTATCAATTTTAGATGTAGTGAATGTTGTCCCTTCATATTCACTTGTGGTAGATGGTGTCCCTCCATATTCACTTGTGGTAGATGGTGTCCCTCCATATTCACTTGTGGTTAATTGTGTCCCTTCGTATTCACTTGCAGTAGAGGGTGTGTCTCCAACTATGGTATTTGAATCTATATTACCATGATGCTTTCACATTTGTACCCTTTGTGTTGCCAATGTCTTTTCTCTTTTTGATGGTTAAGGCTCCTCTTCAATTGGATTGTTTTCATCAATTGTATCCAATTTCTTCTTTTGACGATATTCCCTCATCCATTCTCTATTTTATGCTTTATTAGTTTCATGCTCTTCATCTATTGGTTTATTCTTTTGTTTCCTCGACATGGTGGATAATTTTACTTGTAGCATGGTAATGATACAAATATCAGTTCCTAAAAAATGAATCCATAAAAATAAATTAAATATATTTCATTCAAGCCTTCATATGAAATACTTACAATCATCCTATAGAAGAGTATTTATAGCATAGACAAAGGTCACAATTATCTTTTGGATGGAATGCCTTAAGGAAATGTGGTAATGTGGCATGCCATGATTGCAAGATAGGATCAAAATGGAAGCATGGACAAGGCATTTGAATTGTTTGACAATAATTTTTTTGTAGACATGTATGCAAAATGTGGTACCTTTGACAAGCTAGTGAGCTCACTAGCTTTCCAATGCAGTAGGATTGACAAGGTAGGGGCATCGTGAAAAAATGCCTCATAGAAATGGGGTGTCACGGGGATGTACGTGATGTACATCACCATGACACCCCATTTCTACCCCATTTATATGAGGTATTTTCTCATGATTCTCCTACCTTGTCAACCCTACCACATTGGAAAGCTAGTGAGCTCACTAGCTTGCCATTGCTACCAAATTTTGCATACATGTCTACAAAAACATTAATGTCAAACAATTCACATGCCTTTTCCATGCTTCTATTTTGAGCCTATCTTGCTATCAAGGTATGCCACATGACAACATTTCTTTAAGGAATTCCATCCAAAAAATCATGTGAGGATTGGAAAGCTATGGAGCTCACTAGCTTACCAATGCAGTAGGGTTGACAAGGTAGGGGCAGTGCAAAAAAATGCCTCATAGAAATGGGGTCTCTCCACTCTACCCTAAACCATAAACCCTTAAACCCTCTACCCTCTACCCTTAACCCTTAAACCCTTAAACTTTCTACCCTCTACCCTTTATCTCTCTCCCACTCCCTCCCTCTCTCTCTCAAGTCTCTCCCTTCTACCCCCTCTCCCTCTCTCAAGTCTCTCTCACTCAATAAATACCTCTATCTATCTCCCCTATACCCTCTATATCTCTACCCTTAAACCCTCTACCATATACTCTTAACCATGTACTCTCTCTCTCTCTCTCACATATCTACCCTTAACCCTTAAACCCTCTACCCTCTACCCTTAACCCTCTACCCTCTACCTTAAACCCTTAAACCATCTACCATCTGCCCTCTATCTCTCTCCCACTCCTCCCTCTCTCTTTCTCTCAAGTCTCTCCCTCCTCCCCCCCCTCCCTCTCTCAAGTCTCTCTCTCACTCACTAACTCCCTCCATCTCTCCCTCCTCTACCCTCTATCTCTCTCCCAATCCTCTATCATCTATCTCTCTCCAAATTCTTCTCTCTCTCTCTCTTACTCCCTCTGTCTCTCTCCCCTCTACCATTAACCCTATATAATAAACCCTTAAACCCTCTACCCTAGCTTTCCAATTCAACAAAATTGGAAATGTAGTGGCATGTTTGAAAAAATAGGTCCAAGAAATGGGGTCTCTCGGTGATATAAATCACTAGGAGACCCCATTTCTTGGACCCATTTTTTCAAGCAGCCCAAGTTAAGTTGCCAATTTCATCGAATTGGCAAGCTAGTGGGCCCACTAGCTTGCCAATTCGGTGAAATTGGAAATACAGTGGCCTGTTTGAAAAAATGGGTTCACAGGCCACTGTATTGCCAATTTCATCGAATTGGCAAGCTAGTGGCCAACTAGCTTTCCAATTTAGTGAAATTGGCAATGTGGCATGTTTGAAAAAATGGGTCTAAGAAATGGGGTCTCCCGCTGATGTAAATCACCGGGAGACCTCATTTATTGGACCCATTTTTTCAAACAAGCCAAGTTAGGTTGCTAATTTCACCAAATTACCAAGCTAGGTGGCCCACTAGCTTGCCAATTCAGTGAAATTGTCAATGTAGTGGCCTGTTTGAAAAAATTGGTCCAAGAAATGGGGTGTCAACCTTATTTCTTGGATCCATTTTTTCAAATAGGTCAAGTTAAACCCTCAAACTTTAATCCCTCAACCCTCAACTCTTAAACCTTAAACCCTCAACCCCTATACCCTCTACCCTATGCATTGGACCCTCAACCCTAATCCTTCAACCATATACCCTCAAACCTATACCCTCAACCCTAAAACCTTAAACCCTCTACCCTCTACCCTCTACCCTCTACCCTCAACCCTAATACCTCAACCTTATACCCTCAACTCAATACCATAAACCATCAACCCTATAGGTCCTCAACTCTATACCCTCAATTCTCAACCCCATACCTTCAATTCTCAACCATAAAACCTTAAACCCAAGAAAACTCTCTAACCCAATCCTTCAACCCTCAACTCTTAATCCCTCAACCCTATACCCTCTACCCTCTACCCTCAACCTTAAACCATCAACCATCAACCCTTAAACCCTAAACCCTTAAACCCTCTACCCTCTACCCTCTACCCTCTACCCTCTACCCTCAACCCTCAATCCTATACCCTAAACCTTCTACCCTCAACCCTTAACCCTCAACCCTAAACCTGTAAACCTTCTACCCTCTACCCTCAACCCTAATCCCTCAACCATATAACCTCAACCCAATACTCTAAACCATCAACCCTATAGGTCCTCAACACTATACCCTTAATTCTCAACCCTCTACCCTATACATTGGATCCTCAACCATCATATATCATTGTCCCTCCCTCCTCTTCTCTCCTTTTCTCTATCTTACTTCTCCCTCCATCTCTCCATCCATCCATCCCTCTCTCTCTACCCCAATCCCTCAACCCTAAACCATCAACCCTTAAACCCTTAAACACTCAACCTTAAACCCTAAACCCTAAACCCTAAACCCTTAAACCCTAAACTCTTAAACCCTCTACCTCTCAATTTCTACCTAATACCTCTTACCTCAACTCTCAACTCCTAAACCTTAAACCCAAGTAAACTCTCTAACATAATCCCTCAACCCCTATACCCTCTACCCTATACATTGGACCCTAAACCCTAATCCCTCAACCCTATACCCTCATCCCTCTACCCTCAACATTAAACCATCAGCCCTTAAACCCTAAACCCATAAACCATCTACCCTCTACCATATACATTAAACCCTCAAACCTCAATTCTCAACCCTCAACCTTTAATCCATCAACCCTTAAACCCTAAACCCTCAACACTTGTACCCTCTACCCTCTACATTGGACCCTTAACCCTACTCCTTCAATCATATACCCTTAAACCTATACCCTCTACCCTCAATTCTTAACCCTAAACCCTTAGACCTTCTACTCTCTACCCTCAACCCTAATCCCTCAACAAAATACCCTAAACCATCAACGCTATAGGTCCTCAACCCTATACCCTTAATTCTCAACCCCCTACCCTATACATTGGATCCTCAACCCTCATATATCTCTATCCCTCCCTCCTCTTCTCTACTTTTCTATATTAATCCCTCAACCCCCAACCCTTAAACCCTAAACCCTCAATCCCTATACCCTCTACCCTATACATTGGACCCTCAACCCTAATCTTTCAACCATATACCCTCAAACCTATACCCTAAACCCTTTACCCTAAACCCTTAACCCTCAACCCTAAACCCTTAAACCCTAAACCCTTAAACCTTCTACCCTCTACCCTCAACCTTGATCCCTCAACCCTATACCCTCAACCCAATACCCTAAACCATCAACCCTATAGGTCCTCAACCCTATACCCTCAATTTTCAACCCTCTACCCTATACATTGGATCCTCAACCCTCATATATATTTGTTCCTCCCTCCTCTTCTCTCCTTCTCTCTATCTCACTTCTCCCTCCATCTCTCCCTCTCTCCCTCCCTCCCTCCCTCCCTTTCTAACCTAATCCCTCAACCCTAAACCATCAACCCAAGCCATTAAACACTCAGCTAAAACCCTAAACCCTCAATCATCAACCCCTTAAATCCTAAACCCTTCAAACCATCTACCCTCTACCCTCTGACTATTACCCTAAACCATCTACCCTCTACCATCAGCCCATGCCTTAAACCATTAAACCCGTGAAATATCTACCATATTCCCTCAACCCTCAGCGGCAATCCCTCAGCCACCCTCTACCCTCTACCCTCAGCCATAAACACTAATAATCCAGCCCTATACCCTTTACCCTATACATTGGACCCCTCAACCCCTAATCCCTCAGCCCTATACCCTCAGCCCTCTACCCTCAGCTGCCAGACCCTCAGCCCTAAACCCTTAAACCCTAAACCATTAAACCCTCTACCCTCAACCCTCTATCCTATACATTAAACCCTCAACCCTCAATTGTCAACCCTCAACCCTTAATCCCTTAACCCTCAACCCTTAAACCCTAAACCCTCAACCCCATACCCTCTACCCTATACATTGGACCTTCAACCTAATCCTTCAGCCATATACCCTCAAACCTATACCCTAAACCATCTACCATCAACCCTTAACCCTCAACCCTAAACCATTTAACCCTAAACCCTTAAACCTTATACCCTCTACCCTCAAATCAATACACTCTACCATAAACCCTAATCCATCTACCCTATACCATCAATGCAATCCCCTAAATCATCAATCCTATAGGCCCTCCACCCTAATAACTAAACCTTATACCCTTAATCCTTATCCCTTTCTATTTAGCTACACATTTCACCTCTCTCTCCCTCCCTCTCTCCTACCCTCTCTAATTGTCTCTATCTACCCTCTTCCTCTTTCTATGTACCTCTCACTCCCTCTATCTATCTCTCTCTATCTCCCTCCCACTGCCTCTCCATCACTTCCTCTCTCTCCCATTCCCTCTCTCTCCCTATCTCTTAGGTTACTCCCTCCCACCCCCTCTCTCTCTTAGGTCTCTCCCTCTACCACCCTACCTAGGTAACTCTCTCTTTCTCCCCACTCTCTCTATCTATCCATCCCACCCTACCTAGATAAGTCCCTCTCACTCCACCCCCTCTCTCTCCATCTCTCTCAAGTCATTCCCTCACACTCTCTCTCCATGTCTTAGGTATCTCACTCTCACAGTCCCTCTCTCTCACTCCCTCTCTCTCCTACTCTCTCTCTTGCACTTCCTCTCACTACCTATCTCTCAAGTCTCTCCCTTTGGAACCATACCTACATAACTCTCTCTTTCTCTCCCCCCTCTCTCTCTCCCCCTTCTTTCTCTCTCCCTCTCTAAATTCCCTCTCTCCCACCCCCCCTCTCTCTCCCCCTCTATCCCTCCCACCCTACCTAGCTAAGACCCTCTCACTCCAACCCATTCTCTCCCACTCCCTCTCTCTTAGTATCTCCCTTCCAACCCCTCTCCCTCTCTCAAGACTCTCTCTCACTACCTCTCTACCACTCTCTCTCTCTCTAGTCTCTCCCTCCCTCTTAGCCCCCTCACACTCTCAAGTCTCTCCCTTTGGCACCCTACCTACATAACTCTCTCTTTCTCTCCCTCTCTCTCTGCCCCCCTCTCTCTCTGTCCCCCTCTCTCTCAATTCCCTCTCTCCCACCCCCCATCTCTCTCTCTCCCTCTATTCCTCCCACCCTACCTAGCTAAGATCCTCTCACTCCAAACCCTTCTCTCTCACTCCCTCTCTCTTAGTCTCTCCCTTTCACCCCCTCTCCCTCTCTCAAGACTCTCTCTCAAGTCTCTCCCTTCCTCTCTCCCTCCCACCCTACCTAGACAACTCTCTCTCTCTTTAATTTCTCCCTCCCTCTAAAGACATACATAAATACATACATACAAGCATAATACTTATGTACATACAATCTTACATACATACAAGCATACATGTACATATGTACATACATATAGGCATACATGCATGCATGCATTGATGTACATACATATAGGCATACATAAATACATACATGCATGCATCCATGCATAAATACATACATACAAGCATGCATGCATATGTACATACATGACATACAAGCATACATGTACATACAAATATATAAACATACATTCAATAGAGTAGAATTAGACATAAAGCAAGGCATAACGCGAGCAAGTTATAATGTGCTCACATTATGTCTTGCTAGACATGTTTTGCACAAACACAAAAACCATGTCAAAACTAAGATATAACACTCTCACGTTATATCTTGCTTTGGGAATGCCCAAGCCTTAGGCTTGGTATTTTCCTTGGAATACCAACCCAAAGTCTTGGAGAACCTTCCCAACAACCAGAGACATGCTTTTGCAAATTCTATAATATTTCACATAATCGGGTTCGTGCTCACCATTAGGATTGCACGTGTTTCAATGTCAAAAAAATTGAACACTTGGGTAATGTTAGGCTCTCTCTTAGCTATCCAATGATGTAATTTTTTTCACTTTTTGACAATGTTAAGCCTTTGATCTATAAATTTTTTTTTTTTGTGTGTCTCCTTTTTGGAAAAAAAGTAGCGTTTGGTGTTTTTTTCATTATAAATTAACAGTTCATCTAAATTTCAAATAAATTACTTTTTTAGAAACTAGACTTCATTCTACAAATATTAAAAAAAAAAATTAGTTTCCAAAATTTGCAGGGGTAGCATGGCAAAAATTTTGTTTTTCAAGAAGTGTCCACTTTGAAAATTAGAAAAAAATCAAATATTCATTAAAAAATTATCAAAAAAATTGTACATCAACTACATACTGTTAACTAATTTCTCACTGAAGCGATTTTAAAAATACTAAAAAAAAATTCACTTTGCTATGTTCCCACAAAAGTTGCGATGTTATGTTTTTCTAAAAAAATTGCACCAATTTTTGTGGGTACATTGTTTGAACCCCCTAAACCCAACCATTTTCAAAATAAATTAGTAGTTTAGAAAGTAGAATTAGAGCACTATGATCCTTGTTTTTGTTGCATCTCAAAATTTTGAGTGTAACTATTCTCAATTTCACGTCTAAGGTCAATATTTCCTGATTTTAGAAAAAAGGTGGCCACTTAAGCCCCCTTTTTGGCCCCTCATCTGTTTGCACTTACCCATCGGTCACCACATATCTACAAGGTTGTATTTAATGCTATAGAATGTTGTTTTGGTTCTATGGATTAATGCCATATGTACCTCTGAAATCTTTAAGAGATTCAAAATTAAATTCATCTTCTAATTCAAAGTGTGTGAAATTTTTGATTTAATAACTTCATAATGAAAATGGTAGAAAGTATGGCATGTGACACATGAGTTTCTTTTTATCGATTTTTGCATATTTGCCTAATTGTCTTTCTTCAAAGAGAGTCTTTTTGCAGTATTACAGATTGATGACATATGTATACTCGAAGTGAGTGATTGGATAATTTGATGTTCAAAAATACATGTGGTATTGTGGATGATGATTTTCTTAATGCAGTGATCAATTGAAATAAGATTTGGAATGATTTCATATCATTTAAATAGGTATTTTGACAACTTGACAACTTAGGGTACAGTGTGCATGCAAGTAGATGTACAAATCAAAATAAATATTGTTGTAATGATGGAAAATGTATCCCTCTACATTTTTGCATTTGTTTGGGCCCTCCTTATCAAATTGATCTTAATGTTGCCTTGATTTAGTGTTGTAATGTGCTCAACACATTCACATTAGGTCTTGGGCCCTTGTAAACTAAGTGGACCTAATTGTGCCTTATTTAAGGTATTGTAAAGTGTTGTATTACACTTTCACACTAATATATGGTTTTATTAATTAATGGGGATTCTTTATGCTTTAATTGGCCTTCTTTTGCATCCACAAGCCTTAATTAATACATCTTTCTAAGATTAATCCTAACGTAAACCAACATCAAATCATGATTCATGTGTTTTTTTATTGTATGGCCCAAATTTAGTGATTTGGGACTCATATACCACCTTGGGCATATGGGTCCCACCTAAGTTTTGGGGCCCCGATCTGGATTTCATAGGAATATAAGCATTTCTTAAAAAATGTGTCCCATAACCTAGCCTAATGGGACTCATACGCCACTTCTGGCATATGAGTCACGTGTGGCTTAAAATTAAATTAAATTCAAATTATTGGTGGGATTTTATTCTCCTAGATCTGATGTCAGCTTGTAGTTTTGTAATTTTAGGAAATTTGGCATAAACAAGTATAAATACAAGGTTATTTCACTCATTTTTAACCTAACAAGCAATCAAGTGACCTAAGCTGTCAAGTGTTCATTATAGCATTCAAGAGTTCACAAGAGCATTCAAGAGTCTTCAAGAGCTAATTAACAAGTGTTTTGGAGCATTATTCAAGTATCAAGCATAATATCAAAGTCATCATGCATCATTCTTGTTTTTAAAGCTAACATTTGTGATGTAGGTTTTCATGATTCAAGCAAGCATTCAATTCAAGATCCATATCATTCAAGCAAGATTCAAGATTCACATTCAAGTTAGCCATTTTGTACATGTTTGCAACACTTTATTCCTAGGGTTTGGTGAGTTGCAACATATCATTGTTTTCATTCATCATTCCTTCATTCCATTTGATTTGATTATAAGGTTTGATTACCAAAATAGGGTTTGACCAAGGAAAACCCCTTTCCACTAACAAAACAACATTTTCCCCTCTCTTTAGTGTGTGATTTGCAAATCTAGGTTGAAGATTCTCTAAGGAGCAAGATCAAAGAAAAGTTGTCCAAGTTGTCACCTTGTTTAAAAGAGCATTAAAATACATCTACAAAGTAGAATTCAACATTTCAAAATTGGAAATCGAGTTGAGAAGACAAGGCAGAGGTTGAAGAGTGGATTTAGACTTTGACTTTCCAAAAAGGCCAATAGGAGTGATATGCCACTTATGGCATATGGGTCCCAGTATAGTGGACTTTCTAGTTTTTAGGTGTTCTAGACTTGTCTCTGCCATATTTTTGCTCCTACCCAGAAACCCTAATCTAGGACTAAATCACCCATCCTAGTGTATGAGTCCTAGTGTGCATTAAAATCAATATTTCTAGCATTTTAGGTCTTCATTCAAGCTGTTATAGATTTCCATGTGCACCTCTCTAATTTCTTAGCTTTCTCTTTTGTTTTGCATACATTTCTAGGTCATTTATCCAAACCTTGCATATCATTAGGTTTTATCATTAGATATTGCATATTACTAGTCATTTCTAGTATTTCCAAGCCCTAGTTTGGTGGTGAACCCCCTTTTAGTCTCTAATCATACCCTAGGACACCTTTTTATAGCAACCTAGGTGGTGGAGACCCCCTATCCAACACAAAATGATCAGACACAATCAAGAAAACCAACCCTTGCAACACTAGTCCCTCAACTTGTCTCAAACACTCGCCTAAAGGCTTGTAGCCCTCAAAATCTGAATTTTCACAATATCTTTCAGAGAAGACCGTATAGATACCTTCTTGTCACCTTCTGAGACTCACAACATGATCTAACACAACATACTAAAAAACTCCATAAGGTTTCTTTGTAACAAAGTTGAAAACCAATAGACTGCCCCTATTCTAGGCCACCCAATTAGCCCTCTTTTACAAAGGAGATGCCTCCTAAACACCTGATAAAAACCCAAACTCAATAGACAGACAATAATTATGTTCCAAAACAACAAAATCCATCATCAATTCACAGATTCAAGACTTTTGGGACCTTGGTCCACCAAACCCTCATTATACATATAAAAAGACAAGGGTTTACACAAACTCATAACACCCAGGCTAATCTAACTCAAAAAATGTCTCCAACACATCACACTTACCCTACATAAACACACAAATTCATTACATGGACAGTTCCATCATTGTTTTGCCAAAACCCTACCTTAACAGCTCAATTTCACTTGGAAATGCACATTGTTCTGCCCTAGGGAATCATCCCAAAACCACAAAAACATATAACCTATCATAGGGGAAGTCATTCCACCAAGAAAAAATCTTTGACAGTAGATGGAATGACTTAATATGTCATGTTAACTTCAAACAGACCCCTCACTAGCCTTTTACAGGCAGTTACAAAAAATTGAAGAAATCTCTCTCCAAACTTAATGATAGACACTCAAAATTGATATAAATAAAAGATAATTCATGATACCACAATATACAATGAATTTCAGAGAATTAGCACACTGTACAAGACCGTACGTCCTTGGAAAATCCAAAAAAAATGAAAATTGTAGAATATAACGTTGTATTTGATTTGAAATTATTAGTACATTACTCCACACACCAAGCTTGAGCCTTCAAGAGGCTTTAAATACCTGTCCAATTCAAATTCTAACCAAAAAATGCCTATAACTATGTTTTGAAATACCATGACCCTTCACATTCCCAAAAAGTTGCATTTTTGCAATTTTTGTCTTGACAACATTTACACTTTTTTAAATTGCAACTTTTACTAACTTAACACCTATGACTCAAAAACCACCCAATTACATAATAAATGGTCTCCATAGACCTTATTTAGTGTAAATATACCTTACCTAAAACAAAAAGACCCCCAACACCTATACTTGACAATTTGTCCTTTTATTGTAATCTTCATTTGCTTGGTGCACCTACACCATACAACCCCTCTGAAAAGAACTCATGTCACATGAGTTTTGTCTTGTACCAGTTCCTTCAAGCTTTAGATATATGCTATGATTTTCAAATACCTTCCTTTGATTCATACGTAGATATCTTGTGATCTTCCCTACATTGCTAATCCTGTTTACACTTGAATATGTCTCCATTTCTACAATCAGGCCTGCTAGTTTTTTTCTACCAGTCCCTTGACCAAAACCTGATAAGGTTCCTAGCTTCATAGCTGAAATCAAACACTTGTTAGATATTCCTTGAACATTCCTCTCCTTTTTCTCATATTCATGCTTGCATCCACCCTTACTCTCTTGTCCATTTTGTCCTCTCATCACTGTCATTGGTCCTATTGTCTTGACAACCTTTTGTACCATCATATTGTCTGTATAACCCATTGTACTCGTTGTACCTATAGATACCACTTGTCATTTAGTGTTACTCTCAACCAAAGGGCACACCATTGTACCAACCAAGAAATTATCCTTCCAATTCACTGTCAACTTATCCTTCAACCCTACATTTACCTTCACACCTGCTATCAAAGCATTTTCAGACTTCAAACTGACTGCAGTACCCACCTTTGTGTCTTCCTTCATAACCTTTACAATTTATTTCTTCCCACACATGATTACCTTAGCCTTACCTTTGTCTCCTTCCACAAGTGGAGTTAAAACAAATGTGCATCCATCTTTCTCTATGGTGTATGTATTTTCTCTCCCATCATACAATGCATGCATGTCAAACTGCCAGGGCCTACCTAGGAGTAAGTGGAAACAATCCATGGGAAAAACATCACAATCTACCTTATCTCTATAACCCCCAATTTTAAATTCAACATCTTGTTCATTGACCAAAAGAGATTTCCCATCACTCAACCAAGACACCTTATATGGCAATTCATGAGGAATCTTTTGCAAATTTAGTTTACTCACCATCCCACTTGACACCATATTCTCAGTAGAGCCTGAATCAATGACAATTTTGCATATCGTATTCTTACACTTACATGTGGTCTTGAAGATATTCTTAATTTGCAATGGATCAGTCTGTTTTGTTTCCTTAAGGATGGTCTTCATCATCATCAATGATTCACCTATTTCAGGGGCAGCATGGTAATTTGCAAAATTAGTATGCTCACACTCCTCTTCTTGTACTATCTGAGCCCTCCTTTCAACCCTCTTTTCACCTCCACTAGATGAAGTACCAAACTTTTCAGGGCATTTCCAAGCAGGATGACCAAATTCATTACAATTATAGCATCTTCCTACAAAGATATTTGAACTTTTTCGTCCACTACATCTACCTCTAGAGCCCCTAAAACGTCCTCTTGCATCAACACCTTGTTCCTTACCTTTATTGGCTTCTTCCTGTTCCTCATTTGTCTGCCTTGATGTAGGGATTGATCCTCTCCCTCTTGTATTATTACCTCTGCCTCTTAAATACTTATCTTTCCTTCTTTTGATCTTTTCCTCCACCCTAATAGCCAATTGGAAACACTCTTCAATAGTCTTTGGGTTAGCAACAACCAATTCATCTTGTATATTGAATCTAAGACCACCTAGATATCTAGCCACTTTTTCAACTTCATCTTCATCCCTTCTTGACCTTATACTTAGCTTATAAAATTCATCTACATATGTCTAAACATCTAAATCCTTTTTCTTCAAACCTTGTAATTTCTTATACAATTGAACTTTGTAGTCTTTTAGAAGAAATTTACCTTTAAGTTTTGCTACCATCTTATCCCAAGCAACTATCCTTAACTTACCTTGCTTTCTCCTTTATGTTTTCTCATAGTCCCACCATAGAAGTGCATGACCTTTGAGTTTAGTCTTTTCCACCTTCACCTTCTGCTCATCTAAAATGTCTTCACTTTCAAAGTGGTTGTCCATGGTTGCAATCCAATCAAGCAACTCTTCCTCATTCAGATTTCCTCCATACATAAGCAAATTATCCTTTACCTTATGTGAATCACCTTTGACTGCCTTGAGCAACCTTTCCATCCTCTGATCTTCATGGTCTAACTCCCCATCTACATCTTCATATTATTCATCTTCTTCCTTATCTGATTCACTCTCAGGTTCATCTCTTTTCTTATTTGTCTCCAAGGAAGCAAGCCTTTCCAATACAACATTGTGTGACTCCAAAATATTGGCATGTTTCTCCTTCAATTCTTACAACTCTCTAGCAGCACCAACGCTCTTAAGATGCATCTTCACAATTTTTTCTTTTCACCTTCCAACCTACAAAATTCAATCAGATCACATGCAAAATACCTAATAACTAAGCTTTGATACCACTTTATAGAAACCTAGGTGGTGGAGACCCCCTATCCAACACAAAATGATCGGACACAATCAAGAAAACCAACCCTTGCAACACTAGTCCCTCAACTTGTCTCAAACACTCACCTAAAGGCTTGTAGCCCTCAAAAGTTGACTTTTCACAATATATTTTAGAGAAGGACACATAGATACCTTCTTGTCACCTTCTGAAACTCACAACATGATCTAACACAACATAATAAAAGACTCAATGAGGTTTCTTTGCAACAAAGTTGAAAACCAATAGACTACTCTTGTTCTAGGCCACCCAATTAGCCCTCTTTTACAAAGGAGATACCTCCTAAATACTTGATAAACACCCAAACTGAATAGACAGACACTAATTGTGTTCCAAAATAACAAAATTCATCATCAATTCACAGATTCAAAACTTATGGGATGTTGATCCACCAAACCCTCATTATACATAAAAAAAAGATAAGGGTTTACACAAACTCATAACACCCAGGCTAATATGACTCAACAAATGTCTCCAAAAAATGTCTCCAACAAATGTCTCCAACAAATGTCTCCAAAAAATCACACTTACCTTGCATAAACTCACAAATCCATTACATGGATAGTTCCATCACTGTTTTTCCAAAACCCTACCTTAACACCTCAATTTCACTTGGAAAAAAACATTGTTCTGCCCTAGGACATCATCCCAAAACCAAAAAATTGACTCCTCTACCTACCAAAACCATAAAAAAATCTAACCTATCATAGGGGAAGTCATTCCACCAAGACATAGGCTTTGACAATAGGTGGAATGACTTAATATGTCATTTTAACTTCAAACAGCCCCCTCACTAGCCTTTTATAGGCAGTTACATAAAATTGAAGAAATCTCCCTCCAAACTTAATGATAGACTCTTAAAATCGATAAAAATGAAAGATAATCCATGCTACCACAATATAGAATGAATTTCAAAGAATTAGCACACCTACAGTCCTTGGAAAATTCATAAATCAATGAAAATTGCAGAATATACGTTGTATTTGATTTGAAATTCTCAGTAATTTACTCCAAACACCAAGCTTGAGCCTTCAAGAGGCTTTAAATACTTGTCCAATTCAAATTATAATCAAAAAATTCCTATAACTACCTTTTGAAATACCATGACCCTTCACATTCCCAAAAAGTTGCATTTTTGCAATTTTTGTCTTGACAACATTTACACTTTTTTTTGCAACTTTTACTAACTTAACATCTATGACTCAAAAACCACCCAATTACATAATACATGGTCTCCATAGACCTTATTTAGTGTAAATAGACCTTACCTAGAACAAAAATTCCCCCAACACCTATACTTGACAATTTATCCTTTTATTGTAATCTTCATTTGCTTGGTGCACGTGCACCACCTTTTATTAGTTCTCTCTCTATCTCATTCCATCCCTAAATTGAGATCTCTAAGGTTTCCTTGAATGCAATAATAGAAAAATAGGAACCTTATTCTTGTGCTCCATCTCCTAAAAGTTGGGGCACCCTATTTCCATCACTACAATTGTATATGTAAGACTTAAGTTACACGATTAAGTTGTTTACTTGGTTTGCATGATTATATCTTGCACGACTGATGAGTAAGTAGGGATTAGTTTGGTGGCTCATAAATATGGATAGTGGCCACAACTGAAACCATTCAGAAAAGGATAAAGGCCAAGGCTTTATTGTTGAGTGAGGGTTCTCATTTTGGAAGTTAATAAGGAAAAAGATTGTATGTTGTGCTATTGGGGATGTTCTAAATTTTTCTATCTATAGTTATGTAGTTGTAGAGTAAAAGAGTGATTTGCTTAAGGTTCAGAATGGGTGGAATTGGAAAGAAGTAGATCTAGTTTACCTATCTTCTTAGATGGGTTTTGAACTAGGATGAGGAGCTCTAATGCAAATAAGTGCTCATACTCCATTTTGGTAGTAGTCCACAAAGAGGAACTATTGGTTTTTGAAGTCATGTTGGGCTATCTTGGTGCATGGAAGCTACACGAAAATGGTAGCAGGAAATTTTCCATGCCTTATCTTTTGTGTGACTATGGTGTATTTATCAGGGTAGGTACATTTTCTATTTTCACAGTTCACATTTCACTAGCATGGTAGGCAAGTCCTGTGGATTCTCAAAGTCAATTTTTTGGTAATATGGTCTAAATACCATGGCTATCACTACCATGATGGAGTCAAATGGGTCATTTTGAGTTGTTCTAGTGCAACAGATTGAGATCACAAGATCCAAACCATAGTTGGCAAGCCTCGTGTTTTGAGAATATGGTATGACAAATGCTCTTGCATTATCACCAGTAGTAGCTTGCATTCAAAACTTTCTGATGTAAAGTGACAAGTATCATTTAAAGAAAAGAAGAGCTAGCATGGGATACACATTGTTAAGAAGTTGTGCAATAATGTAACAATGTAATTTAGTTCTAATAAAATAAGAGGTTGTGTTATTCATGGGTATTAATTTACAGTAAAGAATTATTTTGATTGTTCAGTGTATATTGAAGTTATACAAGTAACTTACATAAAATAATTGGATGAGACATTTAATAAATTTAGAAAATTTGTATTTTTTATGCTTTAAGAAATTAAGTGTTACCTATTGGTGAAAGATTTGAATGTGGATTTAAAACATAAAACAATAAAGAGGAAAAAATAAATTGCCATCAAATTGAAAA
Source organism: Sequoia sempervirens (assembly GCA_007258455.2). Lineage (NCBI taxonomy): Eukaryota > Viridiplantae > Streptophyta > Pinopsida > Cupressales > Cupressaceae > Sequoia > Sequoia sempervirens. The sequence continues at coordinate 42,921,404 of VDFB02000007.1, read as the reverse complement.
AATCTCTAAAAATAGTAAAAGTTGTCAGTGTTGCTAGGGTTGATTGAAATAAAATTGATTTTCTAATTTGTTGTTGATCTACTCACCCAATTTTTAGTATCTTTAGTTATTTTATTGAGTCCTTTGCAATGTTAAGTCACTAATTCCTTGGTGTTGATGCCAATGAATGTCTTTGTTTTAAAGGGTTTCCACGAGGGCACATGATGTTTAGAATGGGCATGTACTTGGTTGGTAGAATGACAGAATGAACAAGTGGACTCTTCTAAATGAGTGCATTAGGATTGTGGATCCCACCATGCTGAAGTTTAATACAAGTTTTGAACACATGTTTATTGTTAATATCATAAATTTATGAACTTTTGGATGTACATTTTATGGGTGGTTTTAGCTGCATTCTAGAATAAAATTCACAGAGCATTGGACTTTATAATTTAAACATCTAAAATCGCTCTATAGCTTTCAAAATTACATTGATTGACAATTCATAATTTGTTTGCGAATTTATTTCTAAGTGTCATTATAGAAATGTTGTTTGTTGATTATGTGGTTCAGAGGCAACATGTTGATGTCTTGTTCACTTTGATATTCGAAAAAAATAAGTTTAGTTTGTATTGGTAAGTGATTTTATTTTTGTGTAAGAAAGTTAGTGCAGAGGGAGATTTCAGATTGTTGGTTGCAGTATGCACCAAGAACTAGTTGATGCCCTTGAGTATTAATCTTTTCAAGAATTAGATTCTGGGTAAGTGAAAGAAAAAATTCATGCGTTTCATTATTTCTTGAATTGTTATTTTATTGATCTTTGGGTTTGGGGTTCAAAGCTTGTGAGACTTGAAGAAAATTGAGTTAAGAGGGATTTTTTATTGTTGAATCATGTCTACCATCACTAGAACTATAGTTGTTGGGAAAGGCAAAGAAAGAATATATAGGAAAATAGATTATGCTAGATTACTTAAAATCCCAGGTTTCATTGATGAATACCATGATATTTACTATCCTCAAATCTATGGTAGGTTCACTTCAGAACTTAGATTTTCATGTGAGAATAAGGCTGGAAAGAAAACACAACTTACTAGTGTTAGTGCACCATGGGTGCTTGGATTAGGGCGTATGATGTTACATGAGGTTTTCTCTTGCCCAAAATTTGTCGTTGTTTACAACCACAACTATGATTGTAATAAAAAATCAATTGTGAATGTAAATAGAAAACAAGAAATCGTATCCATTAATGTAGAAGAATTTGGAAAAGTGTTGGGGTTTACAAGTGAAGAATTTGGAAATGTGCACATTGACCTAGGAAAGCTTGCTAGTGATTATGAAGCAGTGGATGAAAGGGAGAAAAATACTTTCCTAAATAAAATAGTTCAGGATACCAAGGAAGTTAGAAAAAAAATCAAAGGTAGTCATAAGCCTCCTTATGATTTTGAAATTTTTAGACCATGGGTTCAAGATACAATGTCTATGCTAGCATTTTTCCTGGGACTAGATAGTAATCAAGAAGTAAGTGCAAGCCTTCTTGAAATGGTATTTAATATCCATTGTGTTGGAAAACTTGTAAAGTATAACTATGTTGAGTACATTATAGAATCGATGCATAAACAATTTTTGATGATTAAAGGAGGCTGGACTAAGACATTTAGGTTCACAACCTACTTGTGCTATCTTTTCCTATTCAAATTTAGTAGAATGTTTGAGGTCAAAAAACTTTAAATTCAATCCTATATGAATCATTAGGAAAAAAAAGGTGTCCAATATATGATTGGACCACTAAGATAAGGATGCATGATTCTCAAAGGAACTACAATCATTTTGTAGATTACTTTTTGGCTCCATTGTATGAAAAAATTACAAACACTCCAATGCCTAGATTTCCTATGTATTGTAAAAATTGTATTCAAATAGGAAAAGAAATTCAGTTGGCTGATTGGTACTTAATGGAAGAATATACTATGCTAAGATTTTATGGATCAGGGTTGAAGCCATAGAAACTTCCAATTCATGTGATAGAAATGATTTTTGCATTGGAATATGTAAGGAAGATGGAGAGTACTGATAAAGAATACTTTCTCAGTCAATAGAAGAATATTTTATTTACTTCTTTACCTTTTTCATGTGGAGGGTTCACATTTGAGAGAAAATCATTTAGTGTGGTGCATGATCTTTTGAAAATTTGTAATTTTGATGTTGTCTGTCACTAGTAGTATGATCCATGTGACACCATTAAATCAATGATTGTGGCCAATAGGAATGTTGCTAGTAGAATTGAACATCAAAATAAACCCTTGCTTGAAAACTTGAGAAACAAGGATTATTGGGATGAGGTCAAAATAGCAATGGAGAAAAGTGTGTTGAGAAAGGAATTTATTTTCAAGAACTGTCAGTAGAAATTATGGCATTGCACCAAATCAAGAGGTATAACAATTTTTATCAGAAAAGTGATAAACCATCTACTAGAGTAAAAATACTAGATTCTCTAGATAAGGAATGTAGAGAAAAACATTGGTCCCAATAAAAAAATTTCACCTTTTGGTCTATGAGGAAGGATCTAGGTGAACCAAAAAGTCTTGCAGAGTTTGGAGACATCGAAGAAGATTCTGAGTTTAGCAAGTTGTGGAATATAGAGCATCCCAATGAAAATTAATGTAAAGAAAATGATGATGAATCAAATGATTGTAGAGAAGAACAAAGAGTGCGAACTAGTTTAAGTGAGGCAACAAAACACATGTATACTTTAGGAGCAGTTATAGCTGAGAAAATGGGTTATGAAGGTGGTCCTTTAGGGTTCTGAGGACAAGGGTCTTAAATGCTAGTAGATGTGGAGCATAGAAAGCTAGTTGATAAAGAAGGGCTTGGAGCTGATAAAATAGACTGAGGGTATGCAAGTATAGCTAAAACAGTTCATTTTGTTAAAGCTTCAAATCCTAATCATGTTGGTCAGATACAATCACAACTAGGCATGACCATGGTGGAGATACTAATCAAATTAGCATTGCCACTAGTGAGGATGGTATGGGTTGTAGTGCTATTAGTAGTGAACATGTGGTACAAGAACAAATGACACACAAGAGGTCAACAATACATGATACGACATAAAAAAACCAGTGATCAAGGGGTGCTGAAGAGGGCTTGAGGATTGTCATAGGTCCAACTTCAATTATGGGTTTTGCTACAAAGGAGTTATTTCTAGGTACTCCTACAATCGGTGTGTGTGTCTGTAATAGCTACTATGAGTGCTTGTAGCCCCTCATCTTTCAAGAATTTCATTATTCTTGCATCCCAATTTTTTTATTACAATGATGGGTTTAAAAAGAAATCAAAATTGTATAAGAAATAAAAGAAGCAACTACTACAGAGTTCGTCTGCAGTAACTTAAGAGCCTACAACAACAAGGGTATTTCCCACATTTGAACCAAGTAAAGAAGTCATGGAGTACATCTTTGTTGTTCTGATAGTTCTAAATAAACCAAAAAATCAAATGGATCAATCTGAATTTTAGGTGAGCAGATTCCGATTGGATTTTTTTGGATATAAAAATAGGGACAAAATTAATGTATCAAAGAAGAACAATGAATTGGTCTATACATAATTGCTAAAGCAAGAGAGGGAGAAAAAAAGGTTTTAGATTCAAATAGAAAAGTTATAGGTGGACCTAGGAAATGAGAAGGAAAAGAGGAAGGTGGCAGATAACAAGAGCAATGAACTGGAAAAAAGAATAAAAAATTACGTGTCTACACCAAAAAAGCAAAGAGGAAAAAAAGAGAGGTGAAATTGATTGAGCTAAAGCAAAGATTAACTGAGAGAAAAAAAACATATGAGGAGGAAAAATCTGCTTCAAAAAAATTAAGAAAAAACCTAGGTAAAGCAAATCAACAGTGGGAACAAAAACTGGAGAAAGAGAGAAAGAAAATTGAAAATTTGGCATCAAAGTTGAAAGAAGCAAAAAATGAAATAAACTTTTGTCAAAATAAGTTAAGTGCATTTTATAGAGAAACAATGGGGCATATGAAACAAAAAATCTGGGAGGAAATAATGTAGAGAATTGATGATTTGTGTGAATTGTTTCAATTGATTGATGCTATGAATTTACATTATAGGAAGATGAAGAGATATTTAATCGAGAAAAAAATCCTACTGATAATTGAGGAGACTAAAAATCATGTTCAAGAAACAATGTACAAAGCTAGTGAGAATGAATTGAAATATAAAGGGATTAATAATTGGATCCATGCTTCAATGATGTTTTCATTTATCATTCAAAAGTGTTTAAAAATGTGTGAAACAGGTGCAGGAGCACCTTAAGCAATGTATGCCTCCAATAGGAAATTTTATGAAATTTGTATTTTCACCTTGAAAACATGTAAAATGGTCATGTGAGGGCCCATTCAAATGTAATTGATTCTTTGATAGGTTTCTAGGAGGTCAAGAATGTAAGTTTTCAAAAATAACAAAAGTTGCAAAAGATGTAAAAGTGCAAAAATTGCAAAATTGCAAGATTGCAAAAGTTGTAAAATCAAGAAGATGAAGAGTCATCTTGATAGAGAAGGTTGTTAGTCATTTGGGAGATGAAGAGGCAGTTGCTATAACTGATGTAAACATCACTATAAAGCATTGTAAAGGGTGAGAAAAAGGTAGATGTATTCTTGAAACTAATTACTAAATAAAGTATCCTGTTTCTATAATTGTAGTGTTTTATTCTCTTGTTCCAGTCCTTGTATGGACTGTACAACACCTTATAGGATAGATTATTGATTTATTCACATAGTGTTAGGTATTATCATCCCTTTGGAGGAGATTTAAAGAGTTTTCATCAATTTTTGGAGTCCTTAGAGCATTTTACACTAAATAGTTTTAAACCCTCAAAATAGAGGTTTTGAGTCTAGTTAGAAGTTAATGACTACTCCACCGATTTAGGCATTGTAGTTTAGTGGAGAAGGTTAAATTAGGAAATTTTAAGTGTTGTGTGTGATGCCAGGTACAAGCGAAGGCAAGAATACAGAATTTTGTTGTTGCTACAGGTGACTTTTTGTTGATTTCCATGCAAGAAATGGTGCTACAAGCTAGGGTTTGGTGAAATAATAGAGGTAAAGGCTTGAAGACAATTAATTGTCCTTGTGTGGACCTATTTCAAGGTGCTTGAGGTGGTGGTAAGGTATATAGAGATCTGGAAATTACTTTTTCTGTAAACCCTCATTATTTGGATATGGGTTTAAGCAAAATCAAGTTTTTTTGTTTTGAGGTCTATGTAAGGGTTTAAGTGATCAAATTTTTGTGGATTCTAGAGTTTTATGGCCTTATTTAAGACTTTTTGTGGGTAATTAGGATTGATAATTTGTTTTAAAGACACTTGCTTCGTATTTTTGGCCTAATTGAGGCTCCTTCACAATGGACAATCAAGTATTCTAATCAAAGTTGCAAAAAAAGCATACTCTAATTTTTGGTATGTTAATGTGAGCTATAATGGGTCCTTGAAATGGTAATGTTCCTAATGAGATTCGGTGTGGGTTAAATGATATACCCATTTTAGTCATGTTGCAATACTACTAGGGTTTTGGTCTTTTACTACAAGAAATAGAGAATATGATGGATTAGTGTTATGAAAGTGTGTTATTGGCTTGTTTCAATCTAAATCATGATGATTAAAGTGTTTTGGGGTCTAGTTAAAGTTTAGAAGCAAGAAAGGATGGTATGTTGTCTTTCTGCCCTATGAAAGCAAGTTGCGAACAGGAGTAATTTAGTGAATTTTGGATGTGTTTATTGGTTCAGAGTTTTCCAATAGTGTTTTTGTTTGATTCAGTCAAATTGATGATGGTTGAGATGAATTTGGGTCTGATAAAGGTTTTGAGTCAAGTTTTGATGATTTGGGGCTTTGTAGAAATGAAGAATCAAGTGAAAATGAAGAGATGTTGAGAGTTTAAGTGAGTTTTTGGTGAATTGTTAACTAATCTTCTAAGTTTGTGATTAGGGTCAAAAGTACCCTTGAAATTTTGTTGAATTGTGTAGATGCTCTACATCAATTTTTATTAGAGCTAGTTGATATGGTGGTTTGTTGATTTGTTGGTTGTAGGTTCTTGATCCATCTTAAAGCTACATGAAGGAGAGTTCTAAGAAGTGTGTTGGTGATAGACAAAGATGAGGTATGTGTTAACTTTCCTCCAATAGAGATTAAGTTGGGAAGAAGGTGCAAAGAGAGTGATGCCACTAAGAGAAAGGGTGGTAGGTGCATCTTCAAGGATCTACTATTGGGTAAGATGAATAGTTGGTTGTTGTGAGTTTGTGAAGCAGTGAGGGAGATGGATACCTATCTAGGAAGCACTTGAGTTTGCAGCCATTATGAGAGTTGTAAGCCAGTTTGAGAGTACTCCACTAATGGGAGTAGATGAAAAGATGATTGGTCAGAGAAGTTCAAAGATGAATTGTTGGAAAAGAGGAAAGATTGCTTAGAAAAGCAATGTGAAAGGATAGTCTTGTGTCCTTCGGTTGAGAAAAGGTTAGAGGGAAGATAAGAGATGTGAAAGGATAGTCCTGTGTCCTTTTGAATGAGAAGAGTGATTAGTGAACCTAATGAGTAGATAAAGAGAAGGAAAAAGGAAAAGAAAAGACAAGTGAAGAAAAGAGAAGTTAGAAATGAAGACAAAGCTAAAGGCAAAGGATGGAACCAAGACAAAGGAAAGTGAAAGATTCAAGAGTAAAGGAAGAGGAAGTAGTTCAAGGAAACGTTGATAAAGATATGCAGGTATGAAGAAGCAAGGTTGATGCAACACATTTCCAAAGGGACTTGGAAAACTTTTTAGACCGGTTATTTGGTGTAGGAGTGCCTTGAGCAATGTATGCCTCCAATAGGAAATTTTATGGAATTTGTATTTTCACCTTGAAAAAATGTAAAATGGCCATGTGAGGGCCCATTAAAATGTAATTGAGTCTTTGATAGGTTTCTAGGATGTCAATAATTTAAGTTTTCAAAAATGACACAAAAGTTGCAAAAGATGTAAAAGTGCAAAAATTGCAAAATTACAAGATTGCAAAAGTTGTAAAATCAAGAAGATGAAGAGTCATCTTGATAGAGAAGGTTGTTAGTCAATTGGGAGATGAAGAGGTAGTTGCTATAACTAATGTAAACATCACTATAAAGCATTGTAAAGGGTGAGAAAAAGAAAAATATTGTATTATTAAAACTATTTACTAAATAAAGTACCATGTTTCTATAATTGCAACGTTTTATTCTCTTGTTCCAATCCTTGTAGGGACTATACAACACCTTATAGGATATATTATTGATTTATTCACATAGTGTTAGGTGTTAGCATCCCTTTGGAGGATATTTAAAGAGTTTTCATCAAGTTTTGGAGTCCTTAGAGAATTTTTACACTAAATAGTTTGAAACCATCACAATAGAGGTTTTGAGAGTCTAGTTAGAAGTTAATGACTACTCCACTAATTTAGGAATTGTATTTTAGTGGAGTAGGTTAAATTAGGATGTTTTGGATATATTATTGATTTATTCACATAGTGTTAGGTGTTAGCATCCCTTTGGAGGATATTTAAAGAGTTTTCATCAAGTTTTGGAGTCCTTAGAGAATTTTTACACTAAACAGTTTGAAACCATCACAATAAAGGTTTTGAGAGTCTAGTTAGAAGTTAATGAATACTCCACTGATTTAGGAATTGTATTTTAGTGGATTAGGTTAAATTAGGATGCTTTAAGTGTTGTGTGTGATGAAAGGTACAGGGGAAGGCAAGAATACAGAGTTTTGTTGCTGCTACATGTGATTTTTTGTTGATTTCTATGCAAGAAATGGTGCTACAGGCTAGTGTTGGTGAAATAACAGAGGTAAAGGCTTGAAGAAAGTTAATTATCCTTATGTAGACCTATTTCAAGGTTCTTGATGTGGTGGTAAGGTATATAGAGATTTGGAAAGTACTTTTTCTGTAAGCCCTCATTATTTGGATATGGGTTTAAGAAAAATCAAGGTTTTTTTGTTTTGAAGCCTATGGAAGGATTTAAGTGATATTTTTTTTGTGGATTCCAGAGTGTTATGTCTTGAATTCAGACTTGTTGTGGGTAATTAGGATTGATAAATTTTTTAAAGAACTTGCTTTGTATTTTTGGCCTAATTAAGGCTCTTTCACAAAGGACAATCAAATATTCTAATCAAAGTTGCAAAAAAACCATACTCTACTTTTTGTTATGTTAATTTAAGCTATAATGGATCCTTGAAATGGTAATGTGCCTGATGAGATTCAATTTGGGTTGAATGATAGACCCATTTTATTCATGTTGCAATACTACTAGGGTTTTGGTCTTTTATTGCAAGAAATAGAGAATTTGATGGATTAGTGTTATGAAAGTGTGTTATTGGATTGTTTCAATCTAAAGCATGATGATTAAAGTGTTTTGGGGTCTGGTTGAAGTTTAGAAGCAAGAAAGGATGGTATGTTGTCTTTCTGCCCTATGAAATCAAGTTGCAAAGAGGAGTAATTTAGTGAATTTTGGATGTGTTTATTGGTTCAAAGTTTTCCAATAGTTTTTTTTGTTTTATTTAGTCAAATTGATGATGGTTGAGATGGATTTGGGTCTGATAAAGGTTTGGGGTCAAGTTTTGATGATTTGGGGCTTTGTAGAAATGAAGAATCAAGTGAAAATGAAGAGATGTTGAGAGTTTAAGTGAGTTTTTGGTGAATTGTTAACTCATCTTCTCAGTTTGTGATTAGGGTCAGAAGTACCCTTGAAATTTTTTTGAATTGTGTAGATGCTCTGCATTAGAAACAAAGGAATTTTTGCACCTGGCTAAAAATGATAACCAAGCTGGATGAAAAGACAAGGACCTTGACAGAGCTTGGTCTGCCAGAGGCATTTGAGGAAAATGCACAATTTATTAGAAGGTGTGATTATAGAAAGAAGATGGAGGGTGCAAGGAAGATTTATTTGGAGCAGTTTCCTCATAATCCAAATGAGGCTAATTATTTGGATTCCATCAAACCACTCATAATGTTGAATGCAACTTTGTGTAAAACATTCAAGTCAAGCTCGAATTCAAATTATACATTGTTAACAAATTTTCAAGTTAGAGAACATCAGTTAGAATAGATCACAATTCCATTATCTAAACAGTGGAAGTTGTTACAAAAAATAATAGAATGATTTGATATTAATACTATGGGTTTGCAGGTTCCAGTTGAGTTCTATGCGGACTTGTGTTTGAGAAATATTTTGGATTGCTTTGGATTCTATATATTTCTTCATTTGAGAATCAATAAAAAAATAGAGTCAACAAATGTTTGATGTTCAATTATTTGTATTATTTATCTTGTCAATTGAAGAAGGTGTCTAGTTTCTTCTACTAGATACAAATTGAGCGATTGTTGGTATTTATTGTTATATATGCTATTGTTCTTAATATGTTGTTAAGTATTGAATTGAATGATGAATTGGTGAGTACATGTTTAACACAATTAAAATATTAATAACACATTATTTTATTCAGTGTGATGCATAATTTTATGGAATATAATATAAAATAACAAGTATAGTTTGGAATGTAAAATTCTTAGTAATTCTCGATTGATTGAATTAGGGTGTTTTGGTCTAGAATCTACGAACTTTCTAAAATCCTATTATTCTAAAAATGTGGCGTTCTTATGTTTTGTTGTTAAGATCGTTCACTTTTTATCATTGTTTAAGCTATTACTTATGGGTATTGATGTCCTAACTTGGGCATCACATTTTTCTAGGAAGTGTCTCTATAATATTTTTTAAGGTCTCACTATTTGGATTATAATGGGGCATGTGCAAAAAGATGGGGGCCAAAAAGTGTCCAAAATTTTAAAAAACATTTGATAGGCTATAACGTTAGTGGGTTATAATGCTCTCACATTATGGCTTGGTGTGACCGAGCCAAAGGCTCTGCCACATCAATTGTATAATTTGCAAGCGAGTTATAATGTAAGGACATTATAATGTGCTCGTGGTATAATGTGAGTGCGTTATATGTTATTAAAACAAAAAAAAAAAGCAAAACAAAATCATTTGTTTGTGACTGTGTTTTTTGCTACTAGCGTCCAAAACTCCTACTTTTGCGTGGTCGCATTCTGGAAGGATGGTTTTTTACATTTTCTTCATCAATTTTTTGTAATTTCATCACCAAGATGTCACCACGTCAATGGGGAGGTTGAATAAATAAGGATTGTTTATTTTTTGTTGTGAATTTGTTGCTAAATCGGTAGTTTTGGGTTTTTTTAGTATTCATTTGTTTAATTTATAGGAAATGATAATGATCCTAAAAATCCTCAACAACCAGAGCAACAAGAACATGATCAAAATCCTCAACAACCACAACAACAATATCCTCCACCAATTCCTTAACATCCTCCTAGCACTCAACAAAATTTAATGGGGGTAATTGAGAACAATAAAAAATAGATTGAGTTAATCATGAGGTTGAACAATCTAGTAAGTTCAACCATGGAAAGAAGAACACTTGCAAGTTCACTTAAAGAAATTTTAAAACATGTAGATGCAATCAACAAACAATTAATTGGTTGGGCAAATAGGTGGCAGGTGGCTATGAATTTTTATGTAGATAAATTATCATATAAAAAAGTAAAGATGAAAAAATTATAAAATATCATTTGTGCTCATTATTTACCAACCCACACATAAATCAAAATATTGAACTTAATGACAAGAGGTTTCCTATCCATTGGTGCCACCACCAAGGGATCAGTAACTATTTTTGGGATAGGTGGTACATGGTTTTTTATTACCCACCATGCAACAATTGTGAAGTCCCACAATATTTCTTGAGGAAACTCTATTGTGAGTTCATCCTAAACAAAATCATCAATTATTTTGATATGAGGGACTTCTAGGGGAGAGGTGGGGAGTCAGCACAAGATAGACCCGATGCATGATAGGATCCTAGGCGACAAGTGATACGAGCTCTTGCTAGGCCAAATCATGAGCACATCGTTATCCCTTCCATCGCAAAGGAGATTGTCGTGAAGTCACCTTGCAGTCTATCAACTCTTTGACCCAGACTATCATTGAGCATGCCAGTCCTATAGTACAGCACCATCGAGGGGAGTCTTCGAGTGGTAAGCTTCCACCCCATTCATGTCAGGTTTGTGGGGAAACTTGTACATATGACACCACCGACACTAAGGAGGCTACTATGCAAGATACATCTGTAGCTATGAAGATGGCGAGGGTAGCTGACATTTTGAATGAGGATTATGGCATCAATACTCAGGTAAATGTTAGCATGTTTATCAAATTTAATTTATTAAATTTCATTTTTGAAATGAAAGATTAACTAATTTAGTTTTATGATTGTAATAAAATTTCAGGGTCACAGTGTTGATGTTCAATACAGTGGCCCTACACCTGTTTATTACTCCACTGCATCTACCGCTGAGGTATGTAACTAGTAAACAATTATAAATTTATTACATGTGAATAGCATTGTTATATGAATGGTATTCTAATATCTGATTTTGGATGTTGAATAGGCTAATATTGGAGGTTTCATGGGAACACCTTCCAGTACCAATGTAGGTAGAAAAACCTACACATAGGTAATAGAATAAGAGTTTAACTAATGAATTGTACTTAATATATTTTTTAGTTTATTATTCATATCATTGATTACATTGCATTGCACATCTTTCAAACTCAAAGCATTACTTCACATTCCATAACTAATAACTAGATGTTGATAGATGATAAAATTTCAACAACAATATAGTTGTTTAGAAAGTCAACATAAGAAGTGATGCAATTACTTCACATAGCATAAGTAATAACTAGGAGCAGCTACCAATTGCATTTTCTTGTCATGGCATTCCATGAGACCACTTTTTCCTCAAGAATCTTTTCAAAAACTTCACTACCTTTTCTATGCTATGGATGCTTGGAAGAAATAAATGAAAGAATAATAGTAAGCAATAGCATAGACAAGACAATTATTTTTTTGAAAAAATGCCTCAAAGAAATGTGGTCTCATGGTGATGTCCATCACCATGAGACCCAATTTCTTTGAGGCATTTTTTCAAATAGCTCACTGCCTTTTCTATCATACCACATTTTCCATACATGTCTACCAAAGAATTTTATCAAACCTTTCACTTCCTTGCTGCTATGGATAAAAGCCTAAAAAAAGATGCTTTCCAACAAACTATAGATTCTTGGGAAAAAATATATTAAAGAATAATAGTAAGCAATAGCATATACAAGGCAGTGAGTAGTTTGAAAAAATGCCTCGAAGAAATGTGGTCTCACAGTGATGGAATGCCATTCCATCACCATGAGACCACATTTCTTAGAGGCATTTTTTCAAACAACTCACCACCTTTACTATGCTACCACATTTTCCATACATGTCTAAAAAATAATTTTATCAAACAGTTCATTTCCTTGCTACTATGGATAAAAGCCTAAAAAAGGTGCTTTCCAACAAACTATGGATGCTTGGGAAAAATCTATCAAAGCATAATAGTAAGCAATAGCATAGACAAGGTAGTAAGTAGTTGGAAAAAATGTCTCAAAGAAATGTGCTCTCATGGTGATGGAATGCCATTCCATCACCATGAGACCACATTTCCTTGAGGAATTTTTCAAACAACTAACTACCTTTTCTATGCTATGACATTTTCCATACATGTCTACCAAAGAATTTAATCAATCTACTCACTTCCTTGCTGCTATGGCTAAAAGCATAAATTAGGTGCTTTCGAACAAACTATGGATGCTTAGAAAAAGTCTATCAAATAATAACAGTAAGCAATAAAATAGACAAGGCAGTGAGTAGTTTGAAAAAATTTCTCGAAGAAATGTGGTCTCATGGTGATGGAATGCCATTCCATCACCATGAGACCACATTTCTTTGAGATATTTTTAAAAACAGCTCACTGCCTTTTCTATGCTACCACATTTTCCATACATGTCTACCAAAGAATTTTATCAAACTACTTGAACTTCCTTGCTGTTATGGCTAAAAGCCTAAAAAAGGTTCTTTCCAAAAAACTATGGATGCTTGGAAAAATTCTATCAAAGCATAATAGTAATCAATAGCATAGACAAGGTAGTGATTAGTTTAAAAAATGCCTCGAAGAAATGTAGTCTCGTGGTGATGGAATGCCATTTCATCACCATGAGACCACATTTCTTTGAGGAATTTTTTCAAATAGATCACCACATTTTATATGCTACCACATTTTGAAAACATGTCTAGCAAAGAATTTTATCAAACTATTCACTTCCTTGTTGTTATGGCTAAAATCCTAAAATAGGTGCTTTCCAACAAACTATGGATGCTTGGAAAAAATCTATCAAAGCATAATAGTAAGCAATATCATAGTCAAGGTAGTGAGTAGTTTGAAAAAATTCCTTAAATAAATGTGGTCTCATGGTGACGGAATACCATTCCATCACCATGAGACCACATTTCTGAGAGGCACTTTTCAAACATCTCATTGCCTGAAGAATAGAAACCAACTCTTTAGCCAAAATTCCCCTCCAAATTCTTTTCAAGGTCCTCATCCTTATCCTCAATTTACCAATACATGGAACCTTCCACCTTTTATTCCACTTGTTCATGTCCCCACCCTCCTGCTTCATGTCATGTTCACCCTCCATCTCATAACCAAGACCACACTATACCATCCACCCCATCCCAGCATAATACCATAGAGAAGGCAATAAATTATTTGAAAAAATACCTCAAAGAAATGCGGTCTCATGGTGATGGAATGCCATGACACATTTGTTTGTAATGACATTCCATCACCATGAGACCGTATTTTTTTGAGCCATTTTTTCAAATAGTTCACTGCCTTCTCTATGCTACCACAGTTATCGTACATGTCTACCAAAGCATTTTATCAAATGGTTCATTGGCTTGCTACTATGGATAATGTTAGGAATTGTATGTAGAAAATATCAATTACATGCAAATAAAGATTAAATAGAGGAATGAAAAACACAAAAATAATAACAACAAGAGACAATATTCAATGTGGTTCACCCAAACTTGGGCTACGTCCACCAACAGTGAGTCCAATATTATTATCCAATAAATCAAACCGATTACAACTAGTAATCCTTGCAACTCAATACCACTGCAAATGCTACAATACAATGTCAACAGAAACCAAAACCCTTAGCCTTTTATCAAGTCTTATGTCGGTTACAAAATTAGGGTTTTTTATGTCGGCCAATAGTAAAAATAACACCCGATGCCTTTATAAAATAATAAAAAATTGTGAGAGGTTTCGGGGATGCTGCCCCTTGACCCTGCCCTGTATCGTGACAGGGAGTGCACCAGAGGCACTACCCCTGGACCCCATAAGGGGCATTTCCCCTTGACTCTGTCTTGGGGGGAACTTCCCCCAAACCCCCGCAAGGGGTGTTTCCCCTTGACCCTTTTAAATAATTTGGGGGGAAACCACGCCAGTAAAAGTGGGGAAAATTTAACCTTCGAGTCTAATTAGGCTCCATATACCAATAGATAAAAGCCTTGAAATAGGTTCTTTCAAACAAGCTATGGATAGGGAAAATATTAAGCATGAGAGTTAGAAATATATAGTTTAAAAATTACTCAAAATTCTGTTCATTATCTCATACATTATAAGCCATGGCGCGCATCACTATTGTAGTTTTTGTGATTGAATAATTTGTTGTTTTATTTTTAGATGTTGGAAGCAGATACACCTCCACATGTTCATAGGGCAAAGGATCTTTGTGTTTCTTCTGCGATAGACTCCTCAATGTCTCTTATAGAGGTATGAGGCAGATTACTAAATTTCAATTTACATTCGTTGTTTATATAGTTGTTAGTTAGTGAAAAATCAAACCATTATTGATTCATAGTTTAATTTCTCTTTGGATGGTTTCTACAGGGCTTCAACATGCCACAGCATGGGCATGTGAATATTTCCCTCGAGGAGAGAGACCATCTACTAGTGGTAAGAGATTATTTTGTTAAATATATCATTTTTTATAATGTAATTGTTGATGGTGTTTTTAGCACTGCAACAACTCAGACAAAATATAATATCCTATCTCTCTTGAAAGGTGAATCTCTATTAGCAAGCCTCAAGAGATAACCCCAAGGTCTCTAATGTCAGGTCTTGACAATGCAAAAAACAACTCACTGATAAATGTGAAAATGTTGCTAATCACAAGGGGCCTTACAAACAAAGTGTTGAAGCTTCAATATTCATCAAATATATTAATAATGGTGATGCTTTCTAAATTTTTCTTTAATGAAAATTTAAAAGAAATAGAAAAAGGAGTGGGGTTTGAGAGAGAACTATCTAATCTAAAACCTAAGATCATGTATGCAAACAATAGAGTGTTCAAGATGGACCAATCTTCCCAAAAACTAATCTTTACTTAACCAAGATCAAATCCACAGTATCACAAAGACAATGCAATCTCCAAAGGACTCTAATGATTTTTAGGTTGCAAATATTCAAATATCCACAATTGAACTTAAGTGCAAAATAAAATAGGCCCAGGCTAACTTTACACAACAATCCATAATCAACATATCACTAAAAGTATGGACCTAAAAATTCCTCAACACCTCAAACACTTTATCATAAACATAAATGAACTACAAATAGCTCTAAGATTATCCACAAAACAACTTACTTAAAGCAATTTATCAAAGATCTGAAACACAAGAACCATGCATAGATGAATGAGACAAAGAAGAACACCAAAGAACAATGTCTTCATTTGTATTTGATTTACCAAAATTTGCAACAACTCAAGTATCTCAAGTATTACAACACTTCTCCAAAGCTCTTGCTAAAGTTCTAACTTTCTAACCCTCTCAAATGAGGAGAAAACCCCAATTTATAGCATTACATTCTTAGGTTGGCCCAAATTAGGGTTTATAGTAAGCTCGGAAAATAGGTCGACCATGACACTTTTAAAATTCCCCATAATTCAAATTTATAATAAAATATCATGAGGTCAGCCTCAAAATTCAACTTGATAATTTAATACATTGCATGGCACATAATTCAAGGTGCAACTAACTTGTATCCCCTTGCTATCTCGATGTAAATGACACACCTTTCAAGGTTTTCCAGCTTGGTCGTCCCCATTATCCTTTTCTCCTTCCTTTCTTCTAGAAATTTCTTTAACCTTTCCAAGCACTAAGTCCAGCTCGGCCTGAGTTGGGATGGAGATTAAATTTATCCTACATCTAATTGAATTTAATTATTTTTCATGTTTAATTAAAGTCTTCTCCCAATCACAATAAAGACCCTGGTATCTATCCAAGATGGATATATAAGTTATAACATCCTCTAGTTGGTCTTTCACTATTGGTCCACTATCTCTAGGTGAATAGATCTCATGCGACCACTTTTGTAGATGTCCAACATTCAAGTTCTTTTTCCAAGGATTATTCCTTCTAGTAACAATCTCTAAGAAAGCAATACAACTATCAAAAATTTCATGTACTTTGTTTTGATCCTTTGAGATCTTCTTTGGTGCTTTCATCCACAACTCGTTTTTGAAGTTGAAGGCCTCTATCCATTCCATGTCCTTTCTAGTACTTTCCATTGTAAGAACACCCTCCTTGATTAATACATCTGTGGGTACTTCAAACACTTTCTCAAGTTCTCTGATAATGGTATCATTAGGATTCTGACACTCATTAAGAAATTAAACCATGCAATCAAAGAGAAATGATGCCTTTCCATGCATCTCTAATACTTTCTCAATCATAGTATCACCCCTTTTACTCACACTATGCAACCATTGTTGTGTGTCCCTCATAGAGGACTTCAATCTTTCAATTTCTGATACCATGTCCTTTGATAACAACTCTTTAGAGAATTAGGACCCTTCACTACTTTTTTCTTACAACAACTTGACTAAATGTTGAACATACTTGTATACTTCTTTCAATTGCCTCTACAACTTCTCTTTCTCCTCTGTTTCCTTATCCAATCTTCTCAGGATTGCTTGAGATAACTCTTGGAACTCTTCCTTTTCCTACTCTTTTGTGGTAGGACCTAGATTGATCATTTGAACTTTGTAATTTGAGGTTCTTACCTCATCCTTATACTTATTCTCTATAGGAGTTGCAACATGTATAAACCTATTATTGAACTCATCCCTAGAGAACCTGGAAAATGTTCTTTCTCTTTTCCTTTCCTTGGGTTGTCCCCAACTCTCCAAGAACTTGTCCCAATCTAGAGTTTCATTCTCCACAATTGTTTCCTTTTGCTTCAATCTCTTTTCCAACTATTTTGGGGCAGTTGGTTGCTCAGTCTATGCATTCTTCTGAGAAGTATCTTGCTCTGACTATTTTTTGGGAGTATTATCTTCAAAATTTTCTATATTCACATTATCCTCCCCTTTCCTCTATTGTTCCTCATCCTCATTATGATTATCCTCACTTTCATCTTTTGTATGGGGTATACCAATGTGTTCACTCATTGGGACCTGAGAAGACATTTCTATTGTAACTTTTGAAGTGGCCTCCATGTTTTGCACCTCCGTCTCTTCTAACTTCCTTTCAAAATCACTTAATTGTCCTCCCTTTGGTGTGGGAGCCTCTTCATCTCACATCTCTTTTTTAGGATTAATAGGATCATTCTCCTCTTCTACATGTAGTTGTCTAAGGGTACTTGAGACATTACCTTATTGATTTTGTTGGTTGTGAATTGGAGATAAAGAAGGAGAAATATTTCTAGTAACTACTTTCTCCATATCCTTCATAAGATCATGAGTAGGTGCATCTTCAGTGGCCACCCTTTGCTCTTTTTTCACTTCCTATGTTGGAGTTACCTTCTATTTAGGAGAACTTCTTCTCACATATACTTGTTTTTTTTCTCCAAAAATTTCAATATCAACCACCTTAGGTTGAGTGGTTTCCTCCTCAGTGACCTTGGCCTTTTTGGATTTAGCTGTTTTCTGGCCCTCAGTCATTATCTTTCTTTTCTTTGAAGGTTGTGCTTCTTCAAAACCTTGCTCAACAGTCTCTTTTGAGGCTTTCCTTACTTTTTCTACTGGTTGTCTCTTTTCGTTTCCCTTAGCCTGACTCCTTGTCCTTATATTGATAATAAACTGTTGTTTATCTCCTTCCTCCTCTAAAGGGATATTTGTTGTATCATCTTTAGCTATTTCTTCTTCTTCTTCTTCTAAATGAGACTCAAGGTCTCCCATTAAGTCATATGTAAACTTATTCCCATCTTCTTCCAACTTCAAAATCTTTTGTTTCACCCAAAGTTTAGAATATCTCAAAATAGAAGCATTAATCACATTAATATCTACATCCTCCTCCTTAGACCAATTGATAGGGGGAAGTGGCTTATCCTTGTACTGCTCATAGTCATGGTACTATAAGAGATCTCCATCATCATCCACTTGTTCTAGGACTTGGGAAATTCTATGTAATCAGATCATTTTCAAGGATAACCTCGAGCACCTTCTTCTAATTACTTAAAACTCATCCCTAAAATTAGCCTAATAGTCCTCTATGTGGATTTTATGCTGGTATTCCCTATTTTCCTACTTGTAGGAAACACCATAGGGGTCAAGGCTGTCCCTGTTTGTGTGTGAATACAAGTTGAAATGCACCATTTCCTTCTTAGAATAGTGAGCACTTTGGTTAGAAGGGCAAGCCTCCAATACTTCAATCCTCAAAGGAAACTTTTTTCCAAGTCCTGATTTGTGCATATCCTTTACCACTTTGTCAAAATCCACTAGCTACAAAGCCACTTCCAGTAGGATGAGTTTATTGCTTGGGTATCTAGGTAATCTCAAGGACACTACTAGTGATCCTTATATCCTGATATAAGAATTTTTTTGGAATTGAATAAAACATTGGCCATATTTTCTTATCAACTCCATGGCCTTTGTTGAAATTCTCACATGCAATGCATCTTGCAACAGTTGTGTAATGTACATGTAAAAGGAATAATTTACCCTTCTATAATTTGTTGTGTTGAAGTGTAGCTGAGGGAAAACATCACAAATTTTGTCCTGGCCAAGGGCTCCTTTGTTACTCAATCCTTTATACTTATTTTTCCTATCCAACATGTACACTAAGTAGGATGTCATAGTGAATTTCTTTTTATCCTGCACTTTCCTTAATTGTTCATCCAAATTGTCACTTATAACACTTACCCAATGGTAATGGATTCCTTTCACAATCTAAGAAATGATGTAGAACATCCAATTTCTAAATATAAATGCATCCTATAACCCCATTACTTTTCCTAGGAGGGTAATCATATCATTGTATTCTAGCTTAAAATCACTTCTATGTAATTGTTTGGGCAACTTTGAGTAATGTGATTTAGGCTTGGCCATCCAGTTATTGTTCATCATTAACAAAGCCATGTGAGGATCCTTTGTATAGAAGTCCTCAGCATCTTTGATGTTAATCTTCACCAACTTTTGATGTGACCCAATGTTGAAAGTCTCTGATATGGACTCCTCTATTAAATTAGCCATGATTCTACCTTGGGGCCAATAATAACTCTCTTATCAGAGTCATAGTGCTTAGCACACTCCAATACTTGTTTTGGATACTGCAAGGTGGGTGGAAATCCTATTGCCTAGGCCAACACTATATTGGTGATGATCTATACCAACTGAGTATGTGCATCCCCAAACATCCTCTACTTGAAGTCATCATAGTCTATATGTCCCATGTTTGTATCACCAATCTTGATCCATGTTGAAATGATCTTGGACTTAGGCCAAATTCCCTTGAAGTCATACTTCATCTTTTCAGCTCTTGTATGTGGTTCATCAGGACCAACTTTTGAAGATTTTTCCTTAGATCCCTTGGATGGACTAGTCTCAACCTACATCTGTTAGAGAGAGACAACAATCACTATGGTATTAAGCATGATGAAGTATTAAATTCAATCATATTATCAAGATAATCCATGAGAATTACATAATTAACCTCCAAAATATCAAGGAAACCACAAAATACCATTTCCAAAACCTTGAAATGAAACATTATAAAACTTTAGGATATTCACCTACTCGGGGATTTTTATCATAGAAGGATTTCAGGGAATCTGACCCTAAGCATATTCTCTAGAGGTTTAAACTTCTGGAGAATCCATAAGGGAACAAATTTTCCAAAGTAAAACAACCTAGCTTAGTTCAAGTTAAAATCCCTTCGCAACCATCATGAGATCATTCTTGCAATCATAACAAGGTCCAAAAGTTTAAACACTCATTCTCATCTAGCAAAATTTAGAAATTTGGGGTATAGGAGGATTTTTGGGGAATCTTCCCCTAGGTAGATTCTCTAAAAGGAATGAAGCTCGGAGAATCCTGTAGGGGACACAATTTTCAAAGGATTACCTTTCCATACAAATTCAAGATATTAATCATCTTTTCATGACATATGATTACTCATGCTAACTGATAACATCATATTCAAGCCCTCCTCTCACTCTTTGCAAGCCTCCAGGATTTTCACACTCGGTTGGATTTGGGGAATTTGATAGCAAGTGGATTCTCTAAAAGAGATGAATCTTGGAAAATCCACAGTGTGAAGAATTTTTCAAAGTTCACTCTAAAGAAACCATGAAGTCACCCTGGTCTAGACACTTCATATTCATGCATAAAATGACATAGCTAAAATTTTGGAGTTTTGGAGGGTGAACGGATTTGAAGAATCCATAGAGTAGTGAAATCTCTGAGAGATTATCCTTTAGAAAATTTGAGTGTAGGTGGATTCTCCAAAAAACCTCAATTCATCAGCGTTTCTTAATTTTTCTTTCTCACACAAAGAATTTAAGTGCCTAATTTTCATTTCGACCAAAACTTAAAATTCTAGATCATGCCCATGGATTGAAATTCAAACATACATTTTGTGATACAAATCAAACCAACTACCAGGATACACTTATTACCATAAAAAAAAATCAAGGCATGATTTACACAAACTAGGGCACGTTGAATCATAGCTAGGATTTCACAATTCCTCAATCAAACCTATCATAATGAAGCAACTATAGCTTATACATCTCACATAGTATTAAATGTAGCATATTCAAAACACTAACCCCTATAAAAATTAAATTCCCTAATTTGTGACTGTAAATGAAACTCGAAGAGTGATGATGATGGATTCAGAACCCCGACATGCATAAACTTGCAAAAGAATAAAGCCTCAAGAAAACTTACGAATGACCAAAAAACCACCCTCATGGATCCCAAACTAAACAAGAACACCCATCCAAGTGAACAAACACACCAACCATTCAAGTACAAAAGAAAACACGGGAAAAACATTCAATCTCGAATACAAAGGCAAGGCTAAGTCGATACTATAAAACAAAAGTGAAGAACCATACCTTTGAGTGTCAAGAGGTAAGAGGTTTCTAATCAAATACACCTATGAACCCAAGTTAGGTTTCTGAGCAAGGTCACCACACAAATTGTAATCACCAAATCGCTGGAGGAGGAGATAAGATCTTCAAATGCAACAAGCGAAGTGAAAATAACAATGCAACATTGGAAAAAGAATTAAATCACCTCCCCAAAATGCATTAAACGTATCCCCGTACGACAAGTGGAAAATCATAAATGTAGTGAAGAGACCCTATAGACTTCAAAAATGTGATGGGGGGAAGGATTCAAAAAATCCGGCAGGGGACAGATTCTCCGAACGAACAGATCTTCGGGGAATCTACCTAGTGGAAGATTCTCTAAAGGTTCATCCCTTCAAAAAATTTGGGGTTCTACAGATTCTCTAAAATGTGCACAATTTGGGAAATCCATCCATGAGTGCAATTTCTGAAGATGAATTCCTTCAGAAAACCTACCAGGAGAAGAAATTCTCGAGACCCAATGTAATTTTCCCAATCTTGTTCCCTGGTGAAATTTTGGTAAAATTTTGGAGTTCTAGAAATAACTTGAGATCAAAATACTGCAATCAAAAGCACCTATAGTGCATATAGAGCATTAGTTCAATCATGTGAAGCAAAGACCAAAACCAAAGGAACCTATCCCTTAAGGGGAAGAGGTCAAACCCAAAGAAAGACAAAAAGTAAGAAAAAGAGGGTCCCTGCCTATGGTGGGGCGTGTGTACAAAAAGTGCACAACAAATGGAGACTTCGTTGGGGAGATGCTCCAAAGCATTTCGATGAAAAACTAGAATCGAGAACCCAAAATCTCTAGTTTCAGTCCTTGCATGATGCCAACCATAAACTAAAGGCTCAAAACCATTGAATAAGCTAGCCATTCCTATGCTAGGAATCCAAGTGTGTGTAGATGTATTTATTTCCCTCCCCAAGCTACTATATAGACCAAGTTCAATCATGTTAAGCTACATAAATATTCTAACTCCAAAAGAAACCTAGATAGAGGCTCGCTGCCAGTCAGGAGTCCATAGCCTTGATGAAGTTATCGTTGTGATTCTCCCAAACATAGATCTATTTCTAGCTAGGAATCCATAGCCCTAGTAGAGATATTCAGTTCCCATTGAAAAGTTGAATTCAATTTCTTTTGATATTCAATATTTATTTTTCTTTTCTTTCTTTTCTTTCTTTTTTTACTCTTTTCTTTTCAATCTATAAGCAATGAAGCTCACACTCAGGGTTGAGAAACACAGTGGCACTGAAGTAGAAATATAATATTTTTCACTTAACATGGCCTCACAAGGAACCTACTGCAACCTCAGGATTCTTAAGATATGTAAAAAAAATGAAAGATTTCTAACACATTCAGAAAATGACTTAATCCAATGACTTATCCTCTTTACACGTTTAGAACATGTGACACTGAATAGAAGACTTCAACCACACCCTCTTGAAAAATGATTAGAGTTTGGAAAAGAAATGGTTAAAATAGTCCCTGTTAATAAAATACTTGTCGTGTAAATAAGACACTTCCCCAAACCAAAAGAATGAGGAAACCTCAAAACCAAAGAAAAGAAAGAAAACAAAACAACCTAAACTAACCAAAACAAAAGCAAAACCAAACCAAACCAAAAAAACCAAAAGAAAGAAAACACCTACTCTAACTATTTATAGAGATGAGCTAGAAACAACTCAAGCAAGGAAATGATGCTTTAAGTATTGCCTATTGACTGGAAATGGGACATCCTCTCAAGTGAGATTCTTGAGGCGGAAAGAATTATCTCCTATAATCTCATAAATTTGGTAGGGGCCAAGCCATAACTTTTCAAATTTACCATGTTCCCCCTTTTTGTCATGTGTGTTATCCTAGTACAAAACCAAGTCAGAGAGCTTGAAAGCTTTAACTTTGTCCTTGCAGTCAAACCATCTTGAAACAACACCCTGGTGCTTAGCAAAATTCTTTGATGCTTCATCCCTCTTTTCTTCCAGTTGTAATAGTTCAGCTAAATGGGCCTCTAAACATTCCCCTTCCTCATAATATTGATTGATGAACTGAAGGGTAGGGATTCTCAGTTGGACGAGAAAGACAAGCTCTAATCCATAAACCAAGTGGTAAAGGGTGGTGCACAATGTAGCCTTCTATTGGGTACGGTTAGCCCATAAAGAAAATTTCAATTGATTGTGCCACTCTTTGGGGTTCTTGTCAATCAAATTCCTAGTGACAGAAAGCAAGTTTTTATTAGTAGAATTTATTAGGCCATTACCCTGAGGGTAATAATTGGATGAAAACTTAATTATGATACCATGATCGAATGCCTAACCAGATAATTTTAAAGATGTAAATGCAAGTCCATTGTCACACACAATAGCAAAATGGCAACAAAAAAAATTAATAATCCATTCCTCAAGAAAGTTTATAACTACCTCTATTGTGCACTATTTATAGAGAATTGCCTCAACCCACCTAGTGAAATAATTAGTTGCAGTTAGGAAATACCTGTGTCTTGCTGAAGATGGCGGGTTGATAGGACCAATAAATTCCAAT
This sequence comes from Sequoia sempervirens, assembly GCA_007258455.2. NCBI lineage: Eukaryota > Viridiplantae > Streptophyta > Pinopsida > Cupressales > Cupressaceae > Sequoia > Sequoia sempervirens. The sequence goes on along the minus strand of VDFB02000007.1, from coordinate 42,897,511 downwards.
CCCCACTGAGCAAAAGGTATTACCTCAATCATAAGATGTACTGGTAAATCATCATTCCTCTCACTAGTGGTAGAGGTCTAACAAACATGACAAGCCCTTACGTGATTGTGTGTATCCTTGAATATGGTGGGCCAGTAATATCCAACATGCATGATCTAGGTAGTTGTGGCCATACTTGATCTGTGGCCTATCCCATACATGTCATGCAATTCCTCCAAAACCTTGGCAGCTTCTTCCTTTCCAATATATATGAGGTATATCCCTTCATGATTATTCTTATAGAGGACTCCTCCTTTTAACATATAACTGGATCTCTTCAAACGTAACACCCATTTTTGTACTATTTTCAAGTGATCTGGGCATCTTTGATTCAACAAATGATAGACTAGATCATCATACCACTCATTGGGTGAAGTGTCTTGAAGATGATACTGCTATGCTATAACCTTTAGGCTAGTTTCAGCCATTGTTCGTGTCAAAGATTGTCCTCTCACCAGTTTCATTAGCTAAATTTCTATGTCATATTCTTATAATATTGTAACCCACTTGGCCCTCCTTTCTCCCATTTCATTTTTCATTAATGGGAGCTTTAATACTGGATTACACACAATAACAAAGATCTTATTCCTCAAAATGTAATGTTCAAATTTTTTAACTCCCCTGACCAAAGCATAAGATTTTTTCTCCACATTTGGGTACATCAACTCTGCATCTTTGAGAGGAACACTCATGAAAGCTATTGGGTGCTCATCCACCTCATTAGACTTTTGTGTTAGCATGCTTACACAAGAATTGTCTAACACGAAGGAGTAGATATAGAAGGGCTCGGTATAATCAGGACTTACTAGCACCAAAATAGCAGCTATTGCCTTCTTAGTTTCATCAAATGTGTGCTTAACTTTAGTAGTCCACTCCAATTTTGTATCCTGTTTGAGCATGGCATTCAATGGTTTAACTATTTCTGCAAAGCCCGTGAGAAACTTTTGAACAAAATTGATTTTTCCAAATAAAGACTTCATTTCTTTCATGTTGAAAGGAAGTTGTATTTTCAGGATAGCTTGGATCCTTTCGAGATCAATTGAAATACCATGTTCAGAAATCACATGTCCTAAAAGCTTCCCTTCAGTCACCCCAAATATGCATTTCTTGGGATTAAGGGATATACCAAAATCCCTACATCTATGGAACACTTTACATAAGTCTGAGATATGATCTCCCATGTTCTTTGAAAAAATAGTCAAATCATCCATATAAATGATTATGCATTTACCAATTATATCTTTAAAAGAAATTTCCATGGCCCTCTAAAAGGTGGCTCCTGCATTGATCAATATGAAGGGCATTCTCTTGTATGAAAATGTGCCCTATTTAGTGGTGAAAGCAATATTATGTCTATCTTCATATTATACCATGACCTAATTGTAGCCAAAATAGCCATCTAGAAAGGACATCATTTGGGATCCATTCATTATTTTAAACACCTCATCCAATGAAGTAATTGGATAATTGTCCTTCTTTGAAGCATGGTTGAGATTTATGAAGTCCACACACAATCTTATCTCTTTGTTCTTTTTACGAACTGGGACCAGATTGGCCACCCACGTTGAGTGTCTAACTAGAAAAAAGATATGAGCTAACAATAATTTATGCACTTCCTTTTCAATGATAGGCTCTAAAAATGCATTAATAGGTCTCTGCCTTTGGAAAAATGACTTTGCATTAGGATTCAAAGGAATCATGTGTGTGATTATTGGAGTATCATGTCTTTAAGTCCTCATAACTCCATGCTATTACATCATGATATGCACATAATGCCTCTATCAAGCCTTTCCTTTCTTCAAGAGTGCATACCTTACCTATGAACACATTTTAAATGACATCATCTGCAGTACACATATTGTATGCTTCACACTGGCTGGCTATAGAATCCTTCTTGCTCTGTTGATCCTAGTCTCTTGTCCTATCCAAGTCAAAATTTCTCTCTAGATACACCATTCCTCTTGGAATTGTATTCATTTCTAAGTTGAGGACTCCTTCCATGTCTAGTTTTGCTTCATGAGGTTCTGTTTCATCAACTATCAGGGCAGTAAACATGTCAGAACTAGTAATAAAATAAAGGATATGCTTTTCATCCTCAAATACTTGAAAATATGTCACGTTGTCAGGTACAGAAGGAATCCGAGTGAGCTCAACTTCAAAAATTTTCTATCCAGACAAGGATAATGGCTCCAGTATACCGATTGCTTGTGTAAGAGCATCTGTAGTGTGATTCTTGGTCATGTAAATCAACTAGATGTTGAATGCATCAAATCCTTCAATCAAATCCCACACTCTTATGTCTATAATTAGTCATCCTCCTATCATGGCAAGAGTATTGTCTCCTTACTTGACTACTAGTTTAGAGTCTCCAAAAAATTGCAGCATTTTAGCTTTCTTCCTCAAAGCCATAGGTAATCCATAGACTAATGCTTCATATTCTATAACATTATTAGTGCACTGGAATTGTAATCTGTGTGCTACAAAGAATATTTTACCTGCTAGGCTAATGAGCTCAAATCCAACACCTGTTCCTTGCTTAGACTTAGAACCATCAAAGCATAAAGTCCAAAATTTGATATATGACCTACCTCTGAAATTTCTTGTACCCTTACTCGAAGAGGGATCCTACTGAACCATCGGTTTCTTCCCTCGATCTTTTCTCAGAATTTTTTGTATCTTGATTTTAACTACTCGAGACATATTGATACACCTCTTGATTTTCTCTACAACAATTTGAAAAAGATGACATTCAATCTCAAGATGGGAAGCATTCTTTACTCTACACCAATTGGGCAGCAACAATTCCTCAAAGTTCATTTTCCCTCCCAAAGTTATCTGATCTTCAACGCAGTTCTAGATGAATTCCTAAAAATGTCAAACAGTATAAGATTACCATCATTCAGTTCAAAATATTCATTAGTTTCTATGAGTGCCTATGTGCTATTGGAAGATTGATTCAAATTCTTGGGTACATCCTGCATCATGAACACCTCCTTTGCTCCTGATTCCTTGACAACAACTTCTAGGACATAGTTTCCTAAACTTGCTTCAAAAATCAACACTTCATTAGAGGTATTTTGATATTCAGTAATTAAGTACCTCAATTTGGGTTCTCTCTCAATTCTGATCTAATTTGGGACTCCCTTCCATGGAAGCCACATATGAGAGTGATCTGTCAAAGTATATCCATTAAGGACCATCATGAAATCCCTTCCAAGAATCATGCCATAAGCATCTAGAATTTCTGCCACCTGGATGTTGATGACTTGTTGCACTCACGGGTCTGATGCTACCTACATTGAGATCATATTTAATTATCCCACTACACTCACCTTAGTTTTATCCAATTGGGTCACCTTCTATTGGGAAGGGTTAAGAGTGATACCCAATCCCTTGTAGAATGAGAAGGGAATAACATTTTTTGATTCTGTAGAATCCAATAGACAATTATGTAAATTCTTGCCAAATATATGAATAGAAATTAGAAAAGGAGGGGTATCTTGCTTGGATTCAAATAGATTTACCAAAGAATCAGCATGATCCACTTGATTTTTATCCTATTTCTTACCCTTGTCATTTTCCTGTACTTGTGGTTGATCCCTAGCAAACTAATTATTTTTATTTTGAACCGGATGGAAATTTTGTGTATCTCCAACAACCTCCTGGACTATTGGTTCAACAAAACTAGTTTTCTTGACAGTAGAATCTTGTGAAAAATTAAAGGATGTAGGCTCATTTAGGGAGCGAAAAATAGAACTCCTAATAGTTGGAACTCTTAAGAACTCAAAATTCGAAAGGCTTACCTTTACTTTCTTAAGTTCTTCTGCTACATATTCACCCAACTAAAACACAATCATGTTAGATTGATTGCTCTGGAATTGTCCTCCTTATTGATTACTCTTGGAGTGTCCTCCTTGTTGATCCTTAACAACATCACCATTCAAAGCATCAAAAGATCCTCCCTTGGAAATATACTACCTCGACACATGAGGATAGGAAGGATTGTTACTTGCATTAGGATAAAGAGGTGTGGTGAAAATTTTCGGAGGTGTAGATGTGGTAAATGAACCACCAACCTTCCTATTCCTTAAATCATATGGTTTGGTTTTTTGATGGAACATCTATACTTCATCTATCCTCTAATCTTCTTCATCTAAAGGACCATTATCAATTGTACCATCATCTTCAAACAATTCAGATATTGACTCTTCATTATATACCTGTTTTGGTTTTGCACATTTTTATTTACACTCTTCTTTGGGTCCATCCCTTTCACCTCTTGGAAAAGGAGCATGATTCAATACTAACACTGGTAAATCATACGGATCTCATGGTACAATTTCCTGCCCAACTACACCAATACCAACAACTTGTTGAACTTCCATCTGGAAAATGGTTGTTGTCATCTATAATTCAGGATAATCAAACTCGGAATGTTGAGTTGTTTTGTGAAGTATGCAGTATACTTTTAAAGTTGCTTCTGCCGAGAGGACTATGCTAGTTGATTTATCTTGATTATCAGGTTAATCCAGTGGTGTAAGAACTCCTCCATTGTCAGGTCTAGTATTCTAGGCCCTATTCTACCTCGATGTAGGTCTTCTATCAAATTTTTGTCTTGAAGATTGACCTCTATTGTAATTATGTCCTTCACCCTATCCTCTCTCAAAGTTATGTCCTTAATCATGAGAAAAATCCATAATCTCCCTATTATAGTTGGACTCTATCCCTCTCTGAGCAACTTGTAGCTGACTGTTCTGGTTCCTTAAATAGGTAACTTTAGTGGATAATTTCTTCATTTGTTCTATCAATTCATCCAACCTCTCCTTATCAATGTTGTCTAGGGGTGGCACAGGATTGAGTGATTGGTTCAACACCTCAGAATGCTATAGATATGTTGGTATATTGGACTCTTGTTGAGGAAAAGTTGTCTGGCCTACATTATGTACATAATTTGGTATAGGTTTTGTTTGATTCAAGGGAGGTCCTAGATGAGGAACTATAGGTAGTTGAGGGACTAGATTCATAATTGAAGTCTGATTAGTTAAGGTTTGGTTTATTGCTTGAACTTGTCCTGGATGAGCAGTTGGCCCTAATGATGGAAAAGGTCCTAACAATTGTTGTCTAAAATTTTTGTTTTCCTTAATAGTATTTGTATATGCATCCAACAACGTAGCAGGGGGATTACGTTTCCACTTAATAAAAGTAGATGCGAGTCTATCCAGTGCATCGTAATAAACCTCTCTAGCTATGGTATCAACTATAGTATAAGGTGGTTGCAACCGAGTGTAAGCATGAAGAAACCTATTGTTAAAAGACCCTATTGGTTGATTGACTTCTCTCTTGACCTTAGTGAACCGAAGGTATAACTCATTAGCACTGATGGGAATATTGAACTTAAGAAATAAGTCACTCTCCATTTAAACCCAACTAGTTATTGATCCAACTAGTAAGTGATTGTACCAATAAAAGGCCTCTTCACCTAAGGAATATGGGAACAACTTGCATGCAACATCCTCATGATTAATTCCCCTATCCCTTAGGGTAGTCTGGAAAATCCTAATGTGCTCCTCGATAGTTCTATTGGGATCACCAACATGGAACTTAGTGCAAAAGTGCTCTATATTTTTGGGCATGACATTGTAGTTGTTGAAAAGCAAGGCTGAGGGGTTATTATCCAGAAAATCCATTGGTGGTGGTGGAGGTGGTAGTAGCTGATTAGCAAGAATTTGAGGTTGCTAAATAGGCATAGGACTTGATTCAATAGGACCGGGTTTAGTAGAAATGGGTTTAGAATCATAAGATGAAGAAGAAGATGGAAAAATGGGTGAAGATGACGATGCCTTTCCCTTTTTGGTCCTCCTTGACCTAGTAAGGACTCCTAAATCTTGAAAATATCCTTATGTTATGGATCTAGTTTTTCTTCTGAATCCTTGTGGAGATATTGATGATAGAAAATGCTCCAACTTGTTGAATCCACCCTCCTTCTAGCACCAATTTGTTGATGGTGTTTTTAGCACTGCAACAAATCAGATAGAATATAATATCCCATCTCTCTTGAAAAGTGAATCTCTATTAGAAAGCCTCAAGAGATAACCCCAAGGTCTCTAATGTTAGGTCTTCACAATGTAGAAAAAAATTCAGTGATAAATGTGAAAATGGTGGTAATCACAAGGGGCCCTACAAAAAAAGTTTTGAAGCTTCAATATTCATCAAATATATCAATAATGGTGATTCTTTCTAAATTTTTATGTAATGATGATTTAAAACAAATAGAAAAAGGAGTAGGGATTGAGAGAGAATTATTTAATCTAAAACCTAAGATCAAGTATGCAAACAATAGAGTGTTCAAGATGGACCAATCTTTCCAAAAACCAATATTTTCTTAACCAAGATCAAATCCATAGTATCACAAAGACAGTGCAATCTCCAAAGGAATCTAATGATTTTTAGGTTGCAAATATTCAATCATTCATTCAAACATCCACAACTAAACTTAAGTGCAAAATAAAATAGGACTAGGCTAACTTTACACAAGAATCCACAATAAGCAGATCACTAAAAGTATGGACCTAAAGATTCCTCAACACCTCAAACACTTTATCATAAACATAAATGAACTACAACTAGCTCTAAAATTATCCACAAAACAACTTAAAACAATTTATCAAAGAACTAAAACACAAGAACCATGCATAGATGAATGACACAAAGAAGAACACCAAATAACAATGTCTTCACTTGTATTTGATTCACCAAAATTTGCAACAATTCAAGTATCTGAAGTATTAAAACACTTCTCAAAAGCTCTAGCTAAAATTCTAACTTTCTAACCCTAGAAAATGAGCAAAAAAACCCAATTTATAGCATTACATTCTTAGGTCAGCCCAAATTAGGGTTTATAGTTAGGTCAGTCAGATAGGTCACCCATGACACTTTTAAAAAGTTCCCCTAATTCAAATTTACAATAAAATATCATGAGGTTAGCCTCAAAAGTCAACTTGATAATTTAATACATTGTGTGGAACAAAATTCAAGGTGCAACTAACTTGTATCCCCTTGCCAGCTTGATGTAAATGACACACCTTTCAAGGTTTTCCAACTTGGTCATCCCCTTTATCATTTGCTCCTTCCTTTCTTCTAAAAATTTCTTTAAAATTTTCAAGCACTAAGTCCAACTTGGCCTGAGTTGGGATGGAGATTAAATTTATCCTAAATTTAATTGAATTTAATTCTTTTTCATGTTTAACTAAAGTCTTCTCCTAATCACAATAAAGACCTTGGTATCTATCCAAGTTGGATATATAAATTACATCCTCCAGTTGGTCTTTAACTATTGGTCCACTATCTCCAAGTGAATAGATCTCATGCCACCACTTTTGTAGTTGTCCAACATTCAAGTTATTTTTCCTAGGCTTCTTCCTTCTAGTAACAATCTCTAAGAAAGCAATACAACTATCAAAAATTTACTTTACTTTGTTCTGAGCCTTTGAGATATTCTTTGGTGCTTTCATCTGTATCTCATTTCTAAAGTTGAAGGCCTCTATCCATTCCATGGTGTTTCCAGTACTTTCCACTGTAAGAACACCCTCCCTGTTTAATACATTTGTGGGTACTTCAAACACTTTCTCAAGTTCTTTGATAATGATATCATTAGTGTAAGGAAGCTAACTTCTGAGCAACTCTCCTAACGTCAAAGAAACCTTAGGGAAGAATGCAGAGATACTTAAATTTTCAATTAGGTCCAAATAGGTGCCTTGAGAGATAACAGAAATAAGAGAATTAAACATACACATATAGACACCCAGTTTATGTGGGAAAACCCTTCTGAGAGAAAAAAACCCTCCACACAAGATAAATTCTTTGTATTATAGTAATAAGATACATACAAGATCAAACTATCTTCACGATGTCGGAGTTCTGAGTAGCATCCACCTTTGATCAACCTTGCTACATAATATTCAAATTGCAATATATAGAATTACATTCAGTTACTCACATCGGCGATCATCCAACTGTTACCAACCATCCAACAATCCAACCAAACATCATCTGCAACTCCAGAGTATATTTATGTCATCCCTATCTATTGAAATTCCTCACAGAACTACCACAACAGACTAACTTCCAATGGTTCCCATTTGGCTTCTCTGATTGGTCGAAGACACACCACGTAGGATGGTCTCCCAATCGGTCAAAGGAATTCAACCTGTATTTATGTCGGTGAGACACTAACCATGTCTCCTGATACCTGAACATTTGTAGCTATCCTGGGGTCCTTACTATGGCCAATGGAGTTACCTGTAGTTCAAAAGCTATCGCTCGGACTTAAGCCCAGTATTATTACCTCATACCATTGATCATCACTTGTATCGCTATCACCAAGACAATCGCTATTCGATGAGACATCATACCGAAGTCCCAAAGTCACTTAGACACAAGTATTCCCATCAGCAAGACTATCATCCTTCACCAAGAGATCATTCCTTTCCAAGGGCTCCTTTGCAACTCAATCCTTTATACTTCTTTTTCCTGGCCAACATGTACACAAAGTAAGATGTCATTCTAAATTGCTTTTTATCCTACACATTCCTTAATTTTTCATCCAAATTGTCACTTATAACACCTGCCCAATGGTAATGGATTCCTTTCACAATCTGAGAAATGATGTAAAATATCCAATTTCTAAATAAAAATGCATCCTCTAACCCCATTACTCTACCTAGAAGGGTAATCATATAATTGTATTCCATCTTAAAATCACTTCTATGTAATTGTTTGGGAAAATTTGAGTAGTGTGATTTAGGCTTGGCCATCTAGTTATTGTTCATCATTAACAAAGCCTTGTGAGGATCCTTTGTATAGAAGTCCTCAACATCCTTGATGTTAATCTTCACCAACTTTTGATGTGACACAATGTTGAAAGTCTTTGCTATGGACTCCTCTATTAAATTAGCCATGATTTTTCCTTGGGGACCAACAATAACTCTCTTATCCAAGTGATAGTGCTTAGCACACTCCAATACTAGTTCTGGATACTGCAAGGTGGGTGGAAATCCTACTGTCTAGGCCAACCCTATATTGATGATGATATGTGCCAGCTGAGTAGGGGCATCCCCAAATATTATCTGCTTGAATTCATCATAGTCTATATGTCCCATGTTTGTATCACCAATCTTGCTCCATGTTGAAATGATCTTGGACTCAGGCCAAATTCCCTTGAAGTCATACTTCATCTTTTCAGCTCTGGTATGCAGTTCCTTAGGACCAACTTCTAAATATTTTTCCTTAGATCCCTTAGCTAGACTAGTCTCAACCTACATCTGCTAGAGAGAGACAACAATCACTATGGTATTAAGCATGATAAAGTATTAAATTCAATAATATTATCAAGATAATCCATGAGCGTTACATAATTAACCTCCAAAACATCAAGGAAACCACGAAATCCCACTGCCAAAACCTTGAAATGAAACATTGTAAAATTCAATATTTTCACTTGCTCGAGGATTTTGATCACAGACAGATTTTAGGCAATCCGCCCTTGGGAGGATTCTCTGAAGGTCTAGATTTCTAGAGAATCCACAAGGGAACAAATTTTTTGAAGTAAAACAATCTAACTCAGTTCAAGTTAAATCCCTTCACAACCATTATGAGATCATTCTTGCAATCATAACAAGGTCCAAAAGTTCAAGCACTCATTCTCATCCAACAAAATTTAGAAATTTCGGATCTAGGAGGATTTTCGAAGAATCCACACCTAGGAAGATTCTCTGAAAGGAATGAAGCTTGGAGAATTTTTTAAGGGAATTTTTTTTTGAAGGATTACCTTTCTATGCAAATTCAAGTTATTAATCATCTTTTCCAGACATATGATTACTAATGCTAATTGAAAAAATCGTATTCAAGCCCTCCTCTCACTCTTTGCAAGCCTCCAAGATTTTCACACTTGATCGAATTTCGGGGAATTCAATAGTAGGTGGATTCTCTGAAATAAATGAATCTCGAAAAATTTGTAGTGTGAAGAATTTTCTAAAGGATGTGAAATTATTCAAAGTTCACTCTAAAGCAACCGCGAAGTCACCCCAGTCAGGACACTTTGAGCCCATATTCATGCATAAAATGAGATAAAATTTTGGAGTTTTAGAGGATGAACGGATTTGGAGAATCTGTGGAGTAATGAAATCTCTAAGAGATTATCCTTTGAAAAAAATATGAGTGTAGGCGAATTCTCCGAAAAACCTTAGTTCATTAGCATTTCTTAAGTTTTCTCATTCATGTGAAGAATTTAACCGCCTAATTTGCATTTCAACCAAAAATTAAAATTCTAGATCATGCCCATGGATCAAAATTTAAACACACATTCCATGATGCAAATCAAACCAACTACCAGGATGCTCTTATTAACATCAAACAAAAATCAAAGCATGATTTACACAAACTAGGGCATGACGAATCACAACTAGGGTTTCACAATTCCTCAATTGAACCTATCATAATGAAGCAACTACGACTTATACATCTCACATAGTATTAAATGTAGCGCATGCAAAACCCTAACCCCTATAAAAATCAAATTCCCTAATTCATGATTGTAAATGAAACTCGTAGAGTGATCATGGAAGATTCAAAACCTCGACATGCATAAACTTGCAAAAGAAAAAATCCTCAAGAAAGCTTATGAATGACCACAAAACCACCCTCATGGATCCCAAACCAAACAAGCACACCCATCCAAGTGAACATGCACACCATCCATTAAAGTGCAAAAGAAAACGTGGGAAAACAATTCAATCCTGAATACAAATGCAAGGCTAAGTCAGTACTATAAAATGAAAGCAAAGAACCCTATCTTTGAGTGCCAAGAGATAAGAGGTTTCCAATTGAATTCACCTGCGAACTTGAGTTAGGTCATTGAGCAAGGTCACCACACAAATTATAATCACCAAATTGCTGGAGAAGGAGATGATTTGTTCAAATGTAACAAGCAAAGTGAAAATAACAATGCAACACTGGAAAAAGACTTAAATCACCTCACCAAAACACATTAAATGTAGCCTCATATGATAAATGACAAATCATAAATGTAGTGAAGAGACCCTTTAGACTTCTAAAATGCGATGGGGGGGAAGGATTCAAAAAATATGGCAGGGGCCGAATTCTTCAAACTGATAGATCTTCGGGGAATCCGTCTAGTGGCGGATTCTCCAAAGGTTCATCCCTTCAAAAAATTTGGGGTTCCACAGATTCTCTAAAATGTGCACAATCTAGGAAATTTTTCTGCAAGTGCAATTTTTGAAGATGAATTCCTTATGAAAATCTACCAAGAGAAGAAATTCCCGAGACCTAGTGTAACTTTCCTAATCTTGTTCCTTGATGAAATTTTGGTGAAAGTTTGGAGTTCTAGAAATAACTTGAGATCAAAATACCACAATCAAAAGCACCTACGGTGTAGACAAAGCATTAGTTCAATCAGGTGAAGCAAATCCCAAACCCATATGTACCTATCCCTTAAGGGGAAGAGGTCAAACCCAAAGCAAGACAAAAATCAAGCAAAAGAGGGTCCCTACCTATGGTGGGGTGTGTGTGAAAAAAGTGCACAACAAATGGTGACTCTGCTAGGGAGATGATCTAGAGAATTTTGATGAAAAATGGAATCAAGAACCTAGAATCTTTGGTTTCAATCCTCACATTAGGTCAACCATAAACTAAAGGCTCAAAACCACTGAACAAGCTAGCCCTTCCTGTGCTGGGAATCCAAGTGTGTGTGGATGTATTTATTTCCCTCCCCAAGCTATTGTAGAAACCAAGTTCAATCATGTTAAGCTACGTAAATATTCTAACTCCAAAAGAAACCTAGATAGAGCCTTGCTACCAGTTAGGCATCCATAGCCCTAACAAGGTTTTCATTGTGATTCTCCCTAACATAGCTCTACTACTAGCCAGGCGTACATAGCCCCAGTAGAGATATTCGGATCCCCATGAAAAGTTGAATTCACTTTCTTTTGATATTTAATATTTCTTTTTCTTTTCTTTTTAATATTTCTTTTTTTACTCTTTTCTTTTCAACTTGTAAGCAATGAAGCTCACACTTAGGGTTGAGAATCATAGTGACACTGAAGCAAAAATATAAGATTTTTCACTTAACATGGTCTCACAAGGAACCTACTATAGCCTTAGGATTCTTAAGATATGTAAAAAAAAATGTATGATTTGATCACATTTAGAAACTAATCAATCCAATGACTTATCCTCTTTACACATTTAACACATGTGACACTAAATAGAAGACTTCAACCATACCCTTTGGAAAAATAATTAGAGTTTGTAAAAGAAATACTTAAAATATTCCTAGATAATAAAATAGTTTTCATTCAAATAAGACACTTCCCCAAACCAAAAGAATGAGGAAACCTCAAAACCAAAGCAAAGAAAGCAAACAAAACAACCTAAACTAACCAAAAGAAAAGAAAAAGTGAACCAAACCAAACAAACCAAAAGAAAGAAAACATCTACTCTAACTATTTACAGAGATGAGTTGGAAACAACTCAAGCAAGGAAATAATGCTTTAAGTATTGCCCATTGATTGGAAATGGAACATCCTCTCTAGTGAGAGTCTTGAGGTGGAAAGCATTATCTCCTAGAATCTCAAAAATTTAGTAGGGGCCAAGCCATAACTTGTCAAATTTATTGTGTTCCCCCTTTTTCTCATGTGCCTTATCCCAGTATAGAACTAGGTTAGAGAGCCTAAAATATTTAACTTTGGCCTTGTAGTGAAACCATCTTTTCATAACACCCTAGTGCTTAGCAAAATCCTCTAATGCTTCATCCCTCTTTTCTTCTAGTTGTAATAGTTCAGCTAAGCAGGCCTTTAAACATTCCCTTTCCTCATAATATTGATTGATGAACTAAAGGGTAGGGATTCTCAACTGGATGGAAAATATAGGCTCTAGTCCGTAAACCAAGTGGTAAGGGGTGGTTCCCAATGCAACCTTTAGCTAGGTACAGTGAACCATTAAAGAAAATTTCAAGTGATTGTGCTACTCTTTGGGGTTCTTGTCAATCAACTTCCTAATGGAAACAAGCAAGTTTTTATTAGTAGACTCTTCCAGGCCATTACCCTGAAGGTAATAATTGGATGAAAACTTAATTATGATACCATGATCGAATTCCCACCCAGAGAATTTTAAAGATGCAAATGTAGGTCCATTGTCACACACAATAGAAAAAGGGCAACGAAAATGATTAATAACCCCTACCTCAAGAAAGTTTATAACTACCTATATTGTGCATTGTTTACATGGAATTGCCTTAGTCCACCTAGTGAAATAATCAGTTGTAGTTAGGACATAACTATGTCCAACTGAAGATGGTGGGTTGATAGGACCAATAAAGTCCAATCCCCATTGAGCAAAATTTCTTAGCTTGATCATAGGTTGTAGTGGTAAAGCAACATTCCTCTCCCTGGTGGTAGAGGTTTGGAAAACATGACAAACCCTTACATGATAATATGTATCCTTGAATATGGTGGGCCAATAATATCCAACGCACATGATCTAGGTAGCCATGGCCATACTTGATCCGTGGGTTGTCCCATACCTGTCATGCAATTCCTCAAAAATCTTGGCAGCTTCTTCCTTTCCAAGACATCTAAGGTATATCCCTTCATGATTCTTCTTATAGAGGACTCCTCCTTTCAATATATAACTAACTCTCTTCAAATATAACACCCTTCATTGTACTCTATTCAGGTGATCTGGGCATCTTTGATTCAACAAATAATAGACCAGGTCATCATACCACTTATCGGGTGAAGTGTCTTGAAGATGATACTATTGTGCTATAACCTTTGGGCTAGTTTCAACCATTTTTCATGTCAAATATTGTACTCTCACCAGTTTCATTGGCTGAATTTCTATGTTATATTCTTGTAACATTGTAACCCACTTGGCCCTCATTTCTCCCATTTCATTATGCATTAATAGGAGCTTTATTGCTGGAGTCGACACAATAGAAAAGACCTTATTCCTCAAAATGTAATGTCTAAATTTTTTAACTCCCCTGACCAAAACATAAGCTTGTTTTCCCACATTTGGGTACCTCAATCCCACATCTCTGAGAGGAACACTCATGAAATATATTGGGTGCTCATTCCCCTCACTAGATTTTTTTGTTAACATGCTTGCACAATAATGGTCTGACACGAAGGAGTATATATAGAAGGGCTTGGTATAATCAGGACTTACTAGCACTAGAGAAACAACTATTGCCTTCTTAATTTTATCAATTGTCTGCTCAGCTTCAACAATCCACACCACTTTTGCATCCTATTTGAGCATGAAATTTAGTGGTTTAACTATTCTTGCAAAGCCTGTGATAAACTTCCAAACAAAATTGATTTTTACAAAGAAAAAATTTATTTCTTTCTTGTTGGTATGAGGTTATATTTTCAAGATATCTTGTATCCTTTTGGGATCAATTGAAATACCATGTTCAGAAATCGCATGTCCTAAAAGCTTCCCTTCAACCACCCCGAACATGCATTTCTTGTGATTAAGGGATATACCAAACTCCCTACATCTATGGAGCACTTTACATAAGTCTGAGATATGATCTCCCCTGTTCTTTGAAAAAATAGTCAAATCATCCATATAAATGATTATGAATTTACCAATTATATCTTTAAACAAAATTTCCATGGCCCTCTGAAAGGTGTCTCCTACATTGATCAATTTGAAGGGAATTCTCTTGTATGCAAATGTACCCTACTTAGTGGTAAAAGCAGGAATCTATCTTCATATTGTACCATGACCTGATTGTATCAAGAATAGCCATCTAGAAAGGACATCATTTGGGATCCATTCATGATTTGTAGCACATCATCCAATGAAGGAACTAGATAGTTGTCCTTCTCTAAAGCGTTGTTGAGATTTCTAAAGTCCACACACAATATTATCTCTTCATTCTTTTTACGAACCGAGACCGGATTGGCCACCCACATTGAGTATCTAACTGGAAAAATGATTTTCACTTCATTTTGAATTATAGGCTCTAATAGTGCATTAATAGTTCTCTACCTTTGGTGAAATGGCTTTGCATTAGGTTTCAAAGGAATTGTGTGTGTGATTATTGAAGTATCATAGGTCTTTAAGTCCTCATAACTCCATTCTATTACATCATGATATACACATAATGCCTCTATCAAGCCTTTCCTTTCTTCACGAGTGCATACCTTACCTATGAACACATTTTTGACATCATCTGGGGTACCCATATTGTATGCTTCACACTAGATGGCAATAGAATCCTTCTTGGTTTGTTGATCTTGGTCTCTTATCCTATCCAAGTCAAAAATTCTCTCTAGCTACACCATTCCCCTTGGAATTGTATTCATTTTTAAGTTGAGGACTCCTTCTATGTCTAGTTCCACTTCCTAAGGCTTTGTTTAATCAATTATCTAGGTAGTAAACATGTCAAAACTAGTAATAAAATCGAGGATATATTTATCATCCTCAAATACTTGAAAATTTTCCATGTTGTCAGGTATAGAAGGAACTAGAGTGAGCTCAACTATTAA